>PRKT01000074.1:1625656-1675656 GCA_003671525.1 Saccostrea glomerata
CCCGGTTCCGACGCCTATGGATGGGTTTGATTGTAATTGAATAAAATATTTTGTTTTAATTTAAATTTCTACTTTTAGGTTAGATTTATTTGAGAAAGGTTGATAGCCCAAAAATATGACAATATGTACATCTGTATATATGCTTTTACTTCTCACATGTAATATATATATTTAAATCGTACCATGGATACTTCCTGTTCTATTTTTACCATTTATCTTAGTCAAGAACAATAAAAGTGTCTCATCATAGCCTATTTTCCTATCAGATCGACTTAATATTTATTTTATAGCAACCTTATTACCCTTTAAATTGTTTTATTTCATGCATTTAACCTATAATGTTCTTTTTGATAAATCTTGAATAAAGAAAATATTTTATTCTTAATATCTCTTACAATTTCAGTTTATAGCTAATGACAGCTTTACAACTTTGCTGACAGTAATATTTATCGAAAGTTCCCAGGCTTGCTTTTTTTAAAGGTGCATGGACACAGGTTTGAAGTAATATTTTCAGTATAATATTACGACTTATATACTAGTATTTTAATAGCATTTCACACAAAAATATATTAAAATTCTTATTTCATCTAAAAGTTATTAAAACTTCAAATTTTTAGACGGGTTTGATTGACACATCCTTGCACTTTCACAAAGTTTGATTTTATTCTTAATACTTTTAGAGAAGTGGAAATCTTAGTGTGTATACGAATATGAAAAATATTAAGACTTTAATCCAGAAAATTCAGAGTAGAAATGTTCGAAAGCAAAACATACACACAGTATATTGTCAGTCCGTGCAGTTGTGGTGAGAATACTTTAACAACCAGTGAATTATAAACATCATCAATAACAGAGCTCGTGTCCTGTTTACAAAAACTGTGTACGTTTCACGGGTAAGATCAATTTGCTAAACTCTGTACACAATACTTAGCGCGGAATGACGATACTTGTGAAGGGGTTTTGCTTTCTAACATTTCTACTCTGAATATAATTATTTTTCCGGATTAAAGTCTTAATATTTTTCATTAATTCACAACAAGATTGCCACTTTTACTAAGTATTTAAAAGAATAAAATTAAAATTTGTGAGAGTGCAAGGATGTGTCAATCAAACCCACCAAACAATTTGAAGTTTCAATAACTTTAAGATGAAATAAAATTTTTAATATATTTTTATGTGCAATGCTATTAAAATATATAAGTCGTGATATTATACAGAAAATATTAATTTCAAATCTGTGTCCATGCACCTTTAACAGTGTTTCAATATTCAACAAAGATATAGAAATTTTTATATGGTGTTAAGGTATTGAATGTGTAATGAAGAGAATTTGGACAATTTTGAATATTAAAAATGCATTGCTAGACAACGATAAAAGTGAACTGAACCAAATTTACATAATCGGTCGTTTTGCACCTTAAAAGTTTTTGAAGAGTTATCTGTCCTTGATGAAAAGAAAAAAAAATCTTATAATGTCCAAAATAATTAAATTCATTTTATTTCATTTCTTTTATTATAGACGGAGATTATGCATATATTTTCACCAAGAGATTTGTTTGAAATTCAAATTATTTTTCACAATATCTTAAAAAAAAAATGCCCTGCCCATAGACTTTAATGTAAAATACAATGTACAATTAACTGGACAAATATCAAAACTCTTTAATTCCTTTGTTGGAGCATTTTTATTTGATGACATCTTCGAAATGCTCCTATGCTTAAAAATATCGGATCATTCATTTATTAGGTTCAAAATATGACCATTATACATTGAATACCTTAAAATTGTGAGGTTAGAAGCTTAAGGGAGAATGTGACTATTAATCTATAAAAAGGTTAAAACTTTTGCATTTGCTGATACATGTACATGTACATAACTTGTTACAGTGAAAGCGACTTTCACTTTTACCATAGCTGTTTGTTCGCATGTTTTCTTCCACTCGGTTTCTCGGTGTAAAAGATTTCGCTAAGAAAACTCCTATTCAGTCTAATTAAAATTCAAACCTTCACTTATTGTCTAGCTCTTCTTCTGAAAAAGAGCTAATTAGGTTTAATTTCATTTTAATTGGGCTGAATCCTTTTTCACTTGAATGATAAAGATTTTAATTTAATCAATATTTTATTATGCTAGATTACATAATTGGATTTGACATCAGGCATGGCCTATATAAGTCCTCTCCAAGGTCAAGGTCACAAATGTAAAGAATATTGACAATGATTTACAATGATATGATATATAAATATTGCATGTAGATGAGTGTATCATTGAAAATTTTCACCCCAAGAAAACCATTGTCAACCGAGGCGCAGCCGAGTTTGACAATGGTTTTCGAGGGGTGAAAATTTTCAATGTTACACTCAACTACATGCTATATTTATTATATTATACTGAATGTTTTATACAAATACATATTACAGTGAACCGTGCGCGCATAAATTCCGCGCAGTCGCTATTTTTTGTAATACCACCCGTCGCAAAGCAATGTTGACTGTTGCTACGGAGGAGGGCGTGGCTTCATTATTCAGCGGGCAGTAGTGTTTTTTATCAAATTTTTCTCGACGAATCAGATTCAAGTAATTTGTGTATTAAATAACGACCTTATTAATGCAATTTTATATCAAGTCCCTTGTGCACGTGCGGTAAAGTTGAGGACACATACCATTATTTTTTCGTATGTCCAAAGTATGCGAACGCCAGGAATGAATTTTTACATAATTTTTTACAATTTGATACAATCCACATACTAGATACACATGTTTTATTATGGGTGGTTGAATCACTGAATGCTGCAGAGAATGAACATCTCTTTTCTTTAGTTCAAACATTTATTAAGCATTCTGGTAGATTTCCTTGTTAATTACTGTACCAATATTGATATATGATGAATTTATTTAACTTTTATATATTCATACATATATGTAAAATGCATCATTTTGTTTACTTTTGCAAATTCTGAATACTTTATATAGCATGTTTAACTGTGACAATATAAATGTGTAATTTACATGTATAGGGAGAGGGCGTTATAAGTATTCAGTACTTGTGCTCAATCCCTTTGTAATTATATTACAATAGAATATGTTCAAATCAAGTAATTTACATGAAAGTATAATATTAATACTTATTAAGTTACATATTATTTTCTTTTGTTAACTATACATGGGAAAACAAAGCGAAAAAAATTGATTAAATTATACAGAAGAATTATTACTAGGTTTGTATACTCGCTATGAAATATAATGATAAGGAAATAAAAAAGACTTAGTGCAAACAAACAGCAACAGAAGAAGTAAATAAATAAAGTGCAAAGGATAAATATGCAAAGAAAAATACAAAACTGAAGAAAGAGTAACATTTATGAAAGACAAATTAATCTTAATCCTAAATACTAAAGATCTTGTGATATTCTTATTTTTTTCTATATTCATTTAAAGTATCTTAATTATTAGCGTCATAACTACATATAAATCAAACTGAACTGCTCTCCGATGCGCCGTAACATCATCAAACGTTGCTCTTTTTCGTGTGTTCTGTTAACTTTCTATTAACTGTTAACTTTCCAACTGCGAATGGTCGGGAAATTGCAAAAAATTGAGCAAATGCCTTGACATTTTCCAAAAGAGCTTAATGCACTCATTATTTTTCCGCCAAAAACAAAACGCTTTGTCAACGATTTTACCGGACAATAATTAAACAGAATTTCAGATAAACAAATGATAATATTGAGCGGCACCTTATAGAAAATTGTCTTTGCATTATCGATTATTCATATGGCGACTTCTCTTTTTCACATATTATTGATAATAATCAAAACACTTTTGGAATTTTCTTGTTGGACATACAAAACCATATCTATTTCAATGTTCTGTCACTGAATAATATATGGAACTTCGACCCGCCTTTGGCTTTGAAATACATGTACCACCAAAAATAGCAAGTAATGATGAATAAGTAATGATGATAACAAGGAAATGTAAACATTTTGTCATGTGCAGTTAAGGATATTTCCTGCGCTACATGAAATATTTTTCAATTCCTTCAATTTTCTTCAGTTCAAGTCTCCCATAACTGGTTAAAGTTTTCTTTAATTACCAAACGACCATGATCCTGACTTTAGAGTATCGCGTAAAGTAACACTTTATGGTTTTTGTAAGCATCTATTACATGGAATTAATAGGTATAATTATCTGTTAATAAAACTGAAGATATTCAGGTTTACTTCAAATCCCAGAATTCTCGATTAAACATCCATAGCATAATTATACATAATGTTGAAGGTTTTGATGAAAAAGCGTACTTCAAATCATCATCTACCTAAAGAAATAAGGAGATGATGTGGCACCACGCCAAATAAGAATATGTTTCATATTCTACAATGGAAAAATAGATGACGAATACCACTACATTTTGAAATGTACATTTTTTTCTTCAGAAATTAAGGGGGAAGTTACTTAGTAGTTACTGAAGTAGATTATATGTTTTAAAGTTCTATGAACTCATGGCAAATTCAAAAGTTAAATTTGTGTTCATTTATTTAAAAAATCTTTGAGACTGTCTGTTCCGCTTAATTATACTCCATTGAATACACATATACATATCAGCAGTCTTGTTTTAAGTCATCATTTTGTAAGTTCAATGGTCGATACAATGCCTCGATTAGCAAAAACAATTTATCATAAAGTCAAATGGTGACTGTTGTTTTTCATACTAATTGTTAGGCCACTATTTTCACACAGAATTGTCAACAGATATTTCCGTTATTTCCCGATCATGACAAAGAGTACACGGCGAGTGTGACCGGTCAGCAAGGGATGCTCACTCCTCCATGGCTCCTGATCTTCCCTCTGGCGTTTTAGAATTACGTTGTTGCCCTGCCGCCAAATTGTATTGTTTTAAATAGAATATATTTTGAGATTGAATATTGTTTGTTATGTCCACCCTCCCACCCCCCACCCCCCCCAAAAAATATAATATCAATTATACATGCATCACCAACATACAAACATAATCAACCTGGAAAATTGATTATAAAATTAAAAAAAAAAAATGCCCTTAAATGTCTTCATGAATTTCAAATATATATACAAACGAAGTGATGTCCTGAGAGGATTAACTCAAACGCTCAAATTTCATACATTTGTTGGAAAATATCTGATAGGTAATTGCAAAAGCATCATACTGATAACAAAAATATGATTTAAGATATGATTTAAGGCTTCTAAAATCAGTAATCTTTCATTTTGCTTCATAATTAATTTGCATAAGAAGTACATGTATAATATTTTATCACTTTGGTGACGCCATCAAAATTCTTTCCCGATGTATTAACGAGGTTCGCTCCTCAGCTTTTCAGCAGATTTTTGTCTTGACCTTTATTTAAAAAAAATTTACATAATGTATTAGTTATTACAATTAATTTGGATTCTAAAATGCCAATTAAACTTTATTCAATAAATCCCTATGATTAAATTCCATACCGGAAACATTTAGTGAGGAACTATATAGAAAAAGATTAATTTTTCCTCTTTCGAAGTGGATTCCTACATGTTTTTTTACATGCTGCACCTGCACATAGAGTACTTTTGTGAAATCTTCGATGCTGGTCCTAAATTATATAAAAAAAACAATTTTAATGAATTCTATCATCATATTTGGCAAATATATCAAATATTTCGTGAAAAAACAAAACTTGAAATTATCACTATTTTAGTAATATCTAAAAACTAGCATCACATACCCCCATTTTTAATTTCATTTTCTGAATGTATATAATGATAATTTTAACCACTCTTCTTAAATTCAGAAAATGTCATAACTTTCAAGTGATTTTATATCTTTTTTAAATGTTTGCAATTGCAATTTCAATTGTTCAATTGAACAACAGAAAAATAACATTTTTTGAGTGCAGAAAGGTCAATTTATTTCAACTATTTGTGTTGTCACAATTTTTTATGTGACTATTTAAGATGAAACAAGCTAATTCAGAGAATTTGTGTCCGCCGCTTAGGGAAAAGGTAAACCATGCTCAGTTCGGGGGAGGGGGGTGGGGTTGATCCCCCAGACTGAAATTGTAGAATTATTAAATGTATACATGTATACTGAACTAAATAAAATATATTAGTATGGATATAAAGATTTGATAGCTTATTCTTAATTATGTGTATAGAAGATTTTTTTTTATATATTTATCACACTGTAATGATGATTTTATGAGTTTGTACAAGCAAGACCTCATAAATTTTTCATTTCACATGCTGAATATTATCATATAGTAAAAAAAAGTATTTCGGGAAAAAAATGGATAGTCCGGGAAGCGAACTCGGTACCTCTCACATATGAAGCGAGAGACATACCAACACACCACGGAACCAATATATACTGAGCAAAATAAGTTTAGCAATTAAAGATATTTAGTATATCAAGTAGAAAAAAGTAGACCCATAATTTATAATGTAATTGAAATGTTAAATTTTCGTCGTATAACAAAGAAAAGGCAATGTTTTAGTTGAAACCAAGACGATTTTTGTTTGCCCCTGCGTTGCGTGATTGTTGATGACGTTGAGTAAGTGATAGTGCTTTGAGAGGTCTTTGAGCTCGAACAATGGCTGAACGTAGCCTGTTTCCTACAAATTGCCCGCAGAACGTCACTCCGGTAACACGGCATAACTCTTCTGCAACTTAAGGAGCAGCCATAAAAATGTAACGTCTCGACGTTGTAACAGTTAAACGATCATTGCTAACCGTCGTTTTTCGTAGACGTCCTAAGCGCTGGAGATTGATTATGTGTTCAATCGTTCGGAATCAGTTCGAATGTCGGCATTTGGTGGACTGATGCTAGCAATAGTGTTCAGCAACATCTTTTTGTGAGTAACCAATTGTTAGCATCCCTATAGTTCTTTAACGTTATTTTCGGAAAGTCCTGGTGTTTTTGCCATTAAACGTTTTTGCAATTTCTCACCGGTTTTCTTTTACAACCATGCTAATCAGGTTTTTCTAGTAAAAAATTGTTCCCGGATCATATGCGTTCGAGCGTAACCTTTTGTTTTATTGAATTGTCGCAACGTTGGATGAAGCGGTTTCTGCGTGTCAAATTAAAAAAAGAACTCTGTCGTTTGTTATCATTGTCTCTATTGTTTTTAAGAAGAAGCATTATAATAAAACAATAAAGAAAAATATTTTTAAATCATACATACGGAAAAGCAATTGCTAAACTTATTTTGCTCAGTATATATTGATGAAAATTATATGCATATATGAAGTCACATACATGTATATGTTCACATTCGATATCGTCAAAATTTTACGCAATGCATGGTGTCTGATTTAACCTTTATTAAACAGTTCTAATAGACGTATAAAAATATAAAGTGCGCCTAGAACCTGTTTTATACGTAATAACTACAATGAATATTAATAAAACAAACAGGGCGGGACACTTTGAGAGGGGTGAGAGAGATCCTAGGGAGTTTTGGTATAAAATTACATTGCAAAAGCTCAAAATCCTCTTGAAATATCGCCCGGAAAGGATAGTGTTACACACAGACATAATGTATAAATTTACGACCTTAAACTTTGACCTTTTGACCTCAAAATCAATAGGGATCTTCCTTAGGCCACAGGGAGTTGTTATGCAAAATTTCATTGCAAAAGCTCAAAGGGTTCTTGAGATATCGTGCGGAAACGAAAGTGTTATAACAGACAGAATTTGCGAATTTATGACCTTGACCTTTGACCTTTTGACCTTAAAATCAATAGGGTTCTTCTTTAGTTCATAGGGAGTTGCTATGCAAAATTTCATTGCGAAAGCTCAAAGGGTTATCGAGATATCGTGTGGAAACGAAAGCGTTACAGGCAGACAGAATGACGGACAGACCCAAATTAGTATCCCCTACTTTTCAAGCGGGGGACAAAAATCCAATAATTCATTTAGATAAATATACTAAAGGAAAAGCCTTGAAAACCGATTTTATGTGATAAATGTAATTATAGTGCAAAAAGGTCATATTAATTGCTCCGTAGACTACATGTAAAAGAAGGGCACTGACATCCATTTTGCTTATTAAGCTATGTTATGATTCTAGAAATATACTTGACAGAAAATTCTCAATACTTTTGATGACAGGAACCAAGCTCCTTAAGTGCCTACTGTTAAAACAGTCATTAATCATTGAATTTCGTTTTACCCTCTGACCTATTGTAAATTCTGTTTCTTCGCTTGTCTCCTCCATGCTGTATTAAAAATTTTATTGAATCATAAAAGATTTCATTTTTTCTTTCAATTGCTCAAAGGGGATAAGATTTATAATACACATTGACTTCTACTTGATTTAAGTGTTACTGAAAATGAAACTTTCGCGGTTGAAGAAAAACAATTTATTTCAAAATTTTATTTCTTAATCCGAGCCAGAGTACCTTCATTGCATAACAACTGAAGAACTAAAAACGGCTCAGTTATACAGAAATTTTTGTCCAGTACACGTCTTGTTTTCAAAGACAATAACACACTGAATTATATAATAGTGAAAAAAGGAACAAAATGAAGATAAAGAGATTCCAGATCTATATACATAACTAAAAGAAAAAGAACGTTACAATGTAGAAAAGATATACAATTACTTTAATGTGTCGTATATTTAATGGCAGATGAAAATAAATAAATAAATGATGCGTTTGATAAGATCAACAACCTAGGGAAAATCAGGTAAATTGACTTTTAAAAAACAAAAATCATTAAAAATTGAAAAGGAATCGTATATATCACATATATAATATTGTAAGCTACCCCAGGGGTGGCTAGTATTTCTGAATCCTCAGCATCTATATAGGCCATAGTTTATCATCTAAATAATTCATCTTTTGTCAGGATGTACCAGTAAATATGTTTGTTCTTATGTAAATTAAACAACCAGGCACCACTCTGTGTAGATTCTTTGTTGAATGATACTCAAGATGATTGATCAGTCATACTCAGCATGTATTGTATGTGCAGCATCTCATAACAATACAGACAATATGTAAATATCAATATAAAACAGCTGATTCTTCAGAAACACAAGTTTAGGTCGTCCAGTGTGGTAGGAGATTTCTAACAAGGCTAAATATACGTAAATAACATTACAAGTATCTCACCGTTTTGGTTTTCTTTCTTTTTAACTTTCAAATGTAGCCGCCATACAACTCTGTCGTAACGTAGTACGCGCTTGCTTATATAACCTCCTATTCCCTGTCACATGACTCGAATTATCCAATAAAATTATGCCGTACGACCTATTAACCAATCAACAGCTTGTACGGGAAGCTGAGTTCCCACACAAGTTCCCACACAGAACTACTTTTGCTACACAAGCTACCGTACAACATCGTAACAAGAAAAACTGTGTAAAATTAACAAGTGGAAATATAATACATGAAATAAACTTGACTAGACGAATTAATAAATTCCTTCAATGTTTATAAAATATCCCTAGATTGTACGATATATGCTGAACAATGTAGCGTATGAATATCGTAACTACCGACACTAGCGTAAACAAATGTAGTCCCGATAAAGCTGACTGATTATAAAGTGAATGCTTACAATAAACAACAACTTGTAGCTTCAAATCACAAAACAACTCAAACTTAAATGACGATCCCATATTCCTAACTTGAATAGAACAATACATTACTAGTAAATACATATAGGTCACCAAACCGGAAATGACGATCCGAGTAAAGTATGATGGCTTCCAAAACATGAAAAATCCACCCTCCATTCCCCAATATTATAACTCGTACGATATTACATGGAACGACAACAGGTAAATTATGATGATAATAGCTATTACTAAAATCGTATCTTGATAAGCTGACATATTATTTTCAATAAAATCATAAACGAACAACTTTTCTGGCAGACACATGTTGAACATAGACTTAGCAAGAATGAGAACTGGACGACCGCATAATATTACGTTTACAAATCAAGTGATATATTACAATATCATGGAATATATATTTTACAATAAATAGAAGTATATATATATATATCATATGTAAAAGTACTATGCAGTGTCACACAGACTGTATGAAAATATTTTTAGAGAAAGGCTAAATTTTGTTTCTTCTATTCCTTGAATCATTTCGAAAAAAAAATACACGATGAAAGGAAACGTTTGCTTAATGTCATTTTTTTTTAAATTTATGAATCAGTCAATGAAGGAAGGCCATTTTCTGATAGTAAGGATTACGTTTTTTTTATTTGAGCATAAACAGCGTCGTTAGTCTCGTTGGAGGGAACAGTTCCATTGTGAGTATTTAGGTCACCCGTTGTTTCTGTCATTGGGAGTGTGGTGGCGTTACCATTGCTGTTCAAACAAAAGAAATATTTTGTATTATTATGTTAAAAGAAAAAATGGGCAACTGAAATTAAGCTCAAAGAAAAAAGGAATGTTTAAAATTCAAATTTCCAAATTGGAAATACGACAGTAAATAGTTTACAATTCAATAATAGTATTATCAAAAATAAATTCAATTCCATATGCATATTCTCGATTTGATTTCATACAATTGTTTCAATATTTTTTGGTCAATTAAGTATTATATTTTACCATAACTGGTAAGTTTCAAAATGAAATTGTTCCTTAACCACAAAAATATTAAAACCTTGTATATGCATGTTAATAATTAAAATTAAGTAATTAAAAGTTTTAAATAAGCAATACCTAATTTTGCTGTTTTGAACACCAATTTGAGAAACTTTGTGAAGTTTGCGGAGGGAATATGCAAGTCCAAACGATACAGCTAGGGAAGCGATAGTCACAACGATAAATATGACTCCAACAACACCCATAGAATTGGTTTCACATTTGTACTCATGTCCAGTTTCAACACAATTCTCTAAAGCTCCACACGGATTGGAATGGCAGTGTAAAGAAAACTTTGGTTCTGGAATCGTTCCATTCACATTAATTGTAACATTTAAAGAATGTGTCGAATTTAAAGTATTTGTGACAGAACAGGTGTATGTTCCAGAGTCAGCTTCTTGTAGATTTTGAAATAAAAGAAATTTTCCATTCGAATTCTTTTCTTCAGTTGTATTGGAATGGAAAGGTTGAAAGGTCCATTTGTAATCTCCTTCAGTTGGTCCAGGATTTCCATCAGCTATACACGTCAGATTGAGCGTCGGAGTTGATATTGGATAGACATCTAATTCAGGGACTCTGATGAGACTTAGGACTGTAGCTTTATCTAAAAGAGTATAAAATCAAAATAATTATAAAATGAAAAGAATGTACAAAGGGCATACGACTTAGGAATTTTTGATAATAATTAATATTGGTTCTATATGACAGGATTTAAAAATAAATTATGAAGCTTTAAATAATACATTTTGGATGACGATTTAAAAAACAACCCTCGAGGTTGTAATGTTTTAAATATCCCTTCTGTACGGAAACCCGTTGGTGCCACGTTCGAAAAATATTTTATCTGGCGGCCGCCAGATATTAAGTGGCGGCCGCCACATAATTTATATGGCGGCCGCCACTTATTATTTGGCGGCCGCCACATAATTCATATGGCGGCCGCCATTTAATATCTGGCGGTCGCCACTTATTATTTGGCGGCCGCCACATAAATTATTTTGTGAAATGTGAGTGTTATTGTGTCTTTATTGGGTTAAGTACGGAAGCCTGTTGGTGCCACGTATGAAAAATATTTTATCTGGCGGCCGCCACATATATATCTGGCGGCCGCTACTTATTATTTGGCGGCCGCCACATATTATTTGGTGGCCGCCACTTATGTATCTGACGGCCGCCATTTATTATTTGGCGGCCGCCACTTATATATCTGGCGGCCGCCACATAATTTATATGGCGGCCGCCACATAAATTATTTTGCAAAAGGTGAGTGCTATTGGGTTAAGAAGATGGATGTTGACACAACCGCTGCTTATTGATAAACAAGAGGCCCAGGGGCCACAGCGCTCACCTGAGCACATCAGCTTGGAAAAAAACACATATCAGATCAGAACTGTAAGTTAACTTAAGTGGGGGGGGGCGGCTTGAATTTTAACCCCCTAGGGGGTCATAATTTCAACGAACTAGAATCTACATTACCTGAGGATGATTCCATATAAATATTACTAATCATGGCTTTGAAATGCTTGAAAAGAAGATTTAAAAAGGTTTCTATATACTTCTATGTAAAACTTTGGTCGGCCATTTTGGCCACACCCTTACCCCCAGGGGTCATGACTTGAACAAACTTGAATCTACATTACCTGAGGATGATTCCACATGAGTTTCATCTTTCCTGACCCAGTGGTTCTTGAGAAGAAGATTTTTAAAGATTTTTCCTATATATTACTATGTAAAACTTTGATCGGCCATTTTGGCCCCGCCCTACCCCCGGGGGTCATGACTTGAACAAACTTGAATCTAGACTACCTGAGGATGATTCCACATGAGTTTCATTTTTCCTGGCCCAGTGGTTCTTGAGAAGAAGATTTTTTAAAAATGCCAATAATTTTTCTCTTATTCATGATTATCTCCCCTTGGAAAAAGGCGTGGCCCTTCATTTGAACAAACTTGAATCCCCTTCACCCAAGGATACTTTGTGGCAAGTTTGGTTGAAATTGGCCCAGTGGTTCTTGAGAAGAAGATGAAAATGTGAAAAGTTTACAACGACAACAACGACTACGACGACAGACAACGGACAAATTTTGATCAGAAAAGCTCACTTGAGCCTTCGGCTCAGGTGAGCTAAAAAGAAAATGATAAAAAAACGAATTCTGAAATATTGGAACACCATTCTTGGAAATCCAAAATGCAAAACTTCATTTAATTCTCAACCAATCATAGCTTACAGTAAACACCATGATTTATGTCCGTGACCCCTGATGAGGCTTCTTAATAATCGAAACACTCTACAAATACTTGCATAATTCAAATCAAATATTAATCTGCTCTATGCAAAAACATATCTATTAGAAGTGTGGGTTGGAGTTTTGGTTCATAATAAATCTCTTACAAGTTTGGTTGATTGATGTTGCTATTATAATTTTTACACTGTATCCACCTCTTAAATCACACATTAAAACATGCGCGCGATTCAGGAAGCCAGGTGTTATCTGGCGGCAGCCATATAAATTATGTGGCGGCCGCCAATTAAATGAGTGGCGGCCGCCAAATAAATCATGTGGCGGCCGCCAAATAAATTATTTGGCGGCCGCCAGATATTATATAGCGGCCGCCATAAAAATATGTGGCGGCCGCCATATATTAAGTGGCGGCCGCCAGATACATAAGTGGCGGCCGCCAGATATATATGTGGCGGCCGCCAAATAATAAGTAGCGGCCGCCAGATATATATGTGGCGGCCGCCAATTAATAAGTGGCGGCCGCCAGATAAAATATTTTTCGTACGTGGCACCAACGGGCTTCCGTACTTCTGAATGTGAAATGCTTTCAATAATATCATGAACTTTCCCAATACTAGTATTTGGATACAAGGACATCTGATAAAAGGCGTATCTCTCACTGGGATGAAAAATATCACTCTATTAAAGAATACCAACAAACAGGCATTGTCTATCTATAGCAACGTGAGAAAATTAATTATTTTTATTTTTAGGTTTAATACTTCGTCTAATTTTATCATCTAGCTTTATTGAATCATCATTAAAATAACCGATCGCTACAACACTTTGACTAATTGAAATTCTAGTATTTAGAGTCATTTTCATTATAAGGCCAATATTTACACAATGCATTGTCTACGGATTGCCGGTTTTTTTCTCTCGAACATAACGAGCAGTACACGGCAAATATGACCGGAAAACAGGGGATATTCATTCCTCCATGGCACCTGATCTCATCTCTAATGTTTAAGAGGTCTGTGTTTGCTCTGCTCCTATTTCGTTATATTTAATGGATTTTCTCTTCGTTATCTTCACAAACGATGAATTCAAGGGTGTAAAGCCAAAATTTTAGACTAAAATCTTTTTAACTAAATGAGTATTTATTCTTAATAACAGAAGACAAAGAGGCCACAGAAAGTTTACTAAATATGGCAATTTCCAAAATGTCTCATTCTTCATAATTTTTCATCAATTTGAAGCACATTTTATTACAAAAAAAAAACCGCGCAAATCTGTCTATCTACAAGATTTATATATATTATGTACTCATCTTATGTAAGAAAATGTTAAGATAGACAAGCTCGTGTTCAATCTATGTTTTTTCGAAGTTCAAGAAATTCAAAATTCCATAAAAATTAAGGACATTCTGTTTAACAATCTGTGACTGCAACCTCCTGTGGCATCTGAGAATGATTTGAATAAAACATTCTTTTAATCTATCATCTGAAAGCAACATTGATTGCAAAATTTCACTCTAATGCAGCAGTTTTCTTATACCTTGTCCGTTATAACAATGAAAAGTTATGAATATATATAGGAAAATATGTCAAAAATGTAATTACCTGTCCAGTGAAAGAAAAACAATATACTTACACAGGACATTTATTTTTACGGTATCTCTATTCTGTAAGATGTCTTCGGGATCTTCATTCTTTGTTATGTTGTTATGTGAAGTGCACCGAAAGAAAGCTCCATTATCGTCCCTTGTAACGCTGTATGTGTAATTCACACTGGTAATAAATTCACAATTTCCATCTTCATTGGGTATTTCATCAGATTCTTTGATGAGAGAGAAGTCGTTATTATTACGGACTTTCCACCATTTTAGAACCCCCGGTGGTTTCCCCACATCTCCGACACATGATAATTCCAATTCCTGGTTTTCTTCTAATTCTGTGCTTGAGATCAATGGAATATCAAAGGGTTGTTTGGAAGATTCTGCAGAAAATCAAATGAGTAAATAATGAATAGTTTGAAATTCTCTCTTATCTTATGCAATACTTGTAATAAGATATTATAAATATGGCAAGCATACAATCTATATACAAAGAAGTTACTTTGCTTAGCGATATTTTAAAGTCTTACTTTGTAGTGACATCGATATTTTTCTAGAGAGTGCAGTTTTTAAACCATTAAGGGTGTATGCTATGAGACACTCGTATGACGGCCTTTCATCCTCGCATACGACTTTGTTGATAATGACCAAAGCATATGATGAATTTTCAGTTGGTTTAATGAGCTCCGATCTGTTCTGAAGATACTCTCCATCTGGATAATAAACAGGATCTGCACCTCCTGGTTTTGCAAAACTCACTAAATTTTCATCCTCGCTTTTTCTCCAATAGATAGCTTGACCAGCGTTTATTTCTCCTGTATTCTCTATATATGAGCAGTTAAGAGTCAATGTTGCATTAATATCCTCTATGTCGGCAGTAGTTGTACTTCCCTCAACACTTATTTGAAATCCGAAGCTTGCTATGTAAAATAAATTATTTTATTCCTTATTATAAAAATCTTTAAAAACTTCGAAATTAATAAGACGATTGTATTTTACAACTCTCTTGTTTTTATGATATCCTACCACAGAATGTTTTTTCATTATTAATGTTACTTTATGAAATACATGTACATATGTGCATGCACTGTAATTTAGCATATGGGAGGAGCACAAAAAATTAAAATTTAAATTTTGTTTGAATATGTTAATAAAACTATATGATATATTGAAAGATTGTATCAACATGAAAGATTTAAATTCAAACATACAGTAAAACCGTTCACTTTGTATGGCTACTCTAACAATACGTACATGACCGGTCACGGTAGCCTAGTGGTAGAGTTCGCTAAGTGATCGGGAGGCCCGGGTTCGGTTCTCGTTCGCGGCGCCGCGTCATACCTAAGACGTAAACATAGGTAGTGATTGTTCCTTCGCCAAGCGCTCGGCACTAGAAGTGAAAGTCACGAGTCTTTCGAATATGACCTTAAAAGCGGAGGTCCCGTATCACGGTAGGCGTTGGTATGATATAGACCCCTCACTGCTCAATGGGCCCTAGGTGCTGAGTATAGGTCTAAATTTGAAGCCCTTTAGCGGCAAATGGTAACGTCTCCATATGAATGAAAAATTCTCGAGAGGGACGTTAAACAATATACAATCAATCTAACAATAAATGCCAGGGATCATGCAAGAAACAAATCTCATGATAATACATATACTTAAAATTCTTGACCAAAACAGAAGAGCTTTTTACAGCATGCGGGTACACGGCGGGTTTGACCGGTCAGCAGTGGATGCTCACTCCTCAGTGAAACCTGACCCCGCCTCTGATTTTTGCTTGGAGGTCCGTGTTTGATCTGCTCCAAAATTTGCATTATTTAATGGACTTTGGTGCTTGAGTACGTTCGTTATCTCCAATTATTCCTAATATCTCAAAATAATACTGTGATGCTTGTCATTAATTATTATTATGCAACAATAAGTTTGATTTCTCATATTTATTACTATAGGCAATGCTCCATAGGATGCATCCTTTTTTAGAGTGTAAAATAACGAAAAAAGCAAGGATATTTGACACTGTTGCAATTAATCTTCGTATTTGAAAAGTTTGATTAGATACATATGTATATTTGGGAATGAAGAAGTATTTTCTGATTGCTCAAATGCTGGTACATGAATGCTAGCTTGAATGTATTCGAATCTTCTTTGATTTTTTTCCTGAAGCGTTGAATTTAAAAAAAAGTGAATAAAAATTAGATTTGAATTCAAAAGCTGATTTACACATTTACATCCCATAGCTGAGTGACACTGAAAAAATGCTAACAAATAGAAGAAAATTTACAGATAAAAATTTACCAGTTTTCGTAATGAACTGATGCATAAAAAAAATTTAGAAAAAGAGATTACCCTCTATCAGTTTGGAAATACTGAATATTAACAGTAACATATCCATTTTAACATTGAAGATTTCTCACTCTCTACAAATACCCAGGTCTGATAAAGCAATAGGAGCCGTCCAACAAGACATTAAAGTTTTATTCCTCACGAATACATAATAAGGTTGATTGAATTGCACGATAATGGAGAAAGTCTATGGTAAACATGACGTAACAGATTATACACCAATCGAATTTTATTTCTTTTTCCTGATGTTGTAGCTTTACAGCGGCAACCAATTGAAATCTCAGATAGTCAATTTAAACTGCTCATGTATATTGCAATTCATAAACATTTAAATAGCCACGTTTTATGGAAGAGAATGTTGAATGCATAATTTTGTAAAATTTCCTCTAATGACAATACAGACAAAGACCTCCCCGAATTCGAATCAAGGACAGAGGCTAGACTTGAAAATGTTACTATAAATGAAAATGAAATTGTCGATATTATCGAAATTTTAGATTCTAAAAAAGCCTCCTGTCCCGACAATTTCAGTCATATCTTAATAAAAGAAATAAGGAAAGAAATTGCTGTCCCGCTAGAAATACTATTTAATAAATCCCTGAGAACTGGGAAATTTCCATGTGTTTGGAAACATGCAAGTGTAGTTCCTGTTTTTAAAAAAGGTGAGAAATCAAACCCAGACTTACAGACCAATTTCCTTGTTAAGCTGTGTTGGAAAGGTTTTTGAAAGAGTAATTTTTAAATACATTTATAATCGTTTAGTATCACATAAACTATTATATAACCTACAAGCTGGATTTATGCGTAACCATTCAACGGTGACCCAATTAATAGAAATTTATCACAATATCTGTATTGTTCTAGAGAATAAAGAAGTCACTTGATTTGCGTTTTGTGATATAAGTAAAGCATTTGACACGGTTTGGTTGAAAGGTTTAAAATACAAATTAGAAAAATATGGGTTTGTTGGAGAGGTTCTTGCATGCTTAAATAATTATCTTATTCCAACAATCTATTGGAATTCCCATGGGTACAAATTGCGCTCCGTTATTAGCAGACTTATTTTTATATTCATATGAAGCAGAATTTTTGCAAAATCTTATGCATGAAAAGAGGAAAACACTTGCTGTGGCATTCAACTCGACATTAAGATATATCGACGATGTATTGTCAATTAATAATGATAATTTCCATTCCTACGTCGATACGATATATCCTGGTGAGCTTGAGATAAAAGATACCACAGAGTCCGACACTTCTGCTTCATACTTGGATATTTTACTTGAAAAAGACACTAATGGTAATCTAACAACCAAGCTGTATGATAAACGTGATGACTTTAACTTTTCTATCGTCAACTTCCCTTACTTAAGCAGCAATATACCTTCATCACCTACATACGGAGTATATATATCTCAGTTGATTCGATACGCAAGAGCATGCTCCACGTATGAACAATTTCTTAAACGATGTAAATTATTGACAAGCAACTTGATGAAACTAGAATATCAGAAGTCTCCTTTAAAGTCATCATTTCGTAAGTTCTATGGTCGATACAATGACCTTGTCAGCAAATACAATTTATCATCGAGTCAAATGCTGACTGACGTTTTTCATACCAATTGTTAGTCCATTATTTATACAATGAATTGACGAAGGATTTTTTCCCCGTTATTTCCTGATCATGACAACGAGCACACGGCGGGTGTGACCGGTCGGCAGGGGATGCTCACTCCCCCACGGTACCTGATCCTATCTCTGATGTTTCGGAGGTCCGTGTTTGCTCTGCTCTTATTTATATATTGTTAAATGGACTTTGAGATTGAAAACTGTTCGTTATCTCCATATCCTTCTTACAAGTCGATCATAACAGGTTAAAATAAAATCATCAAGTTCTTTGGTGGGAAGAACCAAAGCAGGAGTTCCCCAGGGTTCTGTTCTAAGGCCTTTACTTTTTCTAGTTTATATAAATGATCTGCCATGTGGACTCCATGGTCTCTCTAGACTATTTGCAGATGATACATCTGTGTCAAATACCTCCAAAAATATACAGGACTTAGAAAGATTTACTAATCATGATTTAGAAAAAATTAATGAATGGTAAAAAAACTGGCTTCTAAAATTTAATCCTAATGAGACCAAAATATTAATGTTTGGTTGTAAAGAAAATGAGGTATCAAATTTACATTTTAAGATTGACAATCAAGAGATAGTCCCATCTTATACACACTGTCATCTTGGACTTACCTTCTCAAATTCATGGTAAATGGATAAATCACATCGATAACATTATTAAAAAGACTTTAAAAGAAATTGCGGTTCTTCGTAAATTGAAATTATCATTGAATCGAGACTTTTTAAATAAGATGTATATAACATTAATTAGGCCACTTTTTAATTATGCATCAGAAGTATGGGATAATATTTCCGCAGCTGACTGTGATAGGTTGGAGAAATTACAATAAAAAGCTGCGCGTATTGTCACTGGCCTGCCTATTTATGCTCCTCGTAAGTCTCTATATTATGAAACAGGATGGGAAACACTAGCCTATGGACGGGAAAAGAGAAAATTATGTTTTATGTATAAAATAAAACATGGCATCGCACCAGAGTATTTATTAAATCTATTACCTCCTGATGTCTCACAAACTACCCATTATGATTTACGCAATTTCAACAATATTTCTATTCCTCAATGTAAAACAAATTTATTAAGAAATTCATTCTTTCCATCTACAATATCACTATGGAATGCTTTGCCTATAGAGATTAGAAACATCGATACTGTGAATGCTTTCAAAAAAAGACTTGAAAGGTGAACGTCCCCCAAAATATTTTTCTTATGGTGATAAAAAAACAAACTCATCTTTAACAAGATTAAGACACAATGTAAGTATCCTTAAGTCAGATTTATTTAAAGTTAAGCTTTCAGATAACACTCAGTGTTCTTGTGGATATATCAATGAAAACACTGAACACTTCTTCTTGTACTGTAAAAATTATGCCGAAATTAGAACGGAATTATTCCACACTATACAGAATAACAATGGAGCAATAGACCTTGACATTATCTTATTCGGGGACCCAGAACTGGATCAACAAAATGATATCAATATTGTTAAAGCTGTACATTTATATATAAAACAAGAGGCCCAGGGGCCACAGCGCTCACCTGAGCACACCGGTTGATTTCATATAAATATCACTAATCATGGCTTTGAAGTACTTGAGAGGAGATTTTAAAAGATTTCGAACCCTATATACTGTATTTTTATGAAAAACTTTGATCGACCATTTTGGCCCCTACCTTCGCCGGGGGTCACGATTTGAGCAAACTTGAATCTACACTACCTGAGATGATTCCACATTAGTTTCATATTTCCTGGCCCAGTGGTTCTTGAGAAGAAGATTTTTAAAGATTTTTCCTATATATTCCAATGTAAAACTTTGATCGGCCATTTTCGCCCCACCCTACCCCCGGGGGTCATGATTTGAACAAACTTGAATCTACACTACCTGAGGATGATTCCACATGAGTTTCATCTTTCCTGGCCCAATGGTTATTAAGAAGATGTTTTTTTTTAAAAATGCCATTAATTTTTCTCTAATTCATGATTTTTTCCCCTTGGAAAAGAGCGTGGCCCTTCATTTGAACAAACTTGAATCCCCTTCACCCAAGGATACTTTGTGCCAAGTTTGGTTGAAATTGGCTCAGTTGTTCTTGAGAAGAAGATGGAAATGTGAAGAGTTTAGAACGACTACGACGAAACGGACAAATTTTGATCAGAAAAGCTCACTTGAGCCTTCGGATCAGGTGAGCTAAAAATCAAAAAGATTTTATGAATAACCAGCGTAACCATTTTGTATCCTTTACAACCCCCTTTTAATTTCTTCTCTCCTTGCACTCCCATTCCCTTCCTTTCTTATCTCTCTGCACCCCCTTTCTTATTCTTTCTCTTTTTATATTACTGTATATTTGTTGCTTGTACATCACGTGTATATATTTTTGTTATTTTCATTTAGGTTTGAGAGGACAATAAGTTGGCATAACTTGTGTCCAATCCCATTGATTGTGTTCAATAAAATATGTTTAAATAAAATCAGAATGCTGAATTATCCCGAATGTTTCTTAAACTTTACGCTTTCCACAACGCAGTAAATAATAGTAATATTGTAAACAATAAAAAGATCCATCCAGCCTTATAAATGTTGTATTCAACAATATTTCTAGTTTAAGTCCACACAACGATTTCTAAAACATACATTTTTGCATCTACGGTTGAAACATTACGTTTTGATTAAGAAAAACACCTCAATTGATACAATGTATTTAGAAAAATAGTCCCTCTATGTGTTCACATTCTTCTTCTCCAGGCAACTATTGCACTGCTTGAAACCACATTCCCTGTGACTGAGATGTACAATTATGAGAGTTTTAAATCAATAATTTGATAAAACAATTTTTTAATACAAATGGTATCAAAATTTCATTAATATTATAACTTCTCTATAAGAATACCACAATGAATTTGCTGCATATGAAAATTAAGACCTTGCAATTTGGTCAGAATGGATTGAAATATCAGATGGCAGTTGAGCGGTTGAAGGACAAGAAGAAACCATCTATTTCTCTGTCTTCAATTATTCAGAATTGAAAAAAAATACACTGTAGATATATTACACGATCAATATGTACTACGTGTCCCAGCTAACAAAGTAGGTAACAATAATTCAATTGTTTGAAAGACACCCAAATTGTATTTAAGAAATGAATGGATTAAATTTTTGCAGTGGTAATCCACCCTACACTCATAGTTCCCATTTGTAAGGAAGAAATTCTTCATAATCATAAGTCAGTTTTAAATATTTTTAATACATACCCAAAAACCTTATTGAATTTTTACAATATCTATACTGGATTCTTAAATCACACAAAATCATTAATAATTTGTCATAACGGATTTATAGACCCTTTCTTTACTCGTCAGCAAATCAACATTGAAGGAGAAATTTCAGGATACTGTGTAACACAATATATTGGAGAAGTTGTGTTTATAAAATTTGGATACTTCAACCTATACTTGAGTTTTTGGTTGAAGATTTCTTTTTTTTTTAAATCCAGTCTTCTAACTATCTGTTGGATTTTTCATGGGTGCACTGAAATTATACCGCCCTGTTATGAGAAGATATGAAACAGAACGTTTGCTTTGGGGTTGCAAGGAAAGGAGTTGTTCGTTTTACGTCGCGGGTCCGAATCCCATTGCAGGACATGGAGGCCATTTATTTAGATGAGACCATATACAGTGAATCTCGAATAATAATGAGAGCTGACACAAAAACGTTCCATTATAGAACCAAAGAAGAGTGTCGGCTTTAGATCGCTATGATAGAATACATTGGAATACTTTCCTTGCAGTAATTATATGTACATGTGGCTATACCAGTTTCCAATATCTCTAAATGATTCTGCGATTGTGTTTTATAATTATTTTATAACTACATGAACATGTTTTATTTTATCTGTGTTATTCATGTTTCATGGCGAATTGATACATCAATATTAGTGCTATTTCGGAAGCCAAATTATGAATGAATTTTATTTAGATTTCTACCCCGAAGTTTTAATTTCGATCTCTATCTCTGAAATTCTTTTTATATTTGTAAATAAATAATTTTAAGATGTTGAAAATTTATACTTTTTCCTCAAAATAAAAAAATATATTAAAAGGATTACCCTCAATCAGTTTGAAAATACTTAATAAAATCAATATCCCATCCATTTTTACACGTATTCCCAATCTGAAAACTTATCCACATCAAACCTCGACAAACAACTGGGGTTTATTTGTTTAGGAGGACATAAACATTTATTTCTCATGAATATATGCTTATAGCCTGAATCTCTTGATATTTTGGTAAGTCTTGGTAAATATTACTTTAATGATTATAAATCAGTCGGATTTTCTGGCACCTCCTACTGATTTAGCATCCAATGAAAATGTTAGAAAGTCTTATTAGCATAAAGCGTCTTTATTACTGAGAAGCAGAGAGGTGACAGACTTATTCTTTATCATTATACCGTCCGTCCGTCTGTACGTCCGTATGTTATGCTTCAGGGTACCCATCTCTTATCTTCATATTGCCATTGTGCACCTCCTATTTTACTTTTTGATCCGACACATATTTTTGGTTTCCAATAGCAAAACATGGACACTGCCATTATATTCATGTGGGGAGGGGGGGAGGGGTATCATTTAGTGAGCTCATTGCTCATAGTACCTCTAGTTTTTAAGTGACATTATTTGAATTAAAATAAAAAAAACTCTGTTGAAAACAATCCATGATTACACCATAAATAACCATCGATTCAAGAATTAAGGTAATAAATATAATATCTAAAATTAAAAAAAATAAACAAAACCCCATCCACCTAATTAATGAGTGTAGAGCACATCGAAAACACAGTTGACCATGAAAGAACAAAATGCAAGTATTGAATTGTTTTAAATTTTAATGATTAGTATGTAGTAGAATATTGTAAAAGGAGAGGTCCCACTCTGTTGATATAATAAAAATTTTAAAAACATGTTTTTTAAGGGGCCTGGATACAGTTTTAGTCAAAAATTTTCATACCATTTTTTTGTTTACAAATACTTACTAAGGTATTTCTAATGATCAGCAAATTTTTGAATTTCAGTTGTCGAGTTACAAGACAAATTAAGAGCTCCAAACCTTTGTTAGGTAATCAAGGCCCGAGCCATGTTTTTGTTTACATAGGTTAAACATGCTGATATGTGTGCGTCAAAGCAGATTTTTGCAATAAAGAAGTTAATTTGAAATACAATTAGAAATTTTCTTATGATTCGCTGAATCTCGTTTTGTTATAAACATGATATTTTCTAAATGTAAACAAAAAAAAAAACAAAAAAAAAACAAACAAAGTCCCGTCTCTCCTTTGTAAATCAACAAATGATGTTCAAAAATTTGCTGATCATTAGAATTGGTTTAGTTAGGAATTTAAAAAATTAAAATTGGTAACAAAAAACTTCAGTTGAAATTGTGTCCTTTAAATTACATACATTTTTTTAAATTATAAAATTATAACCACAAAGTAACATCTATAATTAAAATTTATTAATAGATCCTTAAAAAAAGAAATTCAAAAATAAATTGAATAATAAGTGCGTTCTTTGAAATCCTAAATCTCTGAATACCGTGTTTCATGCTTCTTTTTAGCAAAATCAAAATGCATTTTGAATCTTAATATATGGCTATTTTGGCATTTCAGTTTTAAAACAGAAATTAAATAAATACATCATAAATAACTGAACGCATCAGCTTAATTACATCGTGTAGCTTTCATCTATTTTCCTTCATTCTTTTATTACTTTATGGATCCTTGAGTTACAGATTTATTAGTTTGTAAGGACTGCCTCTTAAATACAAGTTCCTACCTGGTGTATTTTTTTTGTAAAAAATGATGATTCAATATTCAATCTTTATATGAAAACCTGTCTTAAAACAAGAGTCAGAATGTATTGGTTTTAAATGATTTTATTGGCCTAGTTGAAATTAAAAAATGACGAGACGACTTCTTTTAGTCTTGAGAATGATATATTGGGGAATGAGACATTTTAGATGTATCTAAGAATATGAAAAATAAGTCATCAGGAGGCGGTGGCTTGACTGCTGAGTCATTCAGATTCTTTTGGATGGATTTGAAAAGTTATACTCTAATTTGCAACTAATTGTATTTTTGCATAGAAATAACTTCTTATTTTTCAAAGATTGGATTACCCCCTCTATACCTAAAGGTGATAAACCGGACCATTTGTAAAGAATATGCGCTTAATTACTTTATAAATGCCCTGTATGAACTTATATCCGAATGTTTAAGTTGTAGAATAAATTCTATTTCAGAATTTCTAATTTCTGATACACAAAATGATTTGAGTAAAGATATATATTATATTGGGGGAAATACCAGATTTTTTTTTACCTAATGTCATATACAGAGTCAAACAATTTTCCTGGTTTATTGATATCATTGACATTGAGAAAGGGTTTGACTCTATTTCATGGTCATTTCTTTAAAAAAAAATTATGTTTTTTGGTTTGGGGGGAAATATCGATCGGAATAAGATCTTAGTAAATACAAATTTTAAAGGTTCAGTTTTACAAAGTGAATCTTAATTTGAATCATTTTCCATTCAGACAGGTTGTAGACAAGGAGATCCTCTAGCTCCCTATTTGTTTCTTATTTGTGCTGAAATCCTGACTATTCTCATCAAACAAAACAGAGATACAAAAGCTATAATAGTAAATGAAAAATAAGATGTGTGTTAGATGATACCTCGCTTGGCCTTTAATTTATCGTTCAACGGATCGTGCTGATCGTGATACATAATAACATTGGATGTTTCCTCCACAAATATCTGGTTTAAAGATAAACTGTTCAAAGACAAAAAATATTTGGATTGGCTCGAGAAAAAAATGTTACACTTATCGTTGTAAAAGCTTTTTTTTTAACAAAATCTAATTCATTTTATTTTTTTTTCCGTTATTAGAACTTCTAAAATTTAATAATGATTTTAACAGGAAGAAGAAATCTCTAAAAAATATCTTGAAACACGAAATGATCTGAAAAAAGTTATAAAAAGGATTGAACTGAATGAAAATAATGCTATAATTGTATAATCAACTGGCAATTTGGAATCAATTAATCAGTTTCATGAAGGTCTATACTCTAAAATAGACTCTGAAATAAATAATATTGATGTTGAAGATATTATCAATTTAACTGCAAATTCAAAATAAAAGTACATCTATTGATTTAGAAAAGAAAATCGATGAAAGTGAAGTATTACCATTTTTAAAACAAAATACGAAGAATGATAAAAATCTTGTAAGTGACGGTTTCACAATAGAATTTTCATTTTTTTGAGTGATCTTAGTCCACATTATGCAAGCAATAAAGTATATTTTATTAAGAAAGAACTTCCTTTTTTACAAAAACTTGGAACAATTTCTAGGGGATAAATTGGGACAATTTTTAAAGAATCGGAAAAGAATAACTCGAAATGAGTTTTTGAAACTCATATCAGGATGTCTTAGTTACAGCATAAAGTATACCAAGGAACTCTTCATTTCGGACACATAATCTGAATTTCTGAAAGGAAGATACATTGGTGAGAACATTAGTTTTTTTTTATATGATTTACAACAGAAGTTAAAAATGTACAAGCCTAAGATCGTTGGTTTTAGTAGACTTTGTAAGGTTTTTGTTTCAATTCCATTGTCATTTTTTAATTAGGCATCATTTTTTGCAATGCAGATGCTGAACAATATGATATCCAAAGAGGTTGTAGAGAAGGAGATCCCATTGGTCCATACGTATTTCTTACTTGTATTGAAATTCTTGATATTCTTATAAAAAAAAATATCGTTATAAACTGCATTGTTGTAAATGATAAAGAGCATAAGATTTCTCAATATGCTGATGACACGTCGCTGGCTCTTGACGGGTCACCAAAACCATTCTTTGCTGCTCTGAAGTTTTAAAAAAAAAGGTTCTAAGACAAGTATTGTACGGATATGCTCCAAATTGTATTCTTATGTGGTGTTTCATCATTCTAGATGGAAACTTGATTGGGGATCCACAACTTTTAATTAACTGGGAATATTTTTTTCCTGTTGAACTTGATAAAATAATTGAAAATGATTATGATAGTATAATACCCAAATTCAAAGCAAAATTACAGCATTGAAAATAAAGAATACTAACTCCAATATACCCAGGGTACTGGGTATTTGGTCGTGTTACAGTTAAAACTATTATACTTATTCCCAAATTAAATCACCTGTTCATATCATTGCCAAAACCAACACCAGAAGTAATATAATATTCTCTTTTCAAGATGTTCTGAGTTCATTTGGAAATCAAAGTTTGATAAAATTAATAGAGTAACTGTAACTCAAGAATATCTGTTATTAACTCTACTATCGTGTTATTCCATATTAGGGAGAGAGGTACTGTACTGCCACTTCATTCCAAGAGCACTGTTACCTTTTGATGTTTATTTATCAGGAACACTTTGGTTTGAACCATTTATTTCCTATCATTTTTTTAGACATCGGTCATGCACAAATATTGGTACCGGGACCTAATACGTAGGGTATCTTAAGGTTAAGAAAATGTATCGATCTAGGTTAACTGTAAATTAATTTAAAATCATTGTGTTCTTTCTATGTTTTCGTATTTAGCATTACAGATCCATGTACTTTCGTTTCTAAATCAGAATTTCCATTATTAGTCTTCATGGAAGTCATTTCAAATTGCAAAGAACGGTAAAAATAAACCTTTTAACATACTTTGAAGATTTTTAATAGAAACAATTAGTTGTATATACTTATATATCCTTTGTATTTAACTCTAGTTAATTTACCCTCTTTTTAATGACTTTGTATAATTAATGTTTGCCAATATACCCCCACCTCCTCACCACCACTTAAGGACTCACCATAGAAATGGCGCTTTCTTATTGATTATGCTGGAATTTATTATCATTATTAAGTTGGAATCTGAGGAAATATTATTAAATATAAAATCCAAAAATCCTTTTAGAGTCAGCATTTATAGTTAAGTTTGCAGTCCTCTCTGAATAATATTTTAGTTGTAACATTAATTTCATAAATTAAATTAAATTAATTTAAAATGTCTTATACGTAGAAAATAGACACTGACTTTAGTTACCGATTTGTATCTGTTTATTCAGTTCTTGTCATGAAATAAGTTGAAATAAAGCCTTTACTATGATATAAATTTGAATATTCTATCTAGGAGCAAACTGAAGAAGGAAAAAAAGAAACTGCACGAGGCATTGCTGGCTGATTTGAGTGAATATTTAATAGAAGGGACCCAAACCTTTAAAAAATGGAAATTTTATGTAAACAACCGCATAAATAACGGCATGACAGTAGAAAAAATTAAAGATCGTTCAGTCTTGGAGGACTTCAATGACCTCGAGTCTGTTGGTGCATTGGCTCCCGGGAATTGTGATGTTCTAAAGGAAATCTTTTCCCTGAACAATTTAGAGAAGAGAGCAGTAGAACGTATACAAGAAACAGAGGCTTTAACTGTTTAATGGAAGAGAGAAAGAAAGTTGATTTAATTTTATTGAAATCCAGCCATACATTAAGTATAAAAGGGATTTGTTGTTTGAATTTTTAATATAATTTTATTCACCATTCCAAGAATAAAATTCAAATGACCTTATCACTAGGAAAATTTAAATCAAAATATCCTTACATTACCCCTATCCCAAAGCACACGTTGATCATATTTTACTTTCATGTTTTCTCTGGCTTCTTTTTTGTTATTTAAATATTTGATCAACTATTTAATTGCTTTTCATGTTTTAAATTAAAAAAATTCTCTCATTATTCTTCTAGCATTTAGTTTTGACAATCAAATATAACTTTCTAGTTTATATTTGAATTTTGTCATTAACAATTGGTTCTTTTCAGAACGTGGATATTAGCGCTTCCAATCTGTGAATAATTTTATGGCATTCAAACTCATTAAAATTCATTACTACTTTTAAATCTTCATGTTCTCTAAAAGGAAAGCGACTTCTGTCCGAAAAAAAAAATCGTCCAAACTATTATAAAACTGTTCTTCTGCAATAGACCTACCTCCATTGCCCTATCATACAATGGAAATAAAGCACTGCACATTTTTTTTTTTAAATTTTACGACCTGGATGTATTCACATATTATTTGAAAACGTATCCCTTAACAACAACTTATTATACTTTAAAGATGCAAACTATAAAGCTTGCCGCTGACTCTTGGTATAAATAAAATCTAACCCTCTTATACCATCGAAATTTCTCAGCAACAGCAAAGACCTGCGCAAAAAAAAATTCAGAATTTTTTTGTGTGATGGTTTGTCTTTAGGTATAAACCGTTAGTTGGCATAATTGGGTATCTTAAGAATATCAGGATTTTTTATCATCAAGGTTGCACCCAATTTTATCGAATACTTAACCATTTTGACCTCAATCATAACATGGATAAATATTCTGGCTTCACACGCTTAACAAGACATCTCTGATTTATCTGACCCCTTATTGACCGTTTAATTCAAGAGAGAAAATTATTTTTTTTGAAAAGTTTGCTTTAAATATTATCTCACAAAAATGATATACAACCCTAGTTTTTTTGTCCACTCCTTCTCTCTATACGTACAACCTGATTGGTCTCAGTATGCCTCTACTCATCTTTAATGACTTTCTTTTCCTTCTGGAGATCAACGACTCCAGAATACTGAAATGGGATCCGATTTTTCTTCATTTTTGTATAAATATCGTAGGTTGGGCTTTCAAGCATAAGCTAGCCAGTTACATGGATTGGATGCATTCACCTCTACTGCATATCTAATCGTGGCGTTCAAGATCTCTGTTTCTGCTTTCTCTCTCTGATCTGTGCTCTGTAAAGTTCGATTTTCTGAGCAAATGAAACCCTTTCCTCCAGTGCCTTACACAATAGTCTGTGGTTGCATTTTTCTCCTTCATGAATAAGAGAAGACACCCTCTCAATGATACGGGCAAATACATACTGGTTTTTGTTACTGTCTATTTGTTTGTGGTATCAGGGATTTTGAAATGATATTTTAAATTTATCCAAGAAATACTGCCTTCATATTTGTCTGTCTTCATTCTAGATCGGATGGCCTCGTGATTGCTCTTCTTTTGGCGCCGGCTTGTAACACATTTAATATTTGACTCTGATTAGAACTGGTCAGTTTTTTCAAACTGCAAAACTGGGTGCGTCAACCAAAAAAAACTAGTAGTATTCCTTTTTTGCTCCAGTCCTTTCTATTGAATTGTTACATACATGTATAGCTGTATGCATACTTCCAAGTATCCTTGAAATGCTGCCGTTTGACTGTTTCTGGCAATCTTTGGCTATCTTGTAATTTTCTTTAATTCTTTTTTCTATAGCTGAAAACGTCATACATGTATTTAACATAGTATCACAATAAAAAGAAACATTAATTAATTGGCTCTAGATTACAGAGGAGCAAAATTCAACACATCAACTAAATGTTAACCCATATTCCACTTCTACCATTTTGGAATTGTGGCTGAATGATACAAGAATCTGGTGATTTCATCTCAATAAAGAAAATGATAGTTTCCTCTTTCAAAAGATTTTTATTGATAACTTAGACCCTCCCCTTACCAAGGGGAAATCACAATTGGTCGACCTATTAACTCATTAATTTATGAATTCAATTTTATTTAATTAGAAAGCTAGAAGCATGCCTTATTCAGGCCTTATTTAATATCTACTTTAGGGGCAAGCCAAGTTAAAGAAAGGTTGTACAACCCAAGAAGCAGCAGTTGCTATGTTTTGCCTGTTGTCTTATTCAGTACAGACAGTGTGTTGCTCACTTTGGAAATCTTCCACAATAGAAGAAGAGCGACCAATAAGCTAACTTGAAAGAGTTCTACCTATAAAATGCAAGCCTCTTTAACTATGATTAGCCTCGAAAAAAATTGGGAACTGTTTTTTTTTTAAACTGGCATTCCTCCTTTAATTTAGGTTGTAAGACAATCCACCTGAAAAAAACTAATCTGTAAAGTCTACTCTTCCTTTGATCGAATATAAAACGTTACTGACTGATTGAAGTCCTATAAATACATGTACATGTAACACTACAGAAACCTCAGAGTTAACATTCTAGCTGATCGTTGCTGAAGGGCTCTTGCATCATTGAAAAACATGAAATGTACAATATAGCCACCGGCATCGTGGTAGGCTGATGAATAATGTAGTTAATCAGAATAAATAAAGTTTAAGTATGCTATATTATTATATCGTATATATAACTCTATTTATAGAATTATCGTTTCGTCTTAACTACCTTTTAGATATTAATTTAAGTTTAAAATAAATTCAATTTCTATACAAAATGCTTTTGGTAATACATTAAAACAATGTTAAAAGATTCTGAACAAATTCTGCTTCATATGAATACAAAAATAGGTCTGCTATAACGGGGCGCGATTTGTTCCATCTGAATTCCAATCGATTGTTTGAAGACCTGGTCTCCAAAAAACACATGGTCACTGTCAGTCAGAAACTCGAGGATCTTTTGATATCAACTTTAGAGTACGTGTATGTACGTGTATGTACAATCAGAATGTTTTTAACGAAGTAATTTTTCAAATGACCGATGACAAGGTAAGTAAATTTTCTTATAATTTAGTTTTGTTTGCAGAATTTTTTTTAACGGATACTGTTATTTTTGTTTGATTCACTACTATTCTGCATAATATCTCAGAAAAAAACTACTATTTCACCCTCTTCTCAGATATATTACTGAAGCTAAATTTTAGGTTGCGGTGCTCTTCGATTTGTATACTTGCGGCATAAAGAAGGAAAATCTATAGTTAGGTAGAGTACACCTTGTTGAGTGTATACATTGTTAATTTAATAAATCAGTTGTGAAGGCCAAAATTTCTGTTTTTTGACTTAGAAAAACTATGTCTGGTAGTTAAATTTATCTTCGGATCTTACATTCCTCATCAAATCTCAAAACTCTGTACAGTTTGTATATATTAACTGACTAAGAGTGTCGTCTATTAATGAAATGTCTTTGTTCAAGTTTTTAGTGAATGTTTATCTAAAGCCATTTCGAAATGTTCCGAAATTCCAATATGCTGTAACAATGTTGCGATTTGAGGAGGATTTCCTTTTTATTGAAAACACCTCCGTCAAATAAAACACTCTTTAAACATGTCTCTTATAATTTTCTCACTTTATATTTCATCGATCTCATTTGAATGCTTAATGATTATCCTTATGTTTAAATGAATATGGATAACTGATACGAGGGGTGATCAAAAAGTTCGCAAACTAATTGAATAATTTCCATACAAGAAACAATATTTGGTTTTAATGTTGATTATATTTTAAATTAATCCTCTCCGATTTTAATGCACATCAACCACCGTTCTGCGCATGCGCGAATGACGTGATATTGGCGGTCACGTGACACCCTCCGTAGCGTTCTGTCACAAAAGTTGAAAGATTTTTCCGAGTTTTACATTTCTTTCCATGTGAGTTAATTTTTATGACAAGAACAGATCATTTGTCAGAAATGGTCATATCTCGGCAACAGAATGGGTGGATAATAATATCCTTTCCAAAAATAAGCATGGCGACCATTAAAACACAAATCTTCTGTCTCAGAAGAGACCTTTATTCAAGGTGGATAGAGAATGGGTGCATCCTTTTTATCATATCTAATAGGTTTAAAATCTAAAGTAAACGATATCTTAGGTACATGTATTTAATACTTATATCATTGTTCAAATATTCAACTATTTTTCAAAGTGCTAATTGGAGGTCTTTGATAGCAAATTGCTTAATTAAAAATACATATCTTTTCAAACTTGCTTTCACTGGGCAAGATGACAAGTATCATTTTTAACCATCAGCCTTCCTTCACTAAACGATTAATCCAATCATTAATTGAATTTATAGGAACTCATTTATCTCAATAAACTGTGTACAAATTATTAAATGATACTGTAGAGGGATTTCTAAGATATACAATAAATTGTACAGTCGTTTGTTGAACGATTTCGACTGAAACAACCATTTTTCGTCACAAGTAACCTGACTAGTGACGTCATTTTCACATTGTGACGTCACAAACAAGGAGAGAAACTTTATTCAGCATATGCTATTTATAGAACTTGTGTATGGCCATGTGTGTACCGAATTTCATTCTAATCTGAATTATGGTTTTGTAGATATAGAGATAGTTTACGAACTTTTTCATCACCCCTCGTATAAGAAAATATTTTTCATTCATTTACTGAAAAATGAGTCACGTTGAGTGTTCGAAACTGCTTTGCTAATAGTACCCAATGTGGAAAAAAATGACGACACCTCTGTTTCAATGGAAACTGATTACAAAGTTAATTTTTGCTGTGTCAAGTACCAAAGCATGATAGTTATACCCGCACTTTCTAAAGAAAGTTCGGGTATATTGTTGTTACTCATGTCCGTCCATCCGTCTGTCCCAATTTTCTTCCCTGAACTCCTCCTACATTTTACTCAGTAGCCTAATCATCTTTTGGGAGATGGTTGGTGGTGTCCTGTAGATGTGCAGTAAGGTTTCAGAATTTTTATTTTACCCTGGGGGTCAAATGGGGGTCGGAAAATGATGTTTTTTATGCAAAAAGTCCCATCTTCCCTGAACTCCTCCTACATTTTACACAGTAGCCTAATAATCTTTTATGTGATGGTTGAAAGTGTCATGTAGATGTGCAGTAAGGTTTCGGAATTTTGATTTTGCCCTGGGGGGTCAAAACGGGGTCGAAAAAATGGCGTTTTTTATGCAAAAAGCCCGGTCTTCCCTGAACTCCTCCTACATTTTACACAGTTGCCTTAACATCTTTTGGGAGATGGTTGATGGTGTCATGTAGATGTGCAGTAAGGTTTTGGAATGTTGATTTTGCCCCGGGGGGTCAAATGAGGGTCGAAAAATGATGTTTTTTATGCAAAAAGCCCCGTCTTCCCTGAACTCCTCCTATATTTTACACAGTAGCCTAATCATCTTTTGGGAGATGGTTGATGGTGTCATGTAGATGTGCAGTAAGGTTTTGGAATTTTGATTTTATCCTGGGGGTCAAATGGGCGTCGAAAAATGTTGTTTTTTATGCAAATAGCCCCATCTTCCCTGAACTCCTCCTACATTTTACACAGTAGCCTAATAATCTTTTATGTGATGGTTGGTAGTGTCATGTAGATGTGCAGTAAGGTTTTGGAATGTTGATTTTGCATCGGGGTGTCAAATGGGGTCGAAAAATGATGTTTTTTTACGCAAAATGCCTTGTTTTCCCCGAACTCCTCCTACATTTTACTCAGTAGCCTAATAATCTTTTGGGAGATGGTTGGTGGTGTCCTGTAGATGTGCAGTAAGGTTTCGGAATTTTGATTTTGCCTCGGGGGGTCAAATGGGGGTTGGAAAATGATGTTTTTTATGCAAATAGCCCCATCTTCCCTGAACTCCTCCTACATTTTACACAGTAGCCTAATCATCTTTTGGCAGATGGTTGGTGGTGTCATGTGGATGTGCAGTAAGGTTTCGGAATTTCGATTTTGCCTCGGGGGGTCAAATGGGGGTTGGATAATGATGCTTTTTATGCAAATAGCCCCATCTTCCCTGAACTCCTCCTACATTTTACACAGTAGCCTAATCATCTTTTGGGAGATGGTTGGTGGTGCCATGTGGATGTGCAGGTCGAAAAATGATGTTTTTTATGCAAAAAGCCCGGTCTTCCCTGAACTCCTCCTTCATTTTACACAGAAGCCTAATCATCTTTAGCAATTTAGGAGAGTTAAATATTTTAAAATTTGGTAAAACATAAACGTCAAGGGGTTAAAAAAGCATCGTATGCTAGGAAACATCTTGAATTCTTATGAGTAATTAATGTGCATGTCAAATGTGAAAGTCATATCTCTTCTCAATCAAAAGTTACATGTATAATTAAATGCAACATTTTTGAAAAGTAGGTTAGGCTTCAAGGTCAAGGTCACAGAGTCAAAAGTCATGATTTATTTGGAAAGGCTTTTCACAGGTAATAATATACATGCAAGTATAATATGAATGCCTTACTTTTTAAAAACCCTTTCAACATGTTCAAAATGATGAACTGAAAACAATGTAATTTTTTTTGCAAGAAGGTCAAACTTCTAGGTCACACGTAAAAAAAATCATGCCATTCTCACAGGTAAATACTAATACATATGTTTAATATGAATGCCTTGTCTCTTCTCATTCAATAGATTTGACCGTGATGACCAAGGTTAAATTTACTGAGACAGATGGACAGACTGACATACAAATGTACATATTTCTATGTGAATTGGGTAAAATTGGCCCAGTGGTTCTATAGAAGTTAAAAATGTAAAAAGTTTTCAGACAAACAGATGGACAACAAACGATATATGATAAAGAAACCAGAAAAGCTCAAATTAGTGTTTTGAAAGGGTTACAGTGGTTACAATATTTGAAAGGCTGTTTTTTTTTCATGCAGAGATATGACCAACATATTCATGTTTTATATTTTCTTTAGTAATTTGTTTGTTTGTTATGAAAACATCTGTCTCGGGAATTTTTCCCTCATATAGAGACACCACCAAATAATAATGAACACAAGATGTGTTTGTGAAACAGAGATGCCCCCCCTCCCCCCGTATGTAAGCCTATGGCGAAGGTTGAAGTTTCTCAAATATACGTCAAACTCAAAGGTAAAGGACAAAGGGTTCAAATTGTTGATATTAGAAGAAAGTCTTGTCACAAGGAATACACATGTGAAATAAGTAATCCCTAGTACTTCCATTTATTTCCAATATGTTTTCCAGTTTTGTTATCAAACAATTTAATCCAAATCTAAACAACAAGTAAACGAAATCTTATGTGACTTTGACTTATAATTCCTGAGCTATTGAAATTGATATGTCGATACCCCCCAAAATTAAAATAAAAATTCTCGTCATCTCCCTTGTGCATCAGTAACAGCCTTGATTTTCTTGTGCAGTGAGTTCACCAGAGGATTTATCTTTCTCATAGGATTATCATTCAAGCCTTCCGACTATAGTCTTAATGGTTGAGAGTAGCTGTGCAATTCCAAAGCCAACAAATCCCCCGCCCAATGAATCCCACGAATTTTCGATTTAGGATAGAATTTACAGAATCTCAGCGTGAACATGTTAAAAACGTTACGCATACGGCGCCTGTGAAGGTAAAATCGACGTAAACTTGCCAAGCTTGCGTACCAAATTAGAGCAGAGAGTTTCTGTCAGTATTAGGGTGAAAATATCAGTATGATTGTCTGCTGTAAAAATATCGGTTTCAGTGATAATGACTTGACAGTAACTGAGGTAGCATGATGAAAAGCCCTATCTTGATGTGACGTTGTTACGCGCCAACGTCATCGTCATGGTTGATTGGAAACCTTTAAAGTTACTCTCTGATAACCGAAAAAAACTTTTTGGTTGAAAATTTAAAAACAAACTGCACAGCAACATGTTGTTGCCCTTTTAGTCACTGATGGAACTCAATTACTAGACACAATGTAACTTCTGTCAGACATACCATGATTGCAAGAAATTTATACTGACTACAAATATCGGAAAAAGATGTCTGTAACTCTAATGCATCTCTTGGCACTACAAATTGTGATCATAAAATTGTCATCATCAACATGCACGTGTATTTGGCTTTTTATCACTTCCCCAACGTGATGCCATATATTTCACGGTTGAGTAATTTTGACCAGCAATTTTAGTGCATAGTAACCAAATTACACATCTGACCAATTTTCATAATTTTCGGCCACATAGTTGAATATTTTTCGCTATTATGCTATTATGCGTTTCTTTTTCCTTTCAGTATACGTCAAACTCAAAGGTAAAGGACAAAGGGTTCAAATTGTTGATATTAGAAGAAAGTCTTGTCACAAGGAATACACATGTGAAATAAGTAATCCCTAGTACTTCCTGTTCAAAAGTTAATTGCCAAGGTTAAAGTTTTTTTTTTAAAGTGGTTCAAACTCTAATGTCAAGGTCAAACATATTTATACCTGTTGAAAGTTCACAATAAATACACATGTTAAGCATGAAAGCCCTAGCACCTACTGATCAAATTTAGGCCAAGTTTAAAGTTTGGTATTTTTCTTGTAAAAATGTCTAAAAATTCAAGGTCAAGCGATCAAGAGGTCAAAATTCATGGTACCCAAATAAAAGGTATTTTCACATGGAATGAACCTATGAAAAGTGGAAGCCATATGTGTAAAGCCCAACCCACTTAAAACTTATGGGCAAGGTTAATATCTACTATTTTGGAGTCACAAGATCGATTGTTATTTCAGGGACAGGGAGTGGTTAGGGAGATTGGACCCCCCGACCCCTTGGAATTTGCTTCGTTATTTAAATAAGACTATATACTAAAGCGGATAAAAAATGACTTTGGACATCCTCCCCCTTACTTAGAAAACATTGACCCCACGACCCCACTATCATTGTTTTTATTTTGTATATTTGTTTTCAGTTTTTTTCTTCTAATCGGAGTAAATCTTTGAAACACTGGAAGCTGTGTCTGTCTCTGAACTCAAATGTTTTAATCCGAGGTTTAACATCTTCGTTTAATAAAACTTCAATTTTATCTACAAAAGTCATTGCACATCGCTCAGTTATAAAATCTGCAAGTTTTCCGGTTAAAAATGTGCCACGCAAGTCTAATCCATACACATCATATGTTCGCTCTTCATCTGATTTTCTTTGATGACTTTTAGCAACTTGAGCGGAGGAGGTATTAATTTTCGGAGGATGAGTTTTATTTTCGGATTTGGTATCATCACTGGGATCTGAAATGGATAACATTTCTGCAAAAAGAAAATATATATAAAATTTTAGAACAATATAATCATTATCAAAGGGGATATTTTTTTAATTTATACTTTTAAATCAACATTTATGTCTCTACTAAAGTTCTATTTTAAACATGTAAATGCTTAGTTTGTTTCCCATACTTAAGTTATTTTTTTTTGATTAAATATCAGTTCGTTTTGGTTTAGAGTTTGTCGACAACAAAACTTGTCATGGTTCGAATGGGCGTAATTTAGGGGGTACCGTATATACTGTAGCTCAATTCTACGGAACATTACATCAAATTTTCGCAGAAGGATAAAACGTACACTCAAATAGGACCTTAGGTCCCCTGCTCAGTTCACGACTATCGGGCCTGTTTACTCCGCTACAAAATGTAGTGCATTGCATACGTAAAGTTTAAATAGAATAAATCGTTATACTGTGAAACCATCACAGTGTAAAAAGAAAACAGAACTTTTATTTTTGTTAAAGGAATAATCATTTGATGGGTATTAGAAAAGATAGGGGATTGAGCGACATTATCTGCAATATTATAAATATAAGATATGTGATATATATGAGTTTAACACATGTGGATTACGTTGGGTGACCTGTGGTCTTCCCCATGATTTTACTATTCCTTGTAACGTTATAGTATCTACTTAACACAATGCCCAACCTCTGATCTCCTTAATAGTAAGCGAGTCAGGGTAAACGAAATCGACCACCCCTACCTCTTCATTTCGCTCGGACTTTTCACCGATACTTTAATATCATGGAATAATTATTTGTTAATAAATTATTTCATGTGTCCTTTGTCTTCTTAATTATGAGGCCATGTCTCAAGAGGCGACCTCATCAGTTTGACACTATTTAGCAAACCTCTGATTTTATTAGGGATGGCAATCGAATACAGAATTGGTAATCGGTTAACCGCAAGACGTTGCGACCGATTAACCGGTTAGTCGTATCAAGATGTTCATTTAGACATTTCTTCATATACACAAGAAGGCTATATAAGACGTTTTATTTTTCATTCTGATAATAACCTTGATCGGGATATTTTATGTGCATAAGAGTATATTTTATTTTAATTTCAATATACAAGAAAAAAAGAAGAAAACCACGAATCTTGCCTGAGAATCAGACACGGATAATTTTCCTGACGTAAAAGAAGTTATATAATTAATTCTGGATTGTCACCATAATCAAAACTGTCTGAACTCTCACTTTATCACACTGTTTTTTCCTAATAAAACATAATTTAACAGATAACGGCAAAATATAGACATACTAATTTAAAGTGCTAAAGAGCTAAATGGTGATTTTTTAACTATCATTAAAAAATCACATGCAGGGCAGTCGGGTAACGACATGATGTTTTAAAAACAGCAATTAACACTTTACAAACAGTCCAATTACCCCGTGGCCTCAATCAGGAGAGCCATAAATACTTCAAAATTATTTAATTACAAGAGCGAACCCGAAGCAGACCCCAGGTTCGCTCGGGGTTCGCTTCGGGTTCGCTTTCAGAAATTTGCGGACTAGTACTGCTCTGGGTGCGCCTTGGGTGCTCTCAGGGTTCGCTCAGGGTCAGCTCTGTGTCCGCTAAAGCGAACCTGTCGTTTGCTTTATAGGGCCGTTTTACATACTGATGCATGAAGCGGACCCCGCTTTAATCTCGCCGCCAGTAAGCCATGCCCCTTATATATTCCAGTACAGTAATGGCATTGCGGAAATCGATCATTGTTGTTTGGCGGCGATCACAAGACGAAAGACCACCTTTAAGCAATTGCTTAATGGTAGCTTAATGGTGACTTAATGGTGGCTTAAAGAAGTTAATTCCTTTAAGCCACCATTAAGCCACCATTAAGCTGCAACTTACAGGTGCTTAATGTCCAAACTTCATTAAGCTACCATTAAGCCACCATTAAGCTGAGCTTAATGGTGACTTAATGGTCAACCCTCATTAAACTTTAAATCTACGCATCTTATATAGAATCTTTGAACTAACTTTTAGTTATTTTAATATCATTTACGCAAAATCTATTCCAACTCATAATTCTGTCTCGATCATAATTTCTACGAGTTTTTTGTCAACATGCATAAACTTGATCACTGGGAACAAAGTTAGCTAATAGCCACAGGGGCTTGCTCGAGGTGTCTAATTTTTTCTTAAAATCATTTTCAGTGATAATAAAACAAGACATCCTGTATCAGAACCGTATATTTTTTTTTTTAAATAAATCATTATTACATGCGTTGTTTTTATTTTTAGTGTATATGATTTTTAAAAATAAATAATTATTACACACCGTGAGCAAGTCCTTGTGAAATATCTTAAATTTACAATACCAAAAATCAATTTGTTTTAAAATTATCTATATTCATGAACACAAAATATATATTACTTTTAAAAAACAAAATGGTATTTTTATTTCATGTGTTAAAAGAAACATTCCGCTACAGAATTCACAGGAATATAACTATATAATCTCATGAAAAAAAATCTCTGTCCTTTTTTTTTGGTGGGGGGGGGGGGCTACTGGTATACAAATGTTTATTTTTCAAAGATTGACTTTTACCATGAAAAACTTTTTAATGGCTTTTACATCATGAATAATTCTAATTAATTCGTTATTTTTTTTTAATAATGCAGCGGTAAGTATCTGTCAAAATCTAGTCGGTCTTAAATTCAATGATTGTTATTCCAAAATCGATTTTCAGAGGAACGGTCGATCAGACTATATAAACATGACATCCTACCAGATGTATACACATTGAGAAACGGGGTAAGATTAACAGGGGCTCGTAACATAAAGCTTGCTAAGTTTTTGACTTAAGTAGGGTCATAAGTACGGTTTAGGCACAATCTTAGGATCTGTCTAAGTACTACTTAAGTATGTCTTAAACCGTAACATAAAACGAACTAAGCTAGGTCCTAGCTAAGTCGGACTTATGTTAAAAAAATTTCATATGAGTCCAACCTATAGTGTTTGATTTTATATAGATACATTGCTAAATGTGATTCAGTTAAGGTTTTAATTAAGTACATATTAAAGTTGACGTCCTTACCTATCGGTTTAAGTTATGTTAGATTAGATTTCGTATTAAAATTATAATTATCTTATAAACTATTCGGAATGTTAGAAAACAAATACCGCACGGTCAGAAAGTGGCGATTTAATGTTCACGACAATTGTTTATCACCTGAGATGTTTTCAGTTTACCTTTTGTTTTGATAAATGTTCACTTACCCTGTTATTATCGCAGACAAGAAAAGATAATCGACCGCCTATCCACTCGAACTTGAAACTCTAATAAAAAGTTCAATACATTTTGAATCCCCGCTATGTATAAGGCCATGCAGGTCAGAAGCAAAAAATGAAGTTTTATGATATACTCATTTGCAATATAATCAAGGATACAAAAAAAATCGGGATATGTGTCCACTTATCAGCAATTCTCTCTCTCTCTCTCGAAAGAAATGTAGTGAGCCCTGTCTAAATCCGCGCTGGTCGCGTTCTACATTTATTCTATACTTTAAACAGATACTTTCTATTACTGTTATAGTCATCATCCCCTTTCTTTTCTGTTTTTAACAAATTATTTCAACTCATATTTTCAAAGTTAACATACAGATCCATAATTTATTGCTGTGTACAATTTATAACATCGGTATAACCGAGTTCCCACTAATTTTAGACGTATCCCTAATTTTGACTGCTGTAAATTTTTAAGTTTTATTTGATTTACATATAATGCTTGTACAGCGCCTTAGAGTTTTAATATATAGGGCGCTTTATAAATGTTAAATAATAATAATAATAATGATAATAAAATTAAATTTTGTGTTTACTTGAATGCTGTGTTTTGAGTGAAATTGGAATCAGTGATCAGCCCCCCACCCCCACACACACACACACACAAAATAAAAAATAGAGATAATTATTTTTCTTTTATGCATAATATGAATAGAAGAATCCTTTTAACATCGAAAGTTAACATTCAATAATTCTAAATATATGTACAAGAAAGTTAAGATATACTTAAGTCACCTCTACCGGCCGCCTAAGTTTTGCTAAGATTGGCAAATCTAAGTACGCTTCTAGTTACGGTCTTAAGTTTTAGACTGTACTTAAGTCCTACTTAAGCACTGCCTTAGACTTAAGTAGCCTTTATGTTACGACCCCCAGATGATCAGTGTACAGTAAACCGACTGGTCAGACAATAGACCTTAATTAGGTGTCCCCACGGGCCCGTCCCCGGTTAACTAACAGGAAACTATACATACACAACGTACACTGACAGATTTTAATGATCAATTATTTTTTACAAATTTAGATTTAACGCAAGCATATAACAAATTAAAAATTATGATTCATCGTAAAAAGTCAATTATTTTGATACCCATTATGATACAAAAAGAATTGAAACTGAATATGATATTCTAAAAAAAGTTTTTGTAAACGTATAATTAACCAGGTAACTCTTACGCGAGGATTGTCACTAAATTGTTGACACAGAATATCCGCAATATATTAAAAATAATAGTAGAATCTGTTTTTTCCTCTTTCTTTTTCGATGATAGACTTTTGTGTTTTATCTATAATTGATTTATTTTCAATCATGATTTCATGCTTACATTTCGAAAATTTTCGAATAACAGAGCGAAGAACTCAATCACATTACATCAATCTAAAAGCCGAACTCGGTGTAGAAATATATATTAATGTGTTAAGATCCACAAATAAAATTGTTTATATTTTGATTAACAAATCAATTCAAGACTTTTGGAAATGTTCAACAAAATTCTAGTAAATACCTTTACAAGTCAAAAAAAATTTTGAAAAAAATAAAGGTTAAATATTTAATATTTTCCTTTCACTTTCAAGAGCGGCGATAGCCTAATGGATAAGGCATTCGCCTTGCAACCCTAAGGTCATGGGTTTGTGCCCCGATTGTGGCGTTTTTTTTTTATTTTTGGATTTTTAATTTCGTTTTTTTTTCATTATTTTTACCAAATCAAGATATAAACTCTACATTTATAATATTGATAACAAATCACTATAAAAATAATTTTTCACCCATATAAACAATATTATCGATTGTGTAATGTGACTTAATGGTGGCTTAATGGTGGCTTAATGGTAGCTTAATGGAGTTTGGACATTAAGCACCTGTAAGTCTAGCTTAATGGTAGCTTAATGGTGACTTAATGGTGGTCTAAAAGTTACCATTAAGGACCATTAAGCCACCATTAAGCTACCATTACGCTACATTTAAGCACCCATTAAGGACTTTGAGTTGGCTTAATGGTAACTTAATGGTGGTGTAAATATTACTTAAAGGTGCTTAATGGTGACTTAATGGTGACTTAAAGACAACTAATAAACCACCATTAAGGACCTATAAGCCACCATTAAGCCGGACTTAAAGGGTGTGTTTCATCTTGTGGATCGATAAATGTACACTGTACAGGTATACAGTGACATTATGGAGAACATTGATAACATTTCCAAAATTCAACTGTACATTCCGTCTCTCCGTCTGAAGGGAGTAGATATTCTCCTCCATTTCTTTTCACAGAGTTACTGCTTCTTCCTACTTCTTTCTCTCTTGATGGAGAACTTTCTGGTTGCTCTCGGACACTTCAGCTATCTTCTGTAACAGTTTCTGTTCTCTTTTTAACCAAGCTTCTTGCTCCAAGCGCAGTCAATCCTGAAGCTGTTGGACCTTTTTCTCGGCCGTGTCTCGAGCCTCCTTGAGATTTTCCCACTTCTGGTTAATCAGCTGAGTCCGCCTACGCTCAGCGTGCAGCATTTCCTCTGCATGTAAACGAGCTCGCTACTTCTCAGATATCTGAGTCTTTAATTTGTCAATCTCAATACTGACTCTGTCGTTCATTCTGTGGGAGGAAATATTTCATTTTCCCGATTGTAGATCATACTGGCGTTTTCTACACTTATTTTTAAAATGACCCGGTTTCCCACAATAGAAACATTTCTTTGTCTCATTTCTGTGATTTGAGAGGTCTGATCGCGAGACATTGGTATGGGAATTTTCACCAATTACATACAGGTCTTGATAACTGTGGTCACAAATCTCCTGCTGATGACGCAAATGTGGAGTATTTGGGTACGTCCGATTTCTGCTCATTTTGAAAGCTTCAAATTTCAACGCAAGGTTAAACGCTTCGTCAATATTTTCGGACGCGTTCTGACAAATTGCCCATTCCATATCTTGGTCATGTAAGGCATCACGTACGGAAACATATATGTGCCAAAGTATTCCTAACTTCACACGGGGCTGTGGGGTAAGCAAGTCTGGCTAATCTTTTATATCTTGGGCTAATTCAGGGAGGCTTTCGTCATTTTTCCGATACAGACTATTCATTTCTGCGCGGTACATTTCAGTTTAATTCTTTGGTTCGAAGCGAGTTTGGAGAACAAATTTTAACTCATAATAATCGTCAAGTTGATGGGGTCTAAGGTCAGTTAAAACACTTCTGGCTGAGCCTCTCAAACAAGCTGCTAACTGTAGGGCCTTAATCTCACTGGACCAGTTATTTAACCGACATACAATTTCAAACTGAGTGATAAAGTCTGTCCAACTAGATCTGCCGTCATAAGTGTCGGGTTTTGCTCTGACAGTCTGTCGAGTCTAGTTTTGATTTTCATAATTTGGTAATATAATAATAATTTCATAATAATAATTCTGAACGGATTAAAATTCGATGGTCTATCTAAAACATTATGAGGGTGTACCTGTGTTCGCGAATCGAACGAACGAAAATGTTACTGGTTTGCGTCACTGGGCAGATTATGTCTATGATCATCAGGCTCACTCACTGTCAGTCGCTCTGTAATCACTGTACTCACTTCTGTCATGTCATGGTCTTTGTCAACCAAACGTTCTTAAGTCCTTGTAAGTTTCTGTAACACCGTAGAAATATCACAAATCTGGGACTGCATAGAATTCACTTTAGTCTCAATATCAGGACTTGGTTCACCCCCACCCTAGTCATTGGGGTTCACATTACTACCACGGGATTCTGCCATTTTATTCTTTTTTTTACCGGGGAAAATCGAGGAAGTGTTAAATCAAGAATAAAAAAATTTCCTGCACAAATAATTTTATCCTATCCTACCGCTGCCACAAAAATGTAACGTTTTCACCGGTACGAGTTCGTAAGATGGATAAAATAATTATTAATTACCAAATTGGCATTTGTAATGAATAAGCCTGGTCGCGTCTAAGATCTGGTATTATAATTTCTGGTAGCGAAATATGAATATACTTGGTAGCGGTTTTTAACTAAAGAAACCAACACTAAGATAATAAAGTTTTCAAAAATTATATTCTGATATTCCAAAATTTAATAATGATATTTAATAAATCAACAACAATTTATATTTCAAATTATGGTCACACAAAGTCACTTGCTAGATTCAAAGGATTCCCCAAATTTCAGATAAAGTTGAAATAAATTTCTAATACGAAATTTTATAAATAATAAATAAATTATCACAAATTTCAATGAAATTACCTGTAATCTCACAAATAGTCTGGTAGCGACTACAAAGTCAGTAAAATAAATTCACAAGTCTGGGCTGACTATTCAAAATAACTCCTTAAAAATTTACGTCCGTCCGCTATCATCTAAAAATTCCAATTGACTTCTAAAACTAAACGTTAACCCAAAGTGACGTAGAATGACCCAACGTTACGTTATAAACCGCGAAATCACGATACATTCTAGTTAAGACCTGTACATAATTTCCCGAGACCAGAAGTAATGGAAAACGAAAGTAAACAATGTGAAATGACAGTATGACTTACAAGTTTATCTTTTAAAAAAGATAGGTGACCTAGCGCCGTAGCAATTTTTAAACACAGGATGGAGGGTCCGTGCTTAAGTGATGAATATTTTTAATGCTTATCGAGACGTGCGTGCATTTGAAACGAGTATATTTAAAAATACTCTTGAATGAGTGATTTTTATTACTTTTGGACTGAATGCTTTAATAAATAGTATATTAAAATATATAAATAGTGTAGACAAGATGATATGGTCATAACGCACATGCATTCACTTAAACAATAAAATGCTTTCTTTGTTTGTTGTTACTGGAATGAACAGAAGCAGCTGTTGCAGAAAAAATACATAACCCGCGTAAGCGGGTTATGTAATTTTTTTCTGCAATAGATGAGACCGTTCATTCCAGTAACAACAAACAAAGAAAGCATTTTATTGTTTATATTTATATTTGTTTAAATAATCAATTAAAGTAGGATTAAAAAGATTAATTATTGTATTAATGATGCGAACGTCTTTATATTGATGGAACAGCCACTGAGTAAGAAATCTGTACAGGCGACCTGCCTACTGCAGTTTATGCAGAGATGAACGCAATGGAGTTTCTTAAGAAATAAAGGAGAAAATATTCAGTGGATGTAATTATATGCGCTTGGATGCAATGCTAAAAATTGAATATAATTGGTATCCTTCTGGGAAAACGTTGTTAAAGTCAAAAATGCACAGAGTTTGTCTTATTTAATGCAGCTTACAGGGAATATGGCACCGAAAGGGAGTTGGGGAGCGTTTGGGGAACATCTGTAACGGTTCCCGTTACAATTAGTACTAGTTTCAATAGTGGTCGTTATTTCAATAGTGGTTGCAACAATGCCCAATTAAGAATTAAGATCAATAATTCTGATATGAATTTTGATTACTTTGTAGGAGCATGTAAATTGAGACAATGGAAATAAAATAATTGAATAATGGGCACGTACATGTACGTTCGACATATTCTTGTACTGTATCTTGAGATAATGAAATTATACAATTTGTCAAAGACCAGTTATTTTTCTTTTCTCCTCTTTTTTCAGTGTAAAAATTAAAATACCAATTATTATCTTTTTTCTTTTACGCATCGAGTTGTATATTTACCCAATTTATATTAAATTCTATCAACGGACTTTAAATACTGGTATAAAGAAACATAAAGAAAATAAAAACGTAAATATTGATGTAACATTCTACCTGGAAAATTATTGTAATAGAGTGAAATTTTACATGTTTTTAATGAATTTATTTTTCAGGTATTTTCTTTGATTTTATGATCATTTTCAGAGTTTAAATTGAAATATTTAAATAAAGATTTATTTCATTCAAACTATAAATTAAAGTATGTGTTTTGTTATTTTATCATTTATGAAGTCTTACAGGTAAAGTATTTAGTTATCTTTTGGGTTTACCTGTAGATTTGTAGTTATTTATAGATCTGGTTAGAAGTGGTCATTCTGGATTGGTCAGGTGATTTTAGGAGGGAATTCTATTCTTGTTTTTCATGCCCAAGCGTTCTGATGGGTGTGTATGTTCTGAGACATTTTTAGAAGTTTTGGTTTGATCAGTACTTGATATTCCTAGTTTGAAATAAGTATGGACTGAGATTATTCCATTACCAGGTTAGTGTTTAGTTTAGGTTTTCACATTTCTTTATTTTCCCTACTTTATCTACTTTGTGTGAATGTTTGAATGTTAGACTGAGTATGCTAGGGAGTGAATGTCTTGTGTGAGATTTGTGTGAAAGCTGTAAATAAGTAATGTAAATATAATAGCATTAAATAAAGTTTATTTTATTTCTAAATAATTTGCTAAAATTATAATGGAGAAAATGAGTGTTTTTAAGTTATAAAGTTTTGAAATAAACAAATTCCTAAAGTATTCATTTTTATGAATAATTCCCTACATTGAGCAGTATATCATTTTTTACATTTAGAACACGTACCATATTATTGAGACAGCTGAGTTTTGTATATATACTGTAGCAGACCTTTGCACCTCATGGGAGGTAAGGTTAACTGTGTGTTGATATAAAAATGAACATAGCATCATTTTTAAATATTGATGAATTATAAAATATTTTTGAAAGTATTTAAACTCATTTTTCTTTATTTGTTCAATTCATGTAATTTGAGAGTTTTGCATGAGGTTATCTGTTATTTTAAATTTACCTAGTTTGTGTTCATCAGAAACTATGAATATTCTAAGCTTATTAATAATGAGTTTATGACAAACATTGTTGTTAAAAAGGATAATAGTTTACATTGGAAATTTTGGTTTTATTTTATGTTAAAACTGCTTTGCTTGTGAAAATTTGCATGCAGAGTTATTGTTCTTGTATTTATAATTTTAATACGTAATTACAGGGTCATCTATCTTTACCATACATCTATAATGGGCAAGATTGCACCATCACAATAAACCCACGTATTTAACCAGATGGAATGTGTTTTGTTGTGTATTTCCACCCGGTTTCAATGGCGCCCAACGGAATTGTGATTACTTGGTGTGACAACGCCCATTTTTTTCATTTCCGGAAACATCAGTTCCACAGTGAAAATTCTACGACTTCCTTTTCTGTGTTTACTTCCGGTTGTGATTTGGTACACGTGAAAAACCACAAGTTTTCCACTGGACAGCTGATTGAGGTTTGAAAATAAAACTTTTTGACTTGTTTCATTCTACAGCAGTTATATTTCTTTACAAGTTGACATGTTCCTGATATTCGCGGACAATTATATCCGTTTGTGAAGCTGTATGAAACATTTATTTGCAGTAGTGACAGTCCTCGGAAACATGTACACAAATTAGACTTGATTTGTTTACAATTTTGCTTTTGTCGAAGTGAACATTTCTGACTCTTTTCGAAACAGATTTTGATTATTTTTTTCAGGGATTTCAGCAGCATTTGTGTTTATTATTCATTGAATTTAATTTATTTTTTGTTTGTTTATATTTATCACTTGTGTCTGTCGTTGGTACTTTATACTTATAGTTATATACACATACAGACATACATTTACTACAAGGTCAAGGTTACCGGATCCGGAAGTGAGGGTAGTTAGTGTAAACAAATCTTGAAACACTTTATTTTCTTTTTGTTTACATTTTTTTTTTCAGTTTGTGCATTTATTTTTTTTTTTTAATTTAGGAAGTTATTTTTTTCCTCCATATAATTTTGAAAGTATACATATATCCCATTTAATTTAAAGTTATTTAAATTTTTATTTGATATTTCAATTTCAGTTTAGATAATTTGACATAAATAACTAAAGATAATTAAGAGTTAAATTGTAATTGAGAAGTGAACGAGTTGGTGAATATGTAATTGCATGTATTTTCTGAATTAACAGTCTTTCTGTTTAACTCTACCCTTGCACATCCCATACTTCTATTACTTTCTGGTAATTATGTGAAGAAAAACTTAGAGGTTTGTGAAATCAGTTAGTTTATTTGGTAGTGATCAGGTTATCATCTAGGTCAGTGGAAGTTTCTTTGATTGGTATATTTGATTACATTTGGTGAGGATTTATATTTTACTTTTGTGATCGTATTTGAGTTTGAAGGTTTAGAGTTTGTGTTTATATTCAGCCTATCCAGAGTGACCAGATCTATTATGTAATGTGAAATTATATTTTAGAATCAAAAACTTAGTACATAAGACTATTCCTGTATCGTGCATATAGTAGTAATAGTAGATCGTTGACGTAGAGTTTTGCGCGTTTCAATTTTTTTTTTTTCGTGATTTGCTTACGGCTACTTGACGAGCAGCTGATTATTCCATTAATTGAAGATTAGAATAGTGGAATAGGTAAGCATTTTGATTCTTGTCATTACATGTGATTTCTTAATCATCATCCAAGATTATGGAAGATCATATGCTTTGTATTTTGTAAATAGTTTGTGCTTATTTTTTTTGTTGTTGTAAATATTTTATTGATTTTCATTTTGTGACTTGTATTATTATACAGAGATCATCATGGCGGACAAACAGGACACTATTACAACCCAACCTACAAGTCCTATTACAACCCAACCTACAAGTCCTACTACTACTTCACAACCTGTGGAAACGATTGTTTACGACCAGATGTTCAAAACATTTCAGGCCATGGGACTCCACCCTAAGGGAGACAACCCAGCTGAATTAGACAAATGGATCAAGGAGTACATTGTTCATTCGAAGGAAACCAAACCAGACGTGAAATTCAAAGTTCCTCCACTCACTCTACCGCCAGAAGGTACAGGGACAACCCCTAAGACAAAAACAGTGACTTTGTCGCCTTATCCCCCTAAGATAAGAACATTTTCCGGTGGTGATATCAAAGGTGAAGTGGCATATGACATTTGGCGGTATGAAGTGAAAATGGTGATGAAAGATCCTGGTTACACAAAGGAACAGAAAGAGTTTGCCATCCGTCGCTCTTTGACCGGATCTGCCGCTAGAATGTTAATTTACCAAGGACTGGACAAACCATTGAGTGATGTTTTAGAAACTCTTGACAGTGTTTATGGTAGTGTGGCAAATAAGGAGCAGCTTTTAGCCGAGTTTTATAGTGCCAAACAGAAAGAGGATGAAGACGTGTCAGCATGGAGTGGAAGATTACAGGACATCATTGGAAGAGGGTTGGAGAAAGGAGTTGTTAAGAATTCAGAAGTGAATGTTATGTTACATGGAATGCTATGGATGGGACTTAGAGACGAATTGAAGGATATTAGTGGCCACAAGTACGACACAGAGAAAGATTTCAATAAACTGCGTATTGCATTGCGACAACTGGAGAAAGACCATAAGAAGCCAACAAAGCCCCAGATAGCCAAAGCAGCCATTACATCATCAGATGGTGACATTGCAGAGCTTAAGGGTATGGTGAAACAACTTACGCATAAAGT
>PRKT01000074.1:1680656-1694412 GCA_003671525.1 Saccostrea glomerata
TCAATAAGGGGTCAAGAAGTCACCTTCTATTGTATATCAGTAGAGAGAAAAGAGGTAACCTTATATTTACACCAGTAGGGGGACCAGAGGTCACATTATATTGTACATCAGTAGGGGGAACAGTGGTCACCTTATATTGTACATGTACATAATTAAGGGAACCAGAGGTCACCTTATATTGTATATTAATAGGGGGTCCATAGGTAACTTTATATGTACATCAATAGGGGGACCAGAGGTCACCTTCTATTGTACATAATTTGGGGAAAAAGAGGTCACCATATATTTCACATCTGTATGGGTTCCAGAGGACACCTTATATTATACATCGAAGGGTATTCAGAGGTAACCTTATATTGAACATCATTAGAGGAACCAGAGTCACCTTATACTGTACATCATAAGGGAGACCAGAGGTCATCTTATGTGTACATCAGTAGGGAGACCAGTAGTAACCTTTTTATGAACAATAATAGGGGGACAAGAGGTCACCTTATTTTGTCCAATAGGGGGACAAGCTGTAGAGGTCACCTTATGTATATGTCAACAGGGAGACCAGGGTAACCCTATATTGTACATCATTAAGGTACCAGAGGTCACCTTACATGTACATTATTAATGGTACCAAAGGTCACCTTATATTGTACATCATTAGAGGACCAGAGGTCACCTTGTATTGTACATAAATAGGGAGAGCAGTGGTCCCCATTGTTGTACATCTTTAAGAAAACCAGACATAAAATAAAATTTATATGAATGCAGAGATAAAGCATCAACGATTCTAGACTCGTCTTAACTAAGAAACATCTCAAAGAAAAAAACGGCGGACCAGAGGTTAGAGATAAAAATATTAACGGGATACCAGAGGTTCTCTTATAAGATTACTACAAGAGGATCATGGGTCTTATAGGTCATCTGAACATCATGTTCTTTACAACATTCGCAATTTTGAAAAAAAGCACCATCGCTCATCATAACTATATACTTAGCATGCTTAGTATGGCTTGATTAGAGCGTCACCCCTCAATGATACCCATAAGCTAGAAGCCTTGAAATTTATAATTTTGGAAGGGGCTGGTTCTAACAATAACTGTATTAAGTTACATGTAGTTTTATTAACAGCCAGGAGCAGAAAAGAAGATTTTTAAAAAGAATTAATGTATTTTAACTATACAATTTAAATAGCCCCACCTAACACCAGAACCCTGACCCTTGGTTTTTGAATTTCAGAACTTTGGAGAAGACACCCTTCCTCATCATAACGAGGCATGTAGTTAGTTTGTTAAATATCACGAAGCAAAGGAAAAGACTTTAAAAGAATCAATGCGTTTCACGATAAAATTATTATAGCCACATCTTAACCTCAGAGCCCCTTGCCCTGGGACAATGCATTTCACAATATTTGGATAGAGGAGTCAATACTTATAAAATTTATGCAAAAAGTTTGACGGCTTGATGTCAGCGAGTAAAGAACCTTTTTTTAAAGATTGCATCAACTGTTGTGGTTTCGCTCCAACCCACTGGCAACAGTGAGGGATAGCACAGAGAAGCTGAAAATGTTCGAATATTAACGCACAATGCACAGCGCACGACGCCAGAAAAAAAACAGATAGCAATAAGTCAAATGAGTTGATTCAGAGGCCCGTTTCATCAAAGGTCGTACGCCAGGTCCATTGCAAGGGTGTAATTTCAGAACTATTTTGGTGGAATTTCAGAGGTTAAAGCGTAATCAATCATGTTGTCATATTTTGCTGTTTTACTGTGATACTTTATTTTCTCTCAAAACCACCGAAACTGTATATTAATGAACAAACTTAACAAAGCTGGCATAAACTTCTTTTTCGAATCATCTTTTGGCATAAAAGTGTTGTAAAATACAATTATCCTATATTAAACTCAAATCAACCACACACCCTTAATGAAGCATTTGGTCAATTTGTATCAAATCACGTAATTGAAGGCTTGCGTTTGCATGTTTACACAAATCGTACATAATAACACTATATTTTGTCTTTTTTACAAACACATTAAATATATTTTTAAATCTTGTTCAAAGCAATGTTAAAATGAACTAAACAGAGCATAGAAATGGGTGTACTTATTGCAATATCATTTAATAGTTAACATAAGTAGTGACTTCTCGTGTTCTTCCGAACTTTTGCCATATCGGTTCACATATAACTACTAGATATATTACATTACTTATCGAACTGGTCCTCTGTTAATTACTTTTACTAGAACTTCTCATTTCATTTCAGCAGGGCGTACTTTCACTCTAAATTTAGACGTTCATAATAGATTTAAACCAAAATATCAAAAGCGTAAAATTAATATCAGTGGCGTAATATCGTAATTTTGTGGTAAAAAGCGGAAGAATTACGCTAAAAGCGGAAGGGAAGGCACGTCTGCAGGTCGAAGCGCTACGCCGGTGTAAAGACGAATAATGACCCCCATCGAATAATGACCGGGGGGTCATTTTTCAAAGACAAAAAATGACCCCCACCCGTAGAAAAAAATCATTTTTTGTAGAAAATGGGTCCTAGGGGGTCATTATTTTATATGTTAGTCCTATAAAATAATGACCCCCATTGAAAAATGACCCCCTTTAAAGTGATACAAAATTATACTTTTTGATATCTTTTTTTACAGCGAAACTAATTTTTACATTTTCTCTAACCAGAAAAATACAAAAAGTCGTATGAAATAATTAAGAGATTCACGTAGTCTTTCAATGCTAAAATTGTGTTTGAAAAGAGAATCTTTAATTGTCAAGTAAATAAAATTTCTTTTTAATATTCCTCCTTATAATGTTTGCTTAAAGAATGATATTCCACTTGTTTTTAGAAATCAAACCATGCAAAAATGAAGTTTAAATACTCTTTAATAGGAAAAATTAAATTTTCCGTCATTTCAACTTTTAGTTTGTTTAAGTTTGGCAAATCCTATTTGACAATGAAAGAGGAAGAAATTTTTATCCCCTTCCCCCCAAAAAGAACATTACGTTAAATAAAAAAAAAATAATAATAATAAATGAAAAGCAAAAATATAAATAAAACTCTATACCTTTCAATAATTCTGAAAGAGGCTCTAGATAAAATAATGAAATGAAGTTAAGCCTTCACACAAGTAATATCAGGCATGGGCACGATTACTGAAAAATGTAATCGATTAATAATCGATTACTTAGGTGAATTTTTAGTAATCGATTGATAATCGATTACAGTCAGTTTTGTCCTGTAATCGATTGTAATCGATTACTTTAGACAATGTAATCGATTAATAATCGATTATTTCTATTTCCTTCTACCCTCAAATATCAAGGCAGGAAAAAAAATAAATATTAGGCTGTAATGTTGATGATATCACCTGAAGTTTTAATGTATTAACGCTGTTTGGATTCAAACCTTATATCTATTTAATAACTTTGGTTGTTGCTGAGATTTAAAATATATTACTGTGATTTATAAGCATTTGAACATTCTGTATGTTGGTAGTATGCATATACACAATCCGTGTTTTAATAATTTAAAAAAAATAAATTAGAGCTCTATGCAATGAACATGTAAACTAATTGTGCCTTGAAGTATAATTAATAGCACAATTTCTTGTGTTGAAATAACTGTTTTGAGAGCTATCAATTGTTTTATAAGATTGTTTGTACAGTGGAGTTATAAATTTAAAATACTTTGAAGTTCACAGGTCACACCTCATTATCTGCAGTCAGGGATATCCCAGCCAATTAGCCAAGATAAACACAGTGACATTTAATTAATGCCCCTTCTCTTTTAAAATAGAGACACTCATTGTTGACCAAACAAGTAAATTTTGAATATAATCATGGTTTCTGCATGATTTTGCAGATTTAAAACACAAGCAAATATGATAAATATTTTCCTCTTATTTTTATAGTAGCTAGTGCAGTATTAAAGCACTCAAATCTACTTTTGATATGTATTATTTTTTTATTTTCTGTTAATTAGAAGATAAACTTTATCAACATCTAAAATGTTAAAAAGACTAGACCATCAGTATGTCTATAATGCAAATTATATTGTGAATATTATTCAAGTTATGATTATAAAAGTTAGAGAATAAACATATCACTAGGTGGTTTGCATATAACATTTATGTTTGACTGACTGCATGGAAATTATTCTTCAAAATAAAATTCATGTATATAAAAGCAGATATGTATGTATATGTATAAAGTAATTGAAAGTAATCGAAAAAGTAATTATAATTACATTGGAAATTTCAGCAGTAATCGATTAAATTACGATTACAAGTAATCGAAAATTTCTTCGAAAACAGATTACTGTCGATTACTTGAAAAAAAGTAATCATTACAATCGATTACGATTACTCGATTACGATTAACCCATGCCTGAGTAATATCATATCATCTTTTTCTTCGCTATGATCAAAGCATACTTCAAATGTTGGTGGAGGTATACTTGAAAGTATTGTGGCAAAGTAACAGTTAAAATTAGTAGAATAGTAGATTATGTTTAGCTTATTTTTTAATTCCTTCTTATAGAAAAATAAAAGTAGGGTGTTTTTTTTTTGCTTTTGTTCAATATCGACTTCCTCCTAAATAAGAAAGGGGGTGGGGTAAGTATAAGACCTAAAAATATGCTCGGTAAAGCTATGGGCTAGTGTAAAATACACAGTCATTCTAATGCAAAAACTATACATGTAGACATAAACTTTTGATTTAGCACACAGTATTCATTACATTTCTTTTAACGTAGAACCTACTTCGTATGACATCATAACTTGTAAATGTGTTAAACCTGTGCTAACCCATTAAGACGTCATAATTAATTCAATGCCACTTTTTCCCGTACTTGACAGCTTCAATAAAAATGGTAGAAAATACTGCATTTTGAAATTCACAGAATTCAATCATGCCAACATAATCTTGATTCAATTCATATATTTTTTGGTTTATAATGCTTAATGGCAATATATTTCTGGAATAAGAGAAAATATGTAGGCACCTTTTATTTACTAGATCTAGACCTGAAGTTGACAAACCCAAGACTATCTAGTGTAATGAAATTACAATGTACATACAACTTTCGTAATAATTTGAATGGTATGTAACCATTTTGAAGGAATGCATAAATCGTAAGAAATCTTTAGTTGCCAGCTATATAGTGTAATATCTTGTTGAAAAGTGTCTAAGTCAAAGATGTACGTGTTGTAGATCGTTTGATCGTGTGTACATTTTTGTGATATCTATAATGAAATGATGTGCATTCCTTTTAACAATTATTTGTTACCTATTCATATTTTTGGTGTTTGATTACAATTTTTCTATTAAATATGATCTTTTTAAAGAAAAAGTACAATTTCTGATAAATATTTAATCTGAAAGTAACCCCAAACAGTCATTTAATTATTAAATCCCGTGTAAGTGCAAAAAGGTCAAGAATATGAGTATCGGTAAATAGCCTATCTTTCATTAGTTAGAGGGGAAAGGTATATATTTTAATCATTTTTTGTAATCATTTGGCTATGTTCTTCATCATATTGAAGATTGAAAACATTGTGACAAAGACGTCTAAAAAATATTTACAAATATAGGGTGAATAATTGACTAAAAATAATAGAGTTCATTTGACTATTTTTTTTAATGGTGGACTTATCTTTTATGTTAATTGAATAAAAAAGAAATTATTCTTGATAAAATATTGTTTAATATTATTCAGTTAAAAAAGTTTATAAACGACGATGTTTGAAGAAGTATTTTTGTGATTTTTCATATTCCCTTTATGACAAGTACCCCTAAAAATATTTGAAAATGTGAAGTCGCAGTATGTAAATACCATACCAAGTTTCACAGCCTGTTCTAGATTAAAAAACAAGGAAACATATCATGATATCTTAACTGATTGATAAGCAAGTACTAATTTATCATTTTGAAAAGTTTGAAAATCTTGTGACAAAGACTTTTCCGACATAGGTTCTACCTTAATTCTTGTTTTACTCCACCCTTTTACTCAGTTCTGAGTATATTTTTCAGAGAATTTAATATGAAAATCAGAACAAACATTTTCATTGTTGTAACGTCTTCTTTATAATGTATATTAATATGAAAAGTTAATTGAAGACCATTTCTTTTTATGTCCCCGTAGTCGAAGATTCGGGGGTATATAGTTTTATCGTGTTCGTCTGTATGTCCGTCTGTCTATCTGGCGGTTTGTTTGTCCGCAAAAACCTTAACCTTTACCATAACTTTTCATTTATTGGAGCTATGACTTTCATATTTAATATGTATATTCCTTGTGACAAGACCTTACTTTGGGTACCACCAAATTTGACCTTTTGACCTTTACCTTGGAGTTTATCCCATTTTACACAAAAATGCCAAATTTTTACTTTGGCCATAACTTTTAAACGGTAGATACTAGTACTCTCATACTTCAAATATGTAGTTTTTTGGCATTACCTTTCATTGGATACTAAAAACCTTGACCTTTTGACCTTGACCTTGGAGTTTTCCGTACTTATGTTTTTTTTTTACCTTGGCCATAACTTTTGAACGGTAAGGGCTAGGGTATTCATACTTCACATATGTAATCCTTGTTACATTAAACATTTTCTTAAGAAATCATCAACTTTGACCTTTGAGTTTGACCTACCTTTCAAAAACTTATCCTTAGCCATTACTTTTGAACAAGTGGTGCTAGGGCTTTCCTATTTTGCAGTTGTATTTCATGTGAGAAGACCCTACTTTGGGTAACAATATATTTAAATTGCATTTAAGAAAAGTTTAATCTTCGCTATGTTGCCATACAGGGGCATAGCTGTTTCACAAACACATCTTTTTATATATGAGGATTTGCGGATAAGAGATGGATACCTCAAAGCGTAACAGACGGACGGACGGACATCCCAATCACTATATACCCTCCCGCTTTTCAAGCGGAGGATATAATAATATATAATACTGCTGATTTTTTCTGTCAGTTCGATGATTTCCACCATCAAAAAACAATGTTTACCTAACCCTTAAGGCTTGATAAATCTTTTACTCCTTTAGATTCTGAATCATTGCATTTACCTTAAAATATAGCTATAATTGTATAATGTTATGAGATCAACATATCATCAGTTTATTCCCAATAAGCTCAGGTGAGCATTTTGGCCAATATGCTTCTTTATCCAATTTTTTTTTTGCCCCCTAAAAATTTTAGCTTTAATCTACAGGGGGTCATTTTTCTACGGGGGTCATTTTTCTTCACGTGGGTTCTGCAAATTTTTAGGGAAGTGACACTTTTTCTACGGGCAAAAGGGTCATTTTTCTACGTCGAATAATGACCGGGGGTCATTTTTCGCTGTCGAAAAATGACCCCCGGTCATTATTCGTCTATACACCGGCGTAAAGTCGGGACTAGCATGAAGAGTTGCGTTTCATGAAAGAGCTTATCGTTACGCCTGACTAAATTTAGGCCAAAATTTTACGTCTACTCATGGGTAGGCGTAAGTTCGGTCGTAAAGTTAAAATTAAGCAATTTTACTGATTTTAAAACAAGTTTGTGAGTTATGAAGAAAAAGTACGGTTCTAATTTAAGAAGTCTCTTAAATGCATTATAATTAATTATACATACTATGAAGTGGGGGGGGGGGGGATCTGTATGCTACAGATATCTTAAAATTAAGATATGATTTTGACTCACTGTGCCGCTTTAATATTTTAATAAATTTCTTCTGAGAAGAAAAGATTGTCTTTTTAGAGATTTCTTCGACCACCATTTCTTACGTATTTCATGTCGACACTTCATGCATTCATACCCATTTGAATGTTGTATTGAATGTATTGAATGTATAAGGTATTGTAAATCGACTATACATGTACTACATTTATACCCTCGCTTAAAATGTGGGAGGGTATATAGTAATTGGGATGTCCGTCTGTCTGGTACGCTGTGGGGTACCCATGCATCTCTTATCCGCATCTCCTCTCATACTTATAATTGAAATTTGGTGAGACTTTCATAGAATCATTATCACATATTGCAATTGTGCCTTATCTTACTTTTCGATCCGAACATATTTTGGGTTTCTTATAGAAAAACATAGACACTGCCATTATTTTCATATGGAAGACGGGGTGTATCATTTAGTGAGGTCATTGCTCACAGTACCTCTATGTATATATTCTGTTTCATTCACTAAAAAGAGACCCATTAAAATTGTCTATTTTAAAAAAAATCTAACAAATATTTAAAAAAAAAAAAAAAGAAATTGCTTTCAAAAGGACAGTAATCCTCTTTCTGGTGATTTTCTACATTTAAGAAAAAAAGAACTCATCTTGAAACCAAATACGTTTTTATCATGTGTGAAGAGTCCATTTCTTATTTACTCCTCGTCCACATGCGTGGACCTAGAGGGGATCGGAGAGAGGACCCTAAACCTCTCGAATGTGCAGATTAATGAACATTTAATGTACAAAAACGGGGGTGAAGGTAATTATTTTTCTAGATATCTGGGAAAAGTGAAGTCCCCAGCGAATCTAAGATGGAACCCGGGGAGAGGGGTCTCATAGACAATAATAGATTTTCAAATGGGGAAAATATTTGATTCATTATTTTTATTATATCGATGTAAAACGGTGACATTTACACAGTTAAGTTCAAGAAATAAATTATTCCTAAAAATATTTTTTCTTAGACAAACATTGATGCAGTTCTAAGACATCTTTATTTTTCAGGATTTCGTCCAAAAGAGTAAATCTTACATAGTATTAGATAATCTGAGCGCATATGAAGCATATATAAAATAAAAATATATAAGTATGTTTTTGATTTCCCGCATAACGTAATATTTTTTTTATGAAAAACTAGAAATATGTCCATAGGACACAAATACCCCGCCGAGGATATAGTAAAGCAACTTGAAAATTTGTATGTATGTAAAATTTGATCAGAATATCTTGAATAGTGATGCAGCTGAATTGCTTACATTAGTATGTATCGCCATATGAAGTTTGACACTAATTTCATTAAATTAAGGTCCTTAGATTCATCATCCATGCAAAATGGGTTCAGATAGGACTAATAGTTTCTTGGGAATGAAAATATAGGTCAGATCCAGCATCCGAAGCAAGTCTGGTAGTGGCCATCTCTAGATGCATCATCCATAAAAGTTTGGTCCAAGTAGGACTTAAAGTTCCTTAGGAATGGACCTGCTCCAAAATCTTTAACCTGGTCACTCATCTTGAAAATATAGGTCAGATCTAGCATCCTCAGCAAGTCTGGTAGTGTTCATCCCGAGATGCATCATTCGTGCAAGTTTGTATCAACATGTGAAGTTTGATAACACTGTCTTGAATGGTAGTTTAAAACTGAGCTAAACACTGATTGAAGAAAAGTGAGGTCAAGGTCAAAGTAAAAAAAAAATTTGATGCAGTTGCATAGCTCTCATCAATATCTATCAGCATAGTTTGATGAAAATATCATGATAGTTTCTCTGAAACTTAGCCTTGAACAGAGCTAAACGCAAAGTGTGACGGAAGGACGGAAGACGGACATGATTAACGCTATATGCCCCGGCCATATTCATAGCGGGGCATAACAAAATAAAGAGTAACTGTAACTTTATTTTAAAGACAGAGAACACACACGCAGAGAATCTTCGTATTAATTTTTCCGAATCTCTCCCTCTCTCTCTCTCTCTCTCTCTCTGTACTTGTAAAACGGTAGATTAAATTCAAGCTGCAGATAGTATTTTTTTTTTATGACAGCATGTACCTAGAGTCTAGTATTTCTAAATTATTTTATGAACCTTTGTGCCATTTTTATAAACAATAACAAAGATCGAAGCATTTGATTGAATGGACAAAAATTTGATAGACTGAGAGAGGATTGTTTTACATGTACGTGTTAGAATTATTTCTTGATTCAAAATGTACACATATGTAAGCCGTTTGCATTTTTATACATTATTTTTGCTTGCAAGTATACATTTCTTATGAAAATAAAGCTTAAAAGTCTTATTTTGTCACAAACTTAATTATTAGTATTTATCAGTTTAGAATCAGTATTTATCGAATCATGAAATTGATTATCAAAGGCGAAGTCATTAACCTGTTTCTATTTCGGGAAGAGAGGGGGATGCTGTAATTAAAATTCCAAAATAAATAGTTTAGCTTATTTCTTAAATACATGTACGGTCCTTTTATTCCTTTCAATTTATAAGACTTTTATCATTGAAATGTAAAAAAAAAAAAAAAAAAAAAAAAAAAAAATGTGTACATTTTGAATCAAGAAATAATTCTAACACGTACCAATTACTTATAAGATACATATCTCCTACATGACCCTATATATCCACGCATGTTTCAATCAGTGCAAGACAATATTAATTTATCTATAAATTGTGTTATACGTACGTTGAGGTGCAAAAAATTATATATGTTTACAGTACGCATTGGGCAATGTTTATGTTATTGCGCTTGCGCAATGCAACGTTGTCAAGGACTTAGTCTTGCGACTAAGCGTATCATTTACGACTAGGCTTACTTCACTTGGTGAAACGCAAACTACGTCCGACTAAATTTTGGCGTAAGCCCCGGAAGTACACCTAAGTAAAGGCTTAAATTTACGACTTTTGATGAAACGGGCCCTGCAGGTAACCCAGATAAGGAGTCCTTTGGTTTCCATATTTATTTAAAATATTAGGTGTCTTCTGGGGGCCTAGGTTAGTCAGATTAAAAAAGTTACGCCAAAATTTAGACGGGCCTAAATCGCGTTTCAGAAAGCGGCGTAAGACTGGGTCTAAGACTAAGACCTCTCCGCTAGGTACTAGGCATGCGCAGATCGCATTTTATTTGGTTTAGAGACGAGAATGACATGTGGCGGATGAAAATAACAATATCACACTTGAACCTAAATAAAGGATGTAAAGCACCGTCTTTTTTTCACCGTCTTTTAAATAGATCTATTACGCAAACCCACCTGTATTTTCAAATTCAAAGCATTAACATAGTAGTGGATTCAGAAATCTTGAAAAAGGAGGCAGATTGAGGTCGGGTTAGGCGGCCACAGCCACACTAAAAAAGCCTGATCGAGTAAATCTTTTATTATAATTTCGGACATAGCCTTCCCCCTCTACATCTAAAAGTGTTATTTATAATATAAGATACCTACCTTAAAACCAAATGATGTATTTACGTGATGATACATACACGTGCTTGCTAAATTTTGAAATAAAAAGTAATTTTCCTATATATGAGTAAAAATCAGATATGGCTAGGCTGGAACAGGCTCGAAGCAAAAGTTTTGAAAGTCGGAGGAAGGGGGGACCAGTATCTGAACAAGTAACAGAGCCCACAACCAACAGACGTACTGTCAAAAAGTTATCAGTTATGAAATTGTAATTATCATAAAAAGAATTATTAAAACATGGATAAGAGAATGATTTTAAAAAATGATCAGACCTATATGGTTTTCCATGGCTCCCGTTTTTGTTAAAATTTAGATGTAAATAAACCTCAATGAAATTTATGTTTTGTGAAAGAATAAAATTTATATATTTATTTTATCTTTATATTGATTTAAGTAATATGCAGAGAATTAAGGGTTTTAAATACCTTAGTTTTAAACAAAACTTCAAAAAATGACATTTTTGACGCAGTATCTATTAGTGACAATTTTATATACGTGCGAGCCTTGAACAAGAAAAAAATTTACACATGTAAATCTTTTTCTGAATGTGTGCCTAAAATGGCCCATACCATATACTAGTACATTGTGCCGGTATAAAATTAAAAAAATTCAATCAATGTATTCAGTATGAATTAGACATATATTGGCAATCTAGGTGATACATGTACCTGCATTTATGATACATGCATTACATTTTAGACATACAGTTTTACATTGATATATCGTTATGATAATTTACATAGGCCATGTAGAAATAGTACATAATTATGTATATACACCATTTGCATTATAACACACTCATTCTCAATTTTAATGAAATATTGTAGAAATTAATAATAATTACTAAATTTTTGACTGCAATATGGTTCACAAAAATTCGATTTAAAACTATTTAGCTTCTGCAAGCCATTCAGAAAAAAACGATTAAACAATCAACACTTCTCACCTCTCGACAATGAGAAACCGGTCACGGTAGCCTAGTGGTAGAGCGCTCGCTTCGTGATCGGGAGGCCCGGGTTCGATTCTCGTTCGCGGCGCCGCGTCATACCTAAGACGTAAACAAAGGTAGTGACTGTTCCTTCGCCAAGCGCTCGGCACTAGAAGTGAAAGTCACGGGTCTTTCGGATATGACCTTAAAAACGTAGGTCCCGTGTCACGGTAGGCGCTGGCACGATAAAGAACCCTCACTGCTCAATGGCCCTAAGTGCCGAGTATAGGTCTAAATTTGAAGCCCTTCACCGGCATACGGTGACGTCTCCATATGAGTGAAAAATTCTCAAGAGGGACGTTAAACAATATACAATCAATCAATCTCGACAATGAGTGAACAGTCTTATGAACAGAATACTTTAAGTACATTGTATAATACTCGAACATTTGACAAAGTCAAATTTCTATGTTTTATTAATATCATATTTAAATACATACAATTAAAGGGGATAATGAAAGAAGCATTAACTTGGTTGATGGCGTAGTTACCGAATATTTCTCATTACCTAAAATATATTTTAAAAAAAAGAATATTGTTTAAGTTTTATTGAAACAATATTTATTAAAAAAAATATCCGGACCTGGCATCGTTTTTAAAAAGTGAATGGGGAGGGTAGTTAAGTAATTCAGTAACCAAAATATTCAGCAGAGAAAGGAAATGCTAAAAGAGGGCGTCAGCCCATAAATTATACATCTTTTAAAACAAAAAACGCATGATTGCAATAAAAAACGAGATGGTTGCAGCCCCTCCTCCCACAACGCGTGCCTACATTTTTAAAAAATAAAATCTAAAACTTCTTAAATTTCTACACAACTAGAATTCAAAATCCTTAATCACCAATTATTAATTCATCCCACCTTTTGCAGAAAAAAAGTTTGCATCTCTACTTGTCTACAACATATTACATGTTGTTTATTAATTTTCATGATTTTCGCATATCATAAAAGTATGTGCATGTATATGAATAGATATTATATCGCATAAGTATAAAATAATATTTTTTAAACTCTTTATGATTAAAACATTTGCCCATTCTCCAAGTTGTGTACAGACTAAGAGCTTACGCCTACTCATGAGCAGGCCTAGATTTAAACCAAAACTTAGTCTCGACTAAGTCTCCACATTTTTGTGAAACGCAACTTAGTCCGACTTCAGGGTTTAGTCACTGCTTAGCCCGGACTAAGCTTACGCCTGGTAGTAGGCCTTTTTGAGAAACGAGCCCCTGGTCTCCCTGTTGACTAACAATATAAGGTGACCTCTGGGGCTCGTTTCTCAAAAAGTCGTAGATTTGGGCCTAAGTTAGTCCGACTAAGAAAGTTACGCCAAAATTTAGTCGGGCCTAAATCACGTTTCAGAAAACGGCGTAAGACTGGGCCTAGGACTAAGACCTTTCCGCTAGGTACTAAGCATGCGCAGATCGTATTTTATTTGGTTTAGAGAGTACAATAACATGCGGTGGATCACACTTTAACCTGATTACAAAAAGTAAAGCACAAAAAGCACGAATTTTCCCTGGCTTTTCATCGTCTTTCAAACAAATATAATACATGGATCTATCTGTATTTTCTAGGTCAAAGCATTTACATACTAG
>PRKT01000075.1:0-46301 GCA_003671525.1 Saccostrea glomerata
TAACTTAAAACTTTATGCTCTGACAGTTAAACTAAAATAAAACAGAAAAAAGACTTCTATATACAGTCCAATAAACAGTATTATATAAGAAATAATTGTTGTACAGGACGACAATAATGTAATTTTGATTCAATCGAATCTTATAAATAGTTCTTCTATCGCAAATATGAACAGCAGAAGTTTATTAACGTTATTTTTTCTGTCATTGAAATAGTTATTTAAAATTTTGCAAACAAAAAATTTCGACATCAAAGTTGCAGCTCAAATTGCTTTAAACCAGAGAATTAAAAAAAACTAACTTTGATTTAAATACACTCGATTTGTTCTCTCCAAAGTCATTTTTCTATGTATCACATTTCCCAAGATATTCGCAAGATTTTACAATAAATTACGAAGACCTTTTATCATAAAAATTAAGATTCAGATGTACCTCAAAGCTCAAATTTTAGGTTAACCAATTTCAAGGGAGCAAAAATCAATAAAGATTCGTTTATGACACTGTTTAATTGATAAAAAAAATTTAAACCACTGAAATAGAAAAGCTGTAAATAGCTGCTTTCTGAAAGTGCAAGATTTTTTTTTCCACAATTATGCTACATAAAAACATCTTCGAACCATTATGTTTTATAAGTTAAGAATCCTGAAGCAGTGATTCAAAGGTATGAAATTTAATTAGCTGATTTGATTTACTATGTCAAATTCAATGTCAGTTTAAAACTTTTTTTTCAAAAAAAAAAAAAAAAAAAAAAAAAAAAAAAAAAAAAAAAAAAAAAAAAAAAAAAAAAAAAAAAAAAACAGTTCAAAAGTATATGACAGTGTTTGCATAAACATTTGTTAAAATTTCTTGTTTAGAATTGCGCAAAAGCAATGACAGATGTGAGACATATATAAATACACATAATTCAATATCTCAATACATATGGACTTTAGATATAATAAATATTAACAAAATTATTTTTCTAAAGGCAAGATACATCTTACTCACTTCGAAATAGGAGAAAAAAAAATGACTAAGTCCAAGATTGTATTTTCATAGTCTAAAAAATGTCTCTTTCAGAAATGAAAAAAAATATATCTTAAACTTAGACTAACTTAGACTTCAAATTCAATGCAAAATTTCATTGATAAAAAAAATTACCTTCAAAAGGTGACAAGGGGCAAGAGTTAAATTTCCCACAGTGGTAGGAATAGACCAGTGCCTCGGTATTTAAAGAAGGAAAACCGGTTATAAGATTTCCTGGAAATACCGACTTATTGACCAATGAAACTTATTTTACGAGAAGAATTTTTAAATTAATGAAACCAGAGCACTCATATGCTACTGGCAATATATACTAGTAATCAAAGGATTTAGACCTTAAACGCGATAATTATCTACGAAGAAAAGTTAAAGAAGAAATAACATACTGATTTTAACTTTTTTTAATATCTTTAGAAATTTTATGAAGGAAATTTCCTTTACTGATCTAATGCATTAAACAGCTGATAATATGCCGTGAAATGACAGTTTAGAAAAAAAACTAAGTTGGCAACAAAAAAACTCCCACTCTTACATGTGTAAAAAAAGAGAGTTAACACTGATAAGAATGCACTATTGAATTGAAAGACAATATAAAAATGTTTTCTTTATTTAATCTTTTAAAGGCATGTTAATTATTTTTCAAAAATATTTCGATATTAGATACACAACCTTGAAAAATGCTTGGAAATGTATCCTGTTGATTATTGTATATACAAGAAGAAATAATTATCTCGTTCATGTGTGAGAAGTAATTTATACAAAAAGAAAGAAAATTACTCGCTTTTATTTAGTTCTGAAATTCTTGATAAATTACTTGATCAATCGTCCTGTGCAAATTATTGTCTTCACGATTTGACATCTTAGTCATTTTGTGATATCAAGTATTCGCGTAAAATAAGGAACTTACAGTTACTGTAGCTATAATCATAAAATTAAAGTAAGAATTAATATGATTTTTTTAAAGTCAATATTTGTAATAAAACATTTAACTTATTTAGAAAAAAAAACCCAAAGTTATCTGGAAAACTGACTTAAAAAAAAGACTTCATTTGCCTATTTTTTTTAAATGCGGACTTATCTTTTATGTAAATTGAATAAAAAAGAAATTATTCTTGAGAAATATTGCTTAATATTAATTGAGTCTATAAACGACTATCTTTGAAGAGGTATTTTGTGATTTTTCATTTTCTCTTCTTGACAAGTACCCCTAAAAATGTGTAGTCACAGTATGTACTAGTAATAGTATGTACTAGTAATAACCATGCCAAGTTTCACAGGCTATACAAGATTTAAAAACAAGGAAACATATCATGAGCTTTTAACTGATTGATAAGCAAGTACTAATTTATCATTTTGAAAAGTTTGAAAATCTTGTGACAAAGACTTTTCCGACATAGGTTCTACGTTAAAAGAAAAATATAGCACATTGACATATTTATAATTTATTCAAAGTATAACTGACTGATGACTGGAAATGTTTTTCAGAATAAAAACATTATACGAAACCATAGCCCTCAAGCGCTCAAAAATGATACAAAAACAAAAAGTTTTGTTTCTTTAATGAGAAAGAAAAACACTCTTCTTTTCGGATTTTTCGCTGAAATATGTAATTACATCACGTACAGCTGTGGATTGGAAGCTTTTAAAAGATGGACGTGTTTGGTAAATCATATTTATTTTATATGATTTAAAACTTAAGTCCCTTATTATTAATATAACTTACTTTTGAAATTTTTTTCAAGTCTTTGATTGTTTTAAAGTAACGAAATTCATAGTTGTATAGTAATTTTTTGAAATAGAAAAGATATTTTCAAACGCCACCATTCCGACAACATAATAGTTCCTGCTAGATTTCAGACTAACTTTACCACTTCTATTTGAAGTTGTACAATTTTGATGAGGAAATAAAAAACTGATCTTTTTAATGTCCTACATTTAAATATATAAGGCATATCAGCAAATATAATTTTGATATTTTGTCTAGTCAGAAACCAGACAAGAATCCTACTTTAATGAAATAATAAACACACACAATGTAAAAAAAAATCCTACAATAAAAGAACTCGTTTTTTTTCAATTCCCATATATATTTTGATATAGAGTTTATTTTTTGTTTACATAAATCTTTATAATTTCCCAAAATATGCAGCTTTCCCTAGTTTTCTATTTACATAATGAAAGCCAATTTAACATAGACATTCTTGGGAAATAGGGTGTTGCCACTCTTCAAGTTAATTGTTTGATTTATATTTGATTATTATATAAGTTAAGGTAGGATTCTTCTCAAATTTCTTGTATTTAAAAATTAATGAAATTTTCACAGAATCAAGAGCGGAGCTAGACAATTTACATTCAGAATTTTTTCCGACAAGAAACTTAATATGTCCAACAAATCAAAGCACTGACGCAAATTCAGAAAACAGTGATATCGATGAGAGTGATTCAGAAACACAGTTACATCTTGAGGCTCGGGTGCATATGTATTTAGACCGACAAGAATATACAAATATTTCTGATGATGAAAATGATGATGGTGAGGAGTGCACCTACTTACATGTAATAATAATATTACATGCGATGACGACACGCAGTTACGTGCTTTAGTGGAGAAGGGATGTGGATGCATTAAAACGTGTATTTCCAAATTTAGTTTTTCTGAAATTAAAGAACATGTAGTATCATTATCTGACATGACAAAAGACGAAAAAGAAATTTACATTATGGCAAAGTTGAAATTAAAACCTCAACGCAAGAAGCAGAAAAAACGGAGAGTTCTACAAGAAAACATTTGCGGTATACATATAAATTTAAAGATGTTGAGGTTTTCAGGTACACATTCATGATAACACACAATGTTGGTGAGTTTGTTCTCAAGTCTATCATTCGTCATTTGTTAAATAACGGACTGGTTCCACGTAACCATGGAAACAAACATCGTCGACCACCAAATGCGTACAGCTTTGATGAATTGAGGGATTGTGCTCAATTTATCATCAATTATGCCGAGGAACATGGTCTCCCTCAGCCAGCTGCAGTGAATAGAAATATCGGTGGACAGATTCTCCTTCCTTGCTGTGAAAACAAACAATCCCTTCACAAAAAGGATGCCTGCACAGATAACGGCAGGACTGCAGTTGGGCTGATTTTCTTCCGTTCAAGGGTGTAAGAAAATACCGACATTTCGTCTTCAAGGCAGAAAATGAAGGTAGGTCTAAAAATGCATTTAGTGGATGTTCTAAATCCGTGAACACACACTTTTTTTTCAAAATAATTAAGAATTTTCTTTGAAATATCTTAATTAAATCTACACAATCTTTTAAAGGTATTATTGAAGCTAGCGAGGCACCGGAATCTACAGTCACTAAAGTTAAATTGTTGAAACCTGGAGTTGACATAGGATCCATCCAGCCCCCTGTGATCATTCGAGCCGCTGGGTTGTCAGCTGACCGACAGAAATATCTGTATAAATTTATTAGACCATTTGTTCGGTGTCCATGGAAAGATGCTGTTGCTCCACCACCCGAAGGCCAAGAAGAATAATTCATTCTTCAGACGTTTTTATAAAAATGTTAATAACATCTACAAATAAAATACATACGTTCTGGATAGCATCAAAAGCTGATAACTAGAACCCCTAAGTAATTTACCGATGTAGAAAGTGGGAACTAATAACGTACTTAAAGAAGATTTTTACTGTGTTCGTTCCTGTTAAAAAAATTCAAAGCTCAACATGAATTCGTCTACTTAATTTATCAAATTTGCTAAATTTGAGCATTAATAATAATTAATTATTATAATTGGATGTATATATGAGTATCAATTCATAATTATCCTCTTAAAATGGATATATTAAAGGTGTCATTGTAAATAATATGCCATACTTTTGTGAAAAATTACACTGACGTCAAGAAATAAATACGACGTTATTATTGAAAAAAATGACGGCAAGATAATTTTTTAAGTATATTTTGGTTTATTTATTGTTGTTTTTGGAGTGGTTATCTATGACGCACATAAAAATGTTTAATATATCTGTAAACTGGAGAAAATTTCCTACTAGAATTGCCAAAAAACCAGAAATCCGATTTTTAGGTCACCTGAGTAACTCAGGTGACCTATTGCTATCTGTTTTCGTCCGTCGTCGTGTGTCGTGTGTTAACATTTGAACATTTTCAGCTTCTTCTCTAAAACCAATTTCAACCAAATTTGGTATAGAGCATCTATGGGTGAAGAGGAACAAAAATTGTGAATTTCATGGTCCCCGCCTTCCTGGGGCCTCAGGGGTGGGGCCAAAACCACTAAAATTATTGCAATCTTTAAAAATCTTTTTCTTTACTCCTGGACATCAAGCAGGCAAACTGTTGGCATGAATGTAATGAGCATTGAGTCCTCTACTAAAATTGTGAAATTCATGGCCTCAGGGTCAGGGGTACTAGTGCTAGGGCGGGGCTATTTAGATTATATAGTGAAAATGCATTATTTCTTTGAAAATCTTCTTCTCTGCTATTAGGTATTAAATAAACTAACTAAGCACATAGTTATGATGAACAAGAGTGCCCCATTCAGATTTGTGAATTCTATGGCCCCAGGGTCAGGGCCTCTGGTGTTAGGGTGGGGCTCTATTGATTATATAGTGAAAATGCATTAATTCTTTGAGAATCTTCTTCTCTGCATCTGGGTATTTAATAAACTAACCAAGTAGATAGTAATGATGAGCAAGAGTGCCTCTTCCAGATATGCGAACTTTATGGCCCCACGGTCAGGGGTTCTGGTGTTAGGGTGGGTTCTATTCATTATATAGTGAAAATGCAATTAATCTTTGAAAAACTTCTTCTCTGCTTCTGGGTATTTAATAAACTAACTAAGAACATAGTAATGATGAGCAAGAGTGCCTTTTCCAAAATTGTGAATTTTATGGCCCGAGGGTCGGGGGTTCTGGTGTTAGGGCGGGGCTCTATTGATTATATAGTGAAAATGCATTTATTTTTTGAAAACCTTCTTCTCAGCTTCTGAGTATTAAATAAAGTAACTAAGCACACAGTAATGATAAGCAAGAGTACCTTTTCCAAAATTGTGAATTTTATGGCCCCAGGGTCAGGGGTTCTGGTGTAGGGGGGGGCTCTATCTATATAGTGAAAATGCATTAATTCTTTGAGAATCTTCTTCTTTGCTTCTGGGTATTAAATAAACTAACAAAGCACATAGTTATGATGAGCAAGAGTGCCTTTTCCAAAATTGTGAATTTTATGGCCCCAGGGTCAGGGGTTCTGGAGTTAGGGTGGGGCTGTATTGATTATATAGTGAAAAAACAATAATTCTTTGAAAACTTTTTCTTTTGCTTCTGGGTTTTATGCTAATGATCCAAGTATTATTAGTTACATAGTCTTTTAGTGACAGGGTATGGGATGATACCTGGTTAGTAAATTTCATACCTGGCGAGGCGGAGCCGAGTCAGGTATGAAATTTACTAACCAGGTATCATCCCATACCCTGTCACTAAAAGACTATGTAACGAATTTACCCCACCGATGTAACATTTACGTTTTATCTGAAGTTTATAAATGGTTTTCTCTGCAAAATCCTTCATCACGCTTATACTGTGCCTATTATGACGTCACGTTTGTGTTTATGACGTAATACATCGACCGGGTATTGATTACAACTGACCGGGTATGGATTTACAACTGACCGGGTATAAGTAATCCACCGCCTTCACGTGACAGACTTCAACCAATCGTAAGCCAGGATTTCACGGAAAAATCAACAGAGGTGGGGTAAATATATTTATGATGAAGAAAGGTGCATCTAGCAAAGTGTTTTTTTAAAATGCCCCCTGGGTCGGGGGGGGGGGGGCCACCATTCAATCAAAGTTCTAGAATTGTTGTAAGCTTAATATATGATAAGTTTATATTCTTTTCTATAGTATTACACCATTCAATCAAAGTTCTAGAATTGTTGTAAGCTTAATATATGATAAGTTTATATTCTTTTCTATATTTGTATATGAATTTATGTTTTAATAATGAACAAATTTGGAACACAAATCAGAAATTATTGATATGATTTTTTTTCTTAGATATCGGATGCTACCAGGGCGTGTTCAACCCATTTTCTACAAACTGAAGTACGTCGGTCATTGAATGGTTAACGACTGCTATGGCCAGGAAGTGTACCAAGTATATTCGCCTGGAAATCCCCAGAACAGGATTTGGCTGTTCGATTTAATAAATCTCAGTCTTCAGTTAGTAGAATTTTAATAACTTGGTCTAATACTATGCTGGGTTGTTTACCTATTTGGACACCTCGTTGTGTGATTGACAGTAACATACCTGCTTGTTTTAAAGAGTCATATCCCCAAGTCAGAGTCTTCTTGGATTGTACTGAAATTAAAGTTCAAACCCTAGCTCAAAAGTGTTAAATTCTGAAACTTACTCTAATTACAAGAGTCACACAACGTTTAAGAGCTTGATTGGGATAACTCTATGTGGTGCTGTGTCATTCATTAGCTCACTATATACAGGAAGCATCAATAATAAAGCTTTAACTGCATTATCATGAATTGTGGACCTGTTAGAACCTAACGATCAATTAATGGGTGACAAAGGATTTTTGATAGCTGACCTATAGGACAAACATTATGCGTCTTTGATAATACCCCCTTTTCTAGGTGAAAAGGGAAAATTTTCTGATAGTGAGGTTGCACAAACACATGATACACGCCTCTTTGTACATGTACGCATTAAAATTGTATGTATTACACACAAAAGCAATGTTAATTTCTTATTGTTATGTTCAATCAATTCCGAATAATAGTATTCAGTATTAGTAATGTCAAGTAAAATAGATATTACTTCATTTTAAGAATTTCAGACAAAAGATAATCGAAGTAAAATTTGTCCAGAGACAACTTGATTTCTTCCCACTTCTCTGCATTCCTCTCCTTATGATAATCATGTCTACATTTCACAAAAAAGTCGAACCACTGGAGTCCAGTAAGACCCATCTGCCCCATCACTTGGTAGTAGTACTGGTGAGATTGCTTCAGTTTGTAAGTCCCATCATTGGTAATTTTAAGGCACATGTATACACATTCCTGGAAAGAATCTGTTAGGACATTTGATCTCCAGGAGCCCATATTGTGGGGTAGAATTTGGATCAAAAATCTTTCTGTCAGGAGACGCTCCAAGGTAACGAGAACTTGGATTAATTACAAATTCTGGAAAATTTTGCTGTTCATCGTTATTGATAATGTCACCAATAACAGTCAGCCGTTTCTGTTGGTAAGAAAGTATGGAACCTTTTGGTACTGGTCCAAATTTGAATGGAGATTCAATGACATCTGAAAATGATAATAAGCGAACAATCTGAGCATCACTTTTCAGTGTTGATAGATTCTTGAGCAATGTGCTTCTGAACTGTTCACTTGGAATTGTCTGCACTGGACAGTACAGGTTTGGTAACACTCCCTCAGTCATTCGCCTTTTTTTCTTTGGTGGTTCCTTTCTAATGCTCACGCCCCGTGGAGATCCGGGTTAGAATAGGTCCTCAACCCCCTTTTCTTGTCGTAAGAGGCGACTAAATGGGGCGGTCCTTCGGATGAGACCGTATAAACCGAGGCCCCGTTTCACAGCAAGTGTGGCACGATAAAGATCCCTCCCTGCTCAAAGGCTTCTCTCCAGCAATTTAGTTTTTCAAAATTTATTTTCATAGGTTAGAGGTGTAATTACAACAGATTAACTACCAGGATTATTTTTTTTAAGATCTTTATTTTTTTATTAGTATTTTGATTTCAAGATAGTTGTCTTTATAACTGTAACATTATGAAAACTATTCCAACATGTGAGAAATTTGCATATTTCATACATTTGTTAGTGACACAAAAGGTACAATAATCCTATGCTATGATTGCAGTGCCCATTTCCAGCTTTACACTCATACTGTGACAGCAAATTGACTGAGTATGTTTTACACAAGTCTACCTATAAAACAAAAGATTATTTTTTAACCGATTTCAAAGAAAAAGTCTACTAAAAACAACAAAATTTATAAAACACAGAATGAATAATACACTAATACACAGTAGCAATATATCCATTAAACCTTGCCATGTAAACATTGATTATTATATAGTAATTTTTTAATCAAGTACAAAGTTCAGTTCATGATCCTTAAATTAAATTATACACAAGTTACAACAAATTATATACCAATATTCATATTATTCAATCTCCCAACCATTCAAGAGAACTCAAATATCATACATTATTAGCTCACCTGAGCCGAAGGCTCAAGTGAGCTTTTCTGATCAAAATTTGTCCGTCATCTGTCGTCAGTAACTTTTCACACTTTCATCTTCTTCTCAAGAACCACTGGGCCAATTTCAACCAAACTTGCCACAAAGTATCCTTAGGTAAAGGGAATTCAAGCTTGTTCAGATGAAGGGCCACGCCCTTTTCAAAGGGAAGTTAATTTTGAATTAGAGAAAAATTAATTTTATGGCATTTTTAAAAAATCTTCTCAAGAACCACTGTGCAAGGAAAGATGAAACTCGTGTCGAATCATCCTCAGGTAGTGTAGATTCAAGTTTGTTCAAACCATGACCCCCGGGGGTAGGGTGGGGCCAAAATGTCCGATCAAAGTTTACCATAGGAATATATAGGAAAAATCTTTAAAAATCTTCTTCTCAGGAACCACTGGGCCAGGAAAGATGAAACTAATGTGGAATCATCCTCAGGTAGTGTAGATTCAAGTTTGTTCAAATCATTACCCCCGGGGATAGGGTGAGGCTAAAATGGCCGATCAAAGTTTAACATAGGAATATATAGGGAAAATCTTTAAAAATATCTTCTTCTCAAGAACCACTGGGCCAGGAAAGATGAAACTCATGTGGAATCATCCCCAGGAAGTGCAGATTCAAGTTTGTTCAAATTATGACCCCCGGGGGTAGGGTGGTGCCAAATGGCCGATAAAAGTTTTACATAGGAATATATAGGGAAACCTTTTAAAATCTTCTTTTCAAGTACTTCAAAGCCATGCTTATTAATATTTATAGGGAATCATCCTCAGGTAGTGTAGATTCTAGTTTGTTCAAATCATGATCCCCTGGCGGGTGAAAATTCAAGCCTTCTTCCCCCTCGCCCTCAGTAAACTTTCAATTCTGATCTGATCAGTGTTTTTTCCTCACCAATTGCTCAGGTGAGCGATGTGGCCCCTGGGCCTCTTGTTATGCTTCCTGTCAGTTTGACTCTATATAACACTTACCCAACCATTATCGCACAGTGTTCCAAGAATTTATAAAGCGTATGCATACTATGCCGAAACAGTGCACGGCTTCCATTTCTTAAGAAAATCCGTCAATACCCATACCAGGGAGCAAACTCACGACCCAGAGATTGTCAGTCCGACGCACTACCGATTACGCCACAGACACCGTTATCTTTACTGTACTGTACTATAATATATATAAACTTAGTTTTACATATTTTACCAATAAAGAAAAAAAAATAAACAAAATATTTTTTTCTAAAATAGTTTCTGGTAATTTTGCCCCCCTTCACTCAGTTATAATTCTCTAAAACTATGCGTTCATTATACATGTACCTAATGCTAGGAACATTCAAATTGAAAGAGAACAGATTGTGACGTATATGTAGCACATGGCATCATAATAAGACTATATTTGCATGAAATGAATGTGAAAAAAAACCTATTGGAAATGGAGAAACTAGTCTTTTTTATAAAACAGTCAGCATAATTATAACAATAGTGTCGCGTTTTAAGTACACTATGCATAAATAGTAGTAAGGGTTTAACACTTAGTGTCTCCGGCTCGTGCACCATGTGTCAAACCCTGACTACTATTTAGGAATAGAACAACACTATTGTTATATAATAATTGTATTAATTATATTAAAATAGAAAAAAGATGTATCAGAATTCAAAAAAAATTATACAAACAAAAATTACAATTTAAATGAGAACTGGCAATTAAACTGGTGGCATGTCAAAATCATGCAAATGCAATGATTCCTAGTCTACACCGTGTTTTTCATTAATTACTTGAATTTATTTCCCCATATTTTTGGTGATTATTTTTCAAAATATTTATATAATTCTCTCGATTATAAATTATTCAGGAAAAAGAATATAATATCATTGAAGATATGCAAAAGAAAAAAATAATAAAGCAATTTAAAAATAAAAAGAACCAACCAACAAACTAACAATAAATAACAATTAAACTTCTGAACTAGCCAACCATCAGTTTATATGGTGGGTTATTTTTTTTCATGGATGGGAAGGCCTTGGCCCTGACACGAAGAGCATCCTTGCATGTTTGTACTACAGACAAGAGACAACAGTATTATAGAAACTTAAGTCAAGATTTATATTTAACCCAAAATAAATATGATACTGCATTTCCTGCAACACCATAAGCATATCAGCGGTAATATTCCACCTTGAAGGATTCTCGAGAAAATTCGGGCGATGCCAGTATATACCCAGTTAATTAAATGTATGTCCTTTTAATTCATATTAAAGGTAAGTATTTAAGTATTACCGGTAAATAATAGTACAGGTTTAATTTTATCACCTTAGCTAAATTATGCATTTAAATAAATTAATATCACCCAACCAACAAGAGGCCCACGGGCCTTACAGGTCACCTGTGTATCGTGTAACAACTTTCAAATAATTAAAATTGGTTCGTGTTTTACCCCAGAGGCCATGAAATTCAAAATTCACAATTTTGAAAGAGGCACCATTGCTTATAATTATAAACTTAGCATGCTTACTCTATTTACTTAATACCCAGAGGTAGATCAGAGTAACAAAGAGAAAATGCACTTCCACTTTATAACCAGTTGTGCACCTCACCTAAAAGCAACCACCGACCCTGGGGCCACATATTTCAAAATTTTGCGAATTTTATCATAAAATGGTTGATTAATACTAAAGAGCAGATTTCAAAGCATTCATTTATTTTCAGACTATGAAACCCCCATCCCGACCCAAGGGGCATAAAAAATAACAATTTTTACTAGATGTACTTTTCTTCATCACAAATATATATATACTTGGATCATTGGCATAAAACCCAAGAGCAAAGGAATAGATTTTCAAAGAATTAATGCATTTTTACAATATAATCAATAGAGCCCTGCCCTAATACCAGAAACCCTGACCCTGGGTCCATAAGATTCACAATTTTGGAAAAAGCACTCTTTTTCAACATAACTATGTACTTAGTTAGTTTATTTAATACCCAGAAGCAGAGAAAAAGATTTTCAAAGAATAATGCATTTCCTCTATATAAGCAAGAGAGCCCCACCCCAACACCAGAACCCCTGATCCTGGGGCCATAAAACTCACAATTTAGGAAGTGGCACTCTTGCTCATCATAGCTATGTGCTTAGTTAGTTTATTTAATACCAAGGAGTAGAGAAGAAGATTGTCAAAGAATAAATGCATATGATCAATAAAGCCCCGCCTTAACACCAGAACCCCTGACCCAGAAAAAGATTTTCAAAGAATAATGCATTTCCTCTATATAAGCAAGAGAGCCCCACCCCAACACCAGAACCCCTGATCCTGGGGCCATAAAACTCACAATTTAGGAAGTGGCACTCTTGCTCATCATAGCTATGTGCTTACTTAGTTTATTTAATACCAAGGAGTAGAGAAGAAGATTGTCAAAGAATAAATGCATATGATCAATAAAGCCCCGCCTTAACACCAGAACCCCTGACCCTGGGGCCATAAAATTCACAATTTTGAAAAAGGCACTCTTTTACATCATAACTACGTGTATATACTAAGTTAATTTATTTAATACACAGAAGCAGACGAAGATTTTCAAAAAATTAATGCATTTTCAATTTATGATCAATAGAACCCCTCACCCTGGGGCCATTAAATTCACAATTTTGGAAGTGGCACTCTTGCTCGTCATAACTATGTGTTTTACACTGTAGTTAGTTTATTCAATACCCAGAAGCAGAGAAGAAGATTTTCAATGAATAAATGTATTTTCACTATATGATCAATAGAGCCCCACCATAACACTAGAACCCATGACCCTGCGGCCATAAAGTGCACACTTTTGAAAGAGGCACTCTTGCTCAACCTAACTATGTACTTAGTTTACTTAATACCCAAGAGCAGAGAAGAAGATTTTCAAAAAAATAATGCATTTTCACTATATAATCTATATAGCCTCGCCTTAGCACAAGAACCCAAGACCCTGGGGCCATGAATTTCACAATTTTGGTAGAGGACTCAATGCTCATTACATTCATGCCAACAGTTTGACTGCTTGATGTCCAGGAGTAAAAAAGACTTTTAAAGATTGCAATAATGTTAGTGGTTTTGGCCCCATCCCTCAGGCCCCTGGGGGCGAGGACCATAAAATTCACAATTTTTGTTCCCCTTTAGCCATTGATGCTGATGGTTGAAATTGGTTCAGCGGTTTCAGAGAAGCTGAAAATGTTCAATTGTTAATACACGACGCACGACGGACGAAAACGGATAGCAATATGTCACCTGAGTTACTCAGGTGACCTAAAAATTGATATATCATCGTGCTTGTAAACACATTCGAGCAAGCATTTACTTTTGACCTCATGTATATATCCTTCCTATGAAGTTCCCGTAACCCTTCTGTTGTTTTGACCGGGGGATTTTTGCAGCATCATTGGCCCATTTCTCCACCTTGTCCTGAGTGACAGGAGTGACGTATTGAAGGTTTTTACTCCAAGCGCCAGACTCTTCTTTCGACTTAGAGCATGCTGCCATGTTTGCGTTCCTAGTCTCGCTTTGGAATCAAAATGACCGTGGTGTGAATAACAAGTATTGAATTTAGTTTATGTTTTAAGCAAGAATCCATGAAGTTCACAATTTTGAAAGAGGCATCAATGCTTTTCATAACTATACACTTAGCATGCTTACATTACTGATTATTTACTACGTAGAGGTAGATCAGAGTATCAAAGAGAAAATGCATTTCCACATCATATCTACCAGTTGAGCACCACCCAAAATGAACCACTGACTCTGGGGCCACATTTTACCAAAGAGCAAATTTCAGAGCATTAATTTATTTTCAGACTATGTAACCCCCCCCCCCGGTACCCCTGACCAAGGGGCCCTGAAATTAACCTAATGGAAGAGGCAACTTTCTTCATGATAATTATGTACTTAGGTCATTGGCATAAAACCCAGGAGCAAAGGAAAAGATTTTCAATGACTTTATGCATTTTCACTATATAATCATAAGATCACCGCCTAACACCAGGGGTCCGTTTTACAAAAGGACGTACGACTTAAGACCAAATTTAACTCTTTAAACAAGTTAAAAAGGACTGCAATACGTGGACCAAATGAATGCGTTTCGAACCCAAATTAAATTAGAGACAATTTCTAGGTTTAGTGAATAATCAAGTAGGTTTGTTTACATTTCCACAATGACCTGCCTACTTTGACTGATAGTACATTCATAGCAAAATTATTAAATTTTATCCACGATTAGCCTATAGTTTTCTAATTTAAAAAGTCGGGCTATTTTGATACATGTAACCCATATTCATCGGCTGGGATTTGATATCTGTTCTTGACTTATACGGAAGAAATCGATCATTGGAAAATAAATCTGATGGTACGCCTGTAGCATAACTCTGTAGTATGCAGGTTTTTAAATTTTGACCCCCCCCCCTCCCCAAATGGAAAACCGTTTTTACAGGCATCTATCAACCTGTATTTGGATTGCTGTGTATCAAATTATTTTGCGAGCCTTGTCAGTTGATGCACAAAAATTGATGCTGATTTTAAAAGCTAGAAACTCGTTGAATGAAATTTTCAATTCAAGTTATTAAGTTATCTAATATAAAGTATATACTGCAAGATCTTTCTACGAATTAAAATGCTTGTGCCATAGAATTAATGTTTAGTTTGTATTTAAAAATATCATGGATGAGAGAAATTTGGATTTGACAATCAATAAATAAATATAAATTTTGCAATTAAAAGCAAGATTTGCCAATGAAATTGCATATTCTAATTCGACTAGGGCGAATTATTCTACGAGCAAGTTGTCTTAGGAGCAAACTCTCTAGCATTCTCGCGCATGCGTATCCTGACGTTGGCCCAGGGCATCCGGTTTAATCTCGCTTATATATTTACTGCGTGGACCTCAGGGTCCACGCAATAACATTTTAATTATCATTTTATGGGGAATTATTTTTAATATTTTAGAAAGAAAGGTGGTAAGATATTTTTACACAGACAATTTGAAAGAGAATTATTAATTTTGCAAAATTTTACAATAATCTGAAGTTTTTGGTCTTAGTCGTAAATTCTTTTGTAACACGGGCCCCAGAACCCCTGGCCCTGAAATTCACAATTTTGGAAGAAGCATCCTTCCTCATCATAACTATGTACATAATTTATTGGTTTAATACCCAGGAACAGAGAAGATTTTTAAAGAATTTATGCATTTTAGCAAAATAATCAATAGAGCCCCACCCTAACACCTGACCCTTGGGCTATGAAATTCACAATTTTGAAAGAGGAAGCCTTATTCAACTTAACTATATACTTCGTTAGTTTATATTATACCCAGGAGCAGAGAAGAAGATTTCTTAAGAAATAATTCATTTTCACTGTATAATCTCTAGAACCCCTAAAACTGGGGCCATGAAATTCTCAATTTTGGAAGAGGCAGTCATATTCGGGTGTTGCTAAAACGCGGAACGGAAAAAGGAACGGAAAGCGGAACGGAACAGAAAACGAAACATATTATTTTAGATTAAATCACTTAAAATACACAAATTTTGTCATAAATAATATATTTTAACCACATTCAATCCCCTATTATCAAAAATAAGTTGATTTAGTCATGTTCAGCCTCTTTTTTATTGACAAACAAGTTGATGAAACAAGAATATCATTTGTCTCGTTTAAAGTCATTATTTCGTAAGTTCTATGGTCGATACAATTACTTTATCAGCAAATACAATTTATCATTGAGTCAAATGCTGACTGACGTTTTCATACTAATTGTTACATGTAGTTCATTATTTATACACTGAATTGACGACGGATTTTTCCGTTATTACCCGATCATGACAAAGAGCACACGGCGGGTGTGACCGGTCAGCAGGGGATGCTCACTCCTCCATGGCACCTGATCAACATCTGATGTTTTGGAGGTCTGTGTTTGCTCTCTTTATCCTATTTTGTATTGTTTTATAGATATGATATTGAATACTGTTCGTTATCTCCATATCATCCATTCACGAAAATTGCTGACGTACGTAGCAGTGACAAAGAATTGAATTTGAAAGTTTTTGTGTGCGTGTATGTATGTGAGGGGGGGGGGGGGGGGGGGGGGGGGGACTTATCTGAAAAGAATTTGACAAGCGAAAAAACCCCACAAATTTATGATTCGGGAGGGGGAATCAGTTCTTACTCCAATGCCTTTCAATACATTTTTGTGCACTTACTTACTAATAAACAACGTGTTGAGTTTTCAATAAACATTTCTATAGTTAAAAGGTTATGTCTGAAAGGGGGGGGGGGCACATATTTGAAATCTAGACGTACCGTGTTTAAAGAGAATAAAAATGTTTAAAAAAATTCCTAAGATTACGATTAGAGCAGACCTTTCCGGCAAGCTCGGATAAACACTTCTAACATGTAAAGTTCGTTTGTTCTTCATCATTTAAGGTTATTTTTCCGCTCTTTGGAAAGGTCTGAAAAGTTGCAAATGGTCCGCCCCTCCCCTTTTGACATTAGCTCCAGACCTTTTTACTTTTGAAATGTTCACTGAAACCCAACAGTTTTAATTAATGTAATTCATGTAGTAAGATTGTGTAAAAAAAAATAAGTACTGCAAGGTGTTGGACTTTGAACATACCCCCCTCTCCCCCGAACAAAATTGTCTTATGTATATTTCGCTTGTCAAACTCTTTTGAAATAAGTTTAATGTAGGGGGCCCCCTAAACACACACTTTCAAATTCGATTGTACGTCATTGCTATGTCAGCTATTTTCGTGAATAAGAGACTGAAAATGACTTAATAACCTGTTTTTAATAAAAGAGGATTTAATATCAATAAAATATATCGTTCAGGATAAAAATTATGTACTTTAAGTGATTTAATATAAAATAATATATTCCGTTTTCCGTTCTGTTTTCCGTTCCGCGTTTTAGCAACACCCGTCATATTCAACATTACCATGCGCTGGGTTAGTTTAAATATTAAATGGCCACGAGCAGAGAAGTATTTAATAGAAATAATGCATTTTCACTATATATTCTATTTAGCCTCACCCTTGCACTAGAACCCCTGACCCTGGGGCCATGAGTTTCCCAATTTTGGTAGAGGACTAAATGCGAATTACAATCACACCCATCCAGTTTGACTGCTTAATGTCCAGGAGTGAAGATTTTCAAGATTGCATTAATTTTAGTTGTTTTGGCCCCACCCCTCAAGTCCCAGGGGGCAGGAACCATTGAATTAATAATTTTTGTACCCCTTCACCAATAAATGCTTTCTACCAAAATTGGTCGAAGTTGGTTCAGTGGTTGCAGAGAAGAAGCTGAAAATGTTCAAATGTTTTACGCACGACGAACGCTGACGGACTAAAAGGATAGCAACTAGAAACTCTTGTTGCTACAGCAACAAAAACGGTCTTCCGTTCTCCTCAATTTTTCTGTATGAATGATCTTTTATCTATGTTAAGAAAGGCACATAATATTTACAATGATTACAGGAACACAAACGGCCGGACTTATAACTTACCAAGATTCTCTACCTTACTTTAGACAATTATAGTCTTAATAACATTTATAAAAATCATTTTTAATCACTTCCTGTGACGACCGGAGGTGACGGTGAGCGCATTTTACCCCATGTCTGTTGCACAATCTTCATGGTAAGTAAAGTGCCTTGATCTGTTACAGTTTAAGAGATCTCGTAATGTTAATTGCTCATTTTGAGGACAAAAAATCACGTGACCGGAAGTAAATTTAGGAAAAAAGATATCCGAGGTTACTCTGGACATTTGCAATCTGAATAACATGTCCTAAAATCATTTCAAATGCTCTTTTTATAAAAGATATTTATGGGATAGTAAGATACTCAATTTATGCAGTTTTTCTCTCATAACCGGACGTTGTTTTTGTTTCCAGTGGGACTGACATATTTCGAAACTACAAATAAGATGCTATAAGGAAATACTAAGAAAGATTCCATTAAGAAAAGTTGAAAATTTCGATTTATTTGATCACTTCATGTGACACTCGGAAGTGACGGCGCACGACCTTATCTCAAATGGTTTTGCCTACTCATCAAGATCTACCACTCCTATAAGTTTGGTGTCTTCATCTCTTACCGTTTATGAGACCTAGCTATGATAAGCTCTCATTTAGAGGACAGGAAATCACGCGACCGAAAGTGAGTTTTGCAAAGATACTTGACGTTACCGTAGACAGTTGCAGCCTGAATAACATATCCAAAAATCAATACAAATACTTAAAGTATAAAAAATATTTATGGGAAAGAAAAATACTGGAAATATGCATTTTTTCTCTTATAACCGGAAGTTGTCGTTTTTGTTTCCGATGATACTGACATATTTCGAAACTACAAATAAGATGCTATAATGTGACGCAAAAAAAATTTATCAAAGAAAAGTTGAAATTTTCGTTTTCTTAGATCACTTCCTGTGACGACCGGAAGTGACGGCAGAGAATCTTAACCCAAAAGGTTTTGCCTACTCATCAAGATCTACCACTCCTATAAGTCTGGTGTCTTCAACTCTTACCGTTTACGTGATCTCTCTATGATAAGTTCTCATTTTGACGACAGGAAATAACGCGACCGGAAGTGAATTTTGCAAAGATATTTGACGTTACTTTAGACAGTTGCAGCCTGAATAACATATCCAAAAATCAATACAAATACTTAAAGTATAAAAAATATTTATGGGAAAGAAAAATACACAATAGTTTTTCTCTTATAACCGGAAGTTGCCGTTTTTGTTTCCGGTAGGACTGACATATTTCAACAATACAAGTAAGATGCTATAATGTGATGCAGAAAATTTTTTAAAAATTTCTATATTTATGAACACTTCCTGTGACGACCGGAGGTGACAGCGGACATTCTTAACCCAAATTTGTCTACCTATCAAGATCTATCATCCCTGTAAGTTTGGTGCCTTAATCTCTTACCGTTTGTGAGATCTCACTCGGATTTAATATTTTTGAAAAAAAAGCGGAAATCGGACATATCTGACAGCCGGAAGTGAATTTTGAAACAAGAGGCCCATGGGCCACATCGCTCACCTGAGCACTGTGGCTAGGAAAAAGTAGAAATTGGTTTATTATTGAAAAGGTTAAATCCAAAAATAGTCCTATGACCAATCATGGTTCTGCTATTCTTGAGATTTTTAAAGAATTTTCATTTATATTTCATGTAAAACCTTGGTCGGCCATTGGGGCCCCGCCCTACCCCCGGGGATCATGATTTGAACAAACTTGAATCTACATAAACTGAGGATGCTTCCATATGAATATGACCAATTATGGATTTGCTATTCTTGAGAAGAAGTTTTTTTAAAGAATTTTCCTACATATTTCTATGTAAAATTTTGGTGGGTCATTTTGGTCCCGCCCTTCCCCAGGGGTCATGATTTGAACAAACTTGAATCTACACTACCGGAGGATGCTTCCATATAAATATAATGATTTATGGCTTTGTCATTCTTGAGAAGAAGATTTTTAAAGAATTTTCCTATTTATTTCTATGTAAAACTTTGGTCGGCCATTGTGGGCTCGTCCTACCCCCGGGGGTCATGATTTGAACAAACTTGAATCAATACTACCTGAAGATGCTTCCATATAAGTTTCATCTGGCACAGTGGTTCTTGAGAAGAAGATTTTTAACGAATTTTCCTATATATTTCTATGTAAAACTTTGGTCGGCCATTTTGGCCTCACCCTACCCTCGAGGGTCATGATTTGAAAAACCGTAAATCTACACTACCTGAGGATGCTTCCATGTAAATATGATGATTTATGGCTTTGCTATTCTTGAGAAAAAAGATTTTTAAAGAATTTTCCTTTATATTTCTATGTAAAACTTTGGTCGGCCATTTTGGCCCTGCCTTACCCCCGGGGGTCATGGTTTGAACAAACTTGAATCTACACTACCTGAGGATGTTTCCCCATAAGTTTCATCTTTCCTGGCACAGTGGTTCTTGAGAAGAAGATTTTTAAAGCATGCAACCAAATTTTCATTAATTCCCAATTATCTCCACTTGAATGAGGGCGTGGTCCTTCAGTTGAACAAACTTGAATCCCCTTTACCTAAGGATGCTTTGTGGTAAGTTTGGTTGAAATTGGCCCAGCGGTTCTTGAGAAGAAGTCGAAAATGTGAAAAGTTTACAGACAGACAGAAGGACGCCGGACAAAATTTGATCAAAAAAGCTCACTTGAGCCTTCGGCTCAGGTGAGCTAATTAAATTAATATTTGTGAAAAAGCAAGGAAGTGTCAATCAAACCCGTCAAAAATTGAAGTTTAAATAACTTTTAGATAAAATTAGATTGTTAAAATACGTCGTAATATTACACTGAAAATATTAACTTCAAATCTGCGTCTATGCACCTTTAACAAGAGGCCCATGAGCAACATCGCTCACCTGAGCACTATGGGTAAGAAAAAGTAGAAAATGGCTATTTATTGTAAAGTTTAAATCAAAAAGTAGTCCCAAGACCAATCATGGATTTGCTATTTTTAAGAAAATGATTTTTAAAGAATTTTCCTATATATATATATTCCTATATATATATAAGAAAATGATTTTTAAAGAATTTTCCTATATATATATTTTCCTATATATATATTTCTCTGTGCTTTCTATATATATATATATATATATATATATATATATATATATATATATATATATATATATATATATATATATATATCTTTAAAAACTTTGGTCGGCCATTTTGGCCCCGCCCTACCCCTGGGGGTCATGATTTGAACAAATTTGAATCTACACTACTTGAGCATGCTTCCATATAAATATGATGAATTATGGCTTTGTCATTCTGGAGAAGAAGATTTTTAAAGAATTTTCCTATATATTTCTATGTAAAACTTTGGTCGTCTATTTTGGCCCCGCTCTACCCCCGAAGGTTATGATTTGAACAAACTTGAATATACACTACCTGAACATGCTTCCATATAAATATTATGAAGTATGGCTTTGTCATTCTTGGGAATAAGATTTTTAAAGAATTTTCCTATATATTTCTATGTAAAACTTTGGTCGGCCATTTTGGTCCCGCCCTACCCCCGGGGGTCATGATTTGAACAAAGTTGAATCTACACTACCTGAGGATGTTTCCCCATAAGTTTCATCTTTCCTGGCACAGTGGTTCTTGAGAAGAAGATTTTTAAAATATGCCACTTAATTTTCATTAATTCCCAATTATCTCCCCTTGAATGAGGGCGTGGTCCTTCTTTTGAACAAACTTGAATCCCCTTCACCCAAGGATACTTTGCGGCAAGTTTGGTTGAAATTGGCCAAGCGGTTCTTGAGAAGAAGTCGAAAATGTGAAAAGTTTACAGACAGACAGACGGACGCCGGACAAAATGTGATCAGAAAAGCTCACTTAGCCTTCGGCTCAGGTAAGCTAAAAATGAAAAAAAACGTCTCGGGGTATTTTCATTCTCTGTCATCCCTGAAAATTTCAAGAAAATCCGTCCAGCCATTTCTCTGAGAAATCCTGCGGACAAGATTTGGGGAAAAAAATAATAAGAAAAAACAGTAGAATCACTATAAGGTCTTCCGTCTGAAAAACGGAAGACCTTAATTAGGTCACTCAAGTGACTTTAAGATACTTGTACAATGAGAGGTCTTTATAAATGCTTGTTATGATGTACAAAGCAAAAATTAGTTTTCTTTGTTTGTTTTCTATATAAAGAGAAAAATTTGTGATCTACATTAAGGATGCTGATTTATTGATAAAAACTTAACCAGAAGTCTCTGTCGAGACTGTAGCTCTACTGGTTTGTACTTATAACAAAGGATGAGAAAAGAAGCCATTGCCATCACACCAAAACTGTAGAAGGAGTAGCGTTTTAATTAAAGGAATTTCACAGACATTTCTATTTTTAGTAACAATGACAAACTGTTCATCAAAATCAAAAACCGATGCACTATTTTATGTATCTTAGTGTAGTCTACGTCTGTGCCAAGTTATATTGAAATCAGACCAAAACTGTAGAAGGAGTAGCGTTTTAAAGGAATTTCACAGAAAATTCTATTTTTTTAGTAACCATGGCAACACCATTCATTAAAATCAAAAGCCGATGCACTGTTTAATGTATCTTAGTGTAGTCTACTTGTGTGCCAAGTTATATTGAAATCAGACCAAAACTTTAGAGAACTAGCGACTTAAAGGAATTTCACAGAAAATTCTAATTTTAGTAAACATGGCAACACCGTTCGTCGAAATCAAAAATCGATGCACTATTTTATGTATCTTAGTGTAGTCGACTTGTGTGCCAAATAATACTGAAACCAGAACCAAACTGTAAAAGGAGTAGCGTTTTAAAGGAATTTCACAGAAAATTATATTTTTAGTAACCATGGCAACACCGTTCATCGAAATCAAAAACCGATGCAATGCTCAATGCATCTTTGTGTATTATACTTGTGTGCCAAGTTATACTAAAATCAGATTAAAACTGTAGGAGTAGTAGCATTTTAAAGGAATTTCACAGAAAATTCTAATTTTAGTAACCATGGCAACACCGTTCATCAAAATCAAAAACCGATGCACTATTTTATGTATCTTAGTATAGTCTACTTGTGTGCCAAGTTATACTGAAATCAGATCAAAACTGTAAAAGGAGTAGCGTTTTAAAGGAATTTCACAGAAAATTCTATTTTTAGTAACCATGGCAACACCGTTCAATGAAATCAAAATCCAATGCACTATTTCATGTATCTTAGTGTAGTCTACTTGTGTGCAAAGTCATTTTAAAATCAGACCATAACTGTAGAAGTAGCGTTTTGAAAAATTGTGTACAGACAGACGGACTGACGACGGACACCTTACTATCGCATAAGCTCTTCTGGTCTCTGACCAGTAGAGATAAAACTCTAAATTAAGATATAACGTTTACATCTGAGTAACGAATTTTTTTTTGGATAGGAGTAAGTAGGACTCATTAACGGGTAATTAATTTACAAGCTTAGGTCACGTGCAAAACTTAAATGGTGAAATCAATGAAGGTACCCAATATTTCTTTTACCAGATGAGCGCCAACTCTTTCTTTGCAAGAAATCAATACCAATTGATTGAGTGAACATTGTTTAACGTCCCTCTTAAGAATTTTTCACTCACATGGAGACGCCGCCACTTGCCGATGGAGAGCTGCAGATTTTAGCTCACCTGAGCTGAAAGCTCAAGTGAGCTTTTCTGTTCACATTTTGTCCGGCGTCCGTCTGTCTGTAAACTTTTCACATTTTTCGACTTCTTCTCAAGAACCGCTGAGCCAATTTCAACCAAACTTGTTCAAGTTTGTTCAAATGAGGGGCCACGCCCTCATTCAAGAGGAAGATAATTGGGAATTAATGAAAAATAAGTGGCATATTTTAAAAATCTTCTTCTCAAGAACCACTGTGCCAGGAAAGATGAAACTTATAGGGAAACATCCTCAGGTAGTGTAGATTCAAATTTGTTCAAATCATGACCCCCGGGGGTAGGGCGGGGCCAAAATGGCCGACCAAAGTTTTACATAGAAATATATAGGAAAATTCTTTAAACATCTTCTTCTCAAGAATGACAAAGCCATAATTCATCATATTTATATGGAAGCATGCCCAAGTAGTGTAGATTCAAATTTGTTCAAATCATGACCCCCAGGGGTAGGGCGGGGCCAAAATGGCCGACCAAAGTTTTTAAAGATATATATAGGAAAATTCTTAAAAAATCATTTTCTAAAAAATAGCAAATCCATGATTGGTCATGGAACTACTTTTGGATTTAAACTTTACAATAAAAAGCCATTTTCTACTTTTTCCTACCCTTAGTGCTCAGATGAGCGATGTGGCCCATGGGTCTCTTGTTGTCCTGTACTTGCGTGTCACAGTCTGGGCCATTGAGCAGGGAGGAATCTTGTTCGTGCCAGTACCTACTGAGACACGGAACCTCGGTTTATACGGTCTCATCCGAAGAACCTGTCTCCACGTCGCACAGTGAGATTCGAACTCGCGACGTAAGGATCAACTCCTTACTTCGCGTCTCTAGATCAAACCTCTAACCACTGCGCCACGCGGGCGACTCAATGCAATTATAATACTAACAGATATTTAGATTAAAATGGTTTTTTTTATATTTTCACATGTAATATAATAACTTTATGATAAAGATGCGTCCTTTTCTTTTATCGAAAACCGTAATGATTTGGTAAAATAAGCATGCAACATCTCCAGTACAATTAACAGGATATGATATATTTTAGAAAATGATTCAAATCTTATCTAAACTACCAAAGAAAAGATGTGTGCACATTAAACCCACCTCCTGAACTACATGTATCTTTAGCCGAAGTACATATAACACGTTTCTTAATAAAGCTTCGCTTCTCAAAAAATCATACCATAATTTTCAGGGCTGTATAAAATTTACTGTTTTTTGTGAAAAAAATGGAAACCAACAAGTTCTCAGAACACAAGGCATCCGAAAACTTGTTTATTTTTTTAATTTTCACAAAATAGTTCTCGGAACACGAGGCATATGAATCGCCCGCGTGGCGCAGTGGTTAGAGCGTCTGTTCTAGATAAAGTAGCGCAGTAAAGAGTCGATCCTTACGCCTCGGCTTCAAATCTCACTGTGGAGACCGGTCCTTTGGATGAGACCGCATAAACCGAGGTCCCGTTTCGCAGTAGGTGCTGGCACGAAAAAGACCCCTCATTGCTCAATGGCCCCAAGTGCCGAGTAAAGGACAACATTTGTAGCTCTCCGCCAAGTGGTGGCGTCTCCATATGAGTGAAAAATTCTCGAGAGGGACTTTTCACAACATACAAATCAATTATAAGGCATTTGTTCATATATTAAAGAAACGCGCGAAATTTTTCCCCTTTAAGAGCGCTGACGAAATATTTTTAAAATATCAGTAGATCTCTGTAACTCCTTACAATTAACCCAACCAATTTATATGGGATATTTTATCAATGTAATTTTATATTCTTCTTACCCATTATAGCTTTACACTAAGAAGAAAAATGATCATACAGAAAGGCAATCATAAAAAATAATAAGGTCTTAGTTTATTTGGTATTTGACAGCTTTCAAAATGTTCTCAATTGCAATTCATTACGGATGTCACTGTCCGACTGTCTGATAACCAATTACTCATTCAAATATTAAATCTTCAATTTCTAATGTAAAAAAAAAATCATGCGCTTGTATCTAGTCTCACATAACTTTTGACACGAGACCACTAAAAGAATTTGATAGGTTTTTTACACAATGATAGTGTCAAATAGTGCCGTACATTATTAAAGAATGTTTATATTTTAAGTCACCCTGTCTTTAATACTATTATCTAAAGGGTGTGTTCCCGTTTTGCACAATTTGATAATTAGGAATAGAACAATATAAGCGTGAAACATGTTTTGATAGCAATTATAGTCTTATCACCATCTGAGATTCACCCGGATTTACCCGTGTTTTATCAATGCATTATTCTAATGAATTTAGGAATGAATGAAGGTATTTAAACCTTTAAAGAATACATTTTACTTGTCCAATCAAACTGAAGATGAAGTTTATCGTTTAGAGATGTCACTGCCCACACGCAGTCAGAAAAACCCAGGTCAAAGACAGTCAAAAAATCCATAGGAAAACACCAGGAATCGGGTAGATCAATTTATTGTGTTTACACAAGTGCATCGGTTTTATTAGGGGGCGCTTTGACTGGCTCCTAGACCGACGACCGATTTCATAAAATGACAAGAATTTGATATTCTAATGTACGTACTGTTCAACTGCACAAGTTCATATATGAAAAAGACAAATACTAGTAGCTGGCCAAATGTATTTAATTCTATTAAAGATTCAATATATATTAGGCATATTTTTTCTGAATGTCCAAGGACTGTAAATTTGGCGCAAAAATCACAGTAAACAATCATTCCTATGCAATATGACAAAATATAGCTAAGGGGACGACCATTTGATTCCGAGGGGGGGGGGGGCTGTAATTAAACCTATCGTAGTCTATTTTCAAATTTCCAAATAAAACATGGAGATTATTGAAAAATTATTCACTGTTTCTTGAATTCACGTATTTATTATCACCGTGAATATAGCGAATATAAACACCGCGAGTTATTTTCCCCATATACAGTAAATTAAACCATTTTCAAGTGTTGTTTTTACGTAAACGCGATATGTATGCTTAAAATAAGGGAATTCCTGAAAGATCCGCTCCTACAGATTTTAAATTTTCATTAGCTGTCCCAAAATAAAATCTGTCAAGGTCAGTGAACGTGGCGGATAAATTCAAGTTGTGATGTTGACATAAACGAAAAATAACCGATATATGGGTCGTTGTGAATATGTGTTTGAGCCGAAATCCGTGCGGGAGTGATTCACTGCCGCATTTCCACCATTACGGAGATCATAAGGAGTTGTAGCCCTCTCCCAAAATGAAAAAAAAAATCGGAGAGGGCTACATTATTGCAGCTACCCCTGACCCTAAGTCCACACATTTCACAAATTAGGAAAAGGCATCCGTGTTCATCATAAATGTTTGATTAATATCAAGGAACAGATTTTAAAGCATTTAATGCCATTTATTTTCAGTATATACGAGGAGTGATCAAAAGTTCGCGAACAAATTGAATAACTTCCATTAAACAAATTAAATTAGGTTTCAGTGTTCATTATTTTTTAAAGTAACCCTCTCTGATTCTAATGCTTATCTGCCATCGTTCTACACATGCGCGAATCACGTGCTTCAGGGGGTCACGTGACATGCCCTGAAGCATTTTGGTCATAGAGACTAAAATATTTTTCCAAGTCTTACCATGCAAGTTGTTTTTATAACAAGAACGATTCATTTGACAGAAATGACCAAATCTTGGAGATAGGATAATTAAAGAAGGATATCCTTTCCCAGAAAGAACATAATGACCATCACAACCCGATATCTCTGTCTTAGGAACGTCTTTTAACAAAGATGGATTTAGTCGTACGAGGCCTTCTTTTTATCATTATGTTTAATATGTTAAAAGTCAAAATCAAAAGATATATTATATAAATGGTGTCTGTTTTGGAGTGTAACAGTTGAAATTGACACCCCTCGGAAAACCATTGTCAACCTCCGCGTCCCTCCAAAACAGGCACCATTTATTTTATTATACTGAATGTCTTCTTGATTTAGGATGTCAGAAAAAAAATCGTCGATCGTCTTTATGTTCACGTTTAGAAAGCTTTCAAACTCCACGCTACTTCGAAAGAGATTTATACTGACCGCTTTATTGTTTATTTGATACTCTAAGAGTCCTTTATCATCTAAAGTTTCATTATTTCTGCACTCGCAAGCATGTTTCGTCTGTCGTTTTCAAGTAAGCTACTTCGGACGAAAGCTTTTATTAACGTCAAGTTTATTCCGGTTCTTTCAAACGCACAACAGACGTTTTGAGAATTCTACGGTGAACCATACGCGCATAATTTCCACGTATGTGACATTACCGTTGTGTTACCCGTTGTCACGTGTGTTGCTAAGGCTGAGGGTAATAGAACGGATTGTTAACTGCGTCTAAACCAATAAGATTTTGGTATTTAACATGAGAGATAATAATAGGGATTTAATATTGATAATATTGTTAAAAGATATTCAACCATGTTTTGAACTGTAACTTTGCACTCTTTCATGACAAATTGCGTAACAAAGGACACATCTCTTCCACAGTTTGCTTTCGCTGGCGGTACAAAACAAACGTCATTTTTAACCATCTCCCTCCCTTAACTAAAACGATCAATCCAATTTATGATTAAACGTCTGGAAAGTCTATTTTCTTCATAAACAGGTCGAGACAACTACCTTATATGGGAGGCAATTTTCAACACGTTACGATATGTTCGTCACACCTGTTCGCCAATCAAGTGAATGAGTCCGAAAGCATGACACTCTACTACGTGTTTACGATTCAATGGCGACACGTGGTTTTCGTCGGTTTCTGCATGATATTCACTTCGTCACCGGAAAAACCTTAGAGCTTCTTTAATTGTCACTTTTTAAGTATGAAATTGAAAGATTTCATTCCCAAGACATTGTCCCATGCTCACATTTACTGGAGTTGTTTTATATGATTAATAGTTGATTCAAAAAGTTTAAACAAGGTATTAATAGATCTTGAAGGTATTATGGCGCTATTTCATACACTATTTTGTAAAATAATATTAATTTACATTGGATGTATTTTCCTTCTGTCAGATAATGTATTCCACCCCATTTCGCTCTCATTCCTGTAATAATTAATTCTTGCAGAAGTAATTTGAACTTCTACCAATAAAGATGATTCCTTTTCATAACAGTGATCCCAATCAACATCACCTTATCATAAAACTGGTCTAAGAAATGGCATATATATTTTTATAAACGCATCTCGACAAAGGGAATGTTTTAACATTCGTAGAACATTTAAAAGTTTACATGTGTTTTCAGAAGTAATTTGTATGTGAGATTTCCAGTTGGCATCACACTGAAAATTTAGTCCAAAATGGGCGTGATTGTTCTAAAAGTTCGTGAACTTCTGTCATATATTTTTTATTTGACGTCATATGTTATCCAATTTTGGTAGAAATATATTTTAACAATAAATCCAAATGATTTGTATTTAAAAAAAATTATATACCACGTTTTATTTTAAACTTAAATGCAAATTTTGGATCGCTGGGCAGGTCAAAATTTAATAAGTTACAAACAATACGCTAAATAATGTATGTAGTTATATTTTTTTTGTAAAATGGAACAAAAACGAAAAAAAAAAATATTTCTCTTACATTTCCAGAAAAATTGTTTATAAAGATTTATTATGTTCATGAACATATAAATTTACCTGTATATTGTTTAATATTCAAAAACATGTTATATTATACATTTACTAATATAGGTCTCGAAATAATTTGGTCAATCCTTTTTTAGAAGACGATATTGATTCCTAGTTAAGAAGGATAACTCTAGTTTCTTTAAAAAAAACCTGTTCATTGAGTCAGCTTTTCCAGAGCTGTTGACAACAAAAATATCCCATTCTCCCTTTTAGTTAATGTATTAAACATATTTGTGGCATATAAATTGAAAGAGGCAATTAGTTATAATAATAGTATAATAACTAAAAATTTATTTATGTAATGATAATGTTCCCATTAACATTTTATTTTTTTTTATTATTAGTTATTATTAGTCTGTGGATATTTCTTTAGAGTGTTATGGCAAAATCCTTTTTTTTTTACATTTATGATTCAACTGACAAGATATGCTTATTTACAATGTTTTGACACTGCAGATTTTTTTTATTTTTGCAAAATATCATCTGCGGGTGGCGTTGCTAGCTTTGAGTCCCTCGAACTAAGATGGTAGTTCTCCATATTGTGTATATATATTTGTATGAAAAGCGCGTGATTTACTTTTATATATTATTTGAGATATTTCTAATTAACACCTTGTTTACAAATAGCCCAGAAATCAATATTGTTTCTCAAAATGCTTAATGTAAACAGATATTTATTGTGTGCATATAATTAAATTTAACATATATTTTTACAAGCAAGGATATTTGCACTTACAGTCTCAAAATAATTGATAATGAACTTTCTATCTTAATTTTTAAATCACAGAGGCGATCGTTACATTGAGAATGTGTATAAATTATGCAAATTATCGAAAGCAAAAACTGATTGATACACCATACAAACTTAACAACCAAAAATAGATAGTTATTCCATAAAACGATAGCTTAGTTTAAAAAAAAATTAGTTTTCTGCATGACGAAAAAAGTCAATTTCTCGGCAATGTTTATTAGAGACATGCTAGCAAAAATACATGTTTATTAACTTTTCTCTATGTAAAAGATAAATGAAGGATTTGGAAAGTACCTATCAAATCAAATTGCTTACTTTGGAGGTACATGAACATGTAGCGGCAATATTAAAAGAAAAAGACCTGTTAACAAATTTTTCAGTGTTGAAATATTTAAAGTATTATTCGGAAACCGACCGCATCTAAAATATATATCTCGTGTAGTTCTTTTCCCAAGCAATGTGTTTAAATATCACAAATAAAAGTTAAACGCGAACCAAAAAAAGTTTACAATGCATGTATGCAAAGTTATTGTTAAGAGAATACAAGAATACAGTGTACACACGATTTTGTCGTTAGGGAAAAGTTGCTCTTTATATAAAAGAAAAAATGAACTTTTATTGCTGGATAAAGAATGTAGAATACGTGCTTTCTTTTGAAGAAAGTCCGCCTGTTGTTTGTGTGGGTTTGTGTATTTTTATAACCATTATAAGTTCCGAAAAAATGACTCATCACAAGTTCGACGGTTTATCAAAATTGTTATGTTGAAATATTTTCCTTTCTAAATTTACAAAAACGAAAGGTAAGGAGACTTCTTTTTATGTAAATATTAACATACTTTATACCATTCAAAAAGAAGATTATGATGCCCTCATTTTTTTTTTATTAGTTTTAGATTATTGTGTAAAATGTTTTGAAAAATTACATATACTTAAAAGAAAAAGAAACGCATAAAAACATAATATGCGTATTTTTTTGACTTTGTGGCCGAAATTATAAAAATTGGTCAGATATGTACTTTTGTTACTTTGCATTAAAATCGCTGGTCAAAACTACTCAACCATGAAATGTATGGCGTCACGTAGGGGAAGTGATAAAAAGTCAAAATTAACACGTGCATGTTGCTGATGATAATTTTGTGATCACACTTTGTAGTGCCATACGATGCATTAGAGTTATAAACATCGTTCGTAGCCTCCTATGCATTGGAAAAAATGAATAGTTCCGGTCAAAAACCTTTACATATTTATTTACAAAGTATATAAAATTTACTACGCACAGGTACCAGAGTTGAATAAGTTCATTTTGATTGGTTAGCTATTGGCGTGATACCCTTAGTCGACTTTAACCCTGCCTTGTCGTCTGAATAAAACCAACTTTGAGCCCGAGGTTAAAATCAGTAGAGAAATATAATGTATATTAAAAAATGACATATGCTTGAAAAATGGTAACTTTATATATGTTTTTTTTTCTTTGATTCGCGGGATAGAAAGATATGTTAATCGCTTAACCAACATGCCATAATCATCTTGTATATGCATGTACCTGTGCGCGCATGCAAAACGTTAAACAATATATAGTTGATAGTTGATATCATTGTAACTTTTATATTCTTAAATGAAATCTTTGGATACTTAGCATATTCATAAAAGGTCTTAGAGGAATAAGGCACGAAAAGGGACATGGGGAGCGTTTGGGGAACATCTGTAACGGTTAGCTTCTTAAATATTCTTTATATTTTTAAAATTAGGACGATTTATATGAAGGCCAATAAGGTCTGTCGGTGCGCGACCAAAATTCAGAATAATTTACGTATATAACTATTACATTTGCTTTTATTTCTATAGTACTACGTAAAACATTGAACTCAAATTTAAATCAGTGAAACCAGAATCAAAATCTTAATAATATGTCAAAATTTTATATAAATAGCTTTAGAAACAGACAATTGGTGTCATGATTTTCAAAGTGTTGTTGGTATTGAGTTTGATGAAAATGACGTCGTCGAACGCGTAACCGGCGCACGGAGATGAAATAAACTGTTTTGGATATGGATTATATACATCAGAGACGAAAAAAGAGTACAGAAGTGACATTACACAGTACACACTAAATTTCAAAGGGCGGAGATTAAATGAGAGTTTTCCTCTATATACTCAAAATAGTTACAGCATGTAAGAAGTAGACCACAGGCAATAGGGAACAACCTGGACCACGAACGACACCAAACAACGTATACCTACAATGTAAGGCGATCTGTCGACTTAAGTTCGACTGAAAATTGAATCTGCTTCAAAAAACAAAAAAAGTAGTGAATTTAAATAAGTCCTTTAGTCAAGAGTGGTCTTTCACTTTAAAACAATGAATGTTAACAGACGTGTGTGAACCAGAAAAAGTGATAATAACGGTACAAGGGCCGTAAATTACGTTTGCTTTCGTGCGCCGATGTACATTTACATGCTTTGTTTATTTATTCATAATTTGATTTCTTATTCAATATTTTATCATCATGAAACTTGACATGCAAGATCAGAAAATGTTTCTTTTTGCTATGACAAGGAAAGAAATTTAATTTAGCAAAGAGAAACTAAACTGTTATCCCTGTCTACGACTTTTTAGGACAACCCTCGTAAATCCAAATTATTGTTTATGGTTAAGAAGTTTTTGGCTACTGCAATGCATGAAACATATGGAGAAAACAAACAATATTCAAGATCAAAAAGCAATAAAGCAATATAAAATAGGAGCAGAGCGAACACGTACCTCCAAAACATCAGAGGTGGGATCAGGTGCCATGGAGGAGTGAGCATCCCCTGCCGAGAGGTCACAACCGCCGTGTGTTCCTTGTCATGATCGGGATATTACGGAAAAATTCGTTGTCAATTCAGTCTATAGATAATGGGCTAACAATTATTATGAAAAACGTCAGTCAGCATCTGACTCAATGATGAATTATATTTGCTGACAAGGTCATTGTAACGAGTGTAGGTGATAAAGGTATATTTCTGCATAAGTAAGGTAAGTTGACAATTGTAAAGTTAAAGTCATCACGTTTACCATAGACGTAGAGCTTGTTGCTAGATTATCATCAACGTCTTTTTCAAGTAAGATATCCAAATATGAAACAGATGTATCAGACTCTGTGGTAAATTTTATCTCGAGCTCACCAGGATAATTATTGACATAAGAATGAAAATTGCCATTGTTAATTGACAATACGTTGACGATATATCTATATGTCGAGTTGAAGGCCATAGCAAGGTTTTTTTCTTTTCATGCATAAGATTTTGGACAAATTGTTCTTTACATGAATACAAAATAGCTCTGCTATATGCGGGGCGCAATTGGTACCCATGGGAATTCCAATAGATTGTTGGAAGACCTGCTCTCCAAAAACATAGATATTGTCAATCAGAAACTTGAGCATCTTTTTTATGTCAACTTCAGAGTACTTGGGTGTACAAACAGAATGTTTTTAACAAAATAATTTTGCAACCGACCTATGACAACGTAAGTAAATTTTCGAGTTCTATTTTTATTGAAAAAGCAGTTGTCAATGATATCAAAAAGCCTGGACTTTAATTTATATTTTCTCTTGGAGTGAATCACTTCTGGAAATTATCAGTATTAATTGACAATACGTCGTCGATATATCTAAATGTCAAGTTGAAGGCCACGGCAGGTGTTTTCTTCTTTTCACGCATAAGGTTTTGCATAAATTTTGCTTCATATGAATATAAAAATAAGTCTGCTAATAACGGAGCGCAATTTGTACCCATGGGAATTTCAATAGATTGTTGGAATACCTGGTCTCCAAAAACCACATAGATATTGTCAATCAGAAACTCAAGCATCTTCTTGATGTCAATTTCAGAGTACTTATGTGTGCAATCAGAATCTGTTTTAACAAAATAATTTTGCAAATGACCAATAACGAGGTAAGTAAATTTACGAGTTCAATTTTTTTGAAGAAGCAGCTGTCAATGATATCAAAAAGCCTGGACTGCAAAGATGACACAACAAATTAAAGTTTAAAGTTTACTTGTGGCAATTTTTTTGGCAGCGGTGGAAATAAGTACATTAAATTATAAATGAAACGACATACAACTGCAAGGGAATGCCAGTTAGCAAGAGCAAGCCCCAAGCACACAACATATTTACATTTTATGAGATATTAATGACAAAAAATTATATCAACAGTCGACGTTAGATCAACATTCAACATTATCAACAACTTCATTGTATTATCAATATCAACATCAAATTGTCAATATTTCAATGACTTTCAGTTTGTCTTTCATCAACATCAAAATCAACAATAATATTGTAATTACCAATGACAACATATTTACAATCAATTATGAAGGGATTCCAATAGCACAGGGTTGATTCGCATGTTTGTCAGCATCCCCCACATAATGGAATGCCACGTTTCAGTAAGTTTTTATTTCCGTCATTGAAATTGAGTGGTTCTTCCGTAGCACCCATTCAGAAAGGTAAATCAACTCCTAGGCTTTCCATCGCGACAATAGAGGTAGTTTTGTTGTTGACCATAGAGAATTTACCAATGCTACAAATATACCTGGCAGTAAAACATTTAAAAAGAAAAAAACAGGTTTAAACATATGCAGAATGGGTAGGGAGGGGGGATTTCTTGTTGTTTTGCAACGTCTCAGCCTCGCTTCATCAGGATGGAAAAGGACGATAATTCCTCTAAAACACTGAGAGTTGTAATTTCGCAATAAAAGATTAACTAATAACTGCGTCTGCGATAACGGCGCATATCCGGCAAACTGCGCTGGGATATGCAGAATTATATAGGAAATGCCGTTTTAGCGCTTTAAAGAAAATTATACAAATACCACAATAGACTTTTTGTTCAAACTACTTCAGAAGGAATGTAAAACATTTTTGTTTAAAGATTCAAGTTACACGATGAAAACACTTCAAATCATGCCAAGAAAAATTCTTAAAATAATTAAAAGTTCTATGTAAATAATTTAGTACTAAATTATTAATAGTTTAATGATTGAACTCCTTTTTTCAATTTATTGGTTCAGATGTGTTGTTAAATTTTCTTTGATTTTATTATGAATTTAAAAAAAAAACACACTGAAAAGTTCTCTGCAAAATTTAAGTGAAACAACAGAACAAGTTCTGATGTAATTTTCTCTTCCATGTTTTACTTAAATGGTCCTAGTGCAACATATATGTTGGAATTATGATCCCATTGATCTTGTTTTGTGAGCTGGGTACAGTCCACTAATTGTTTTCCCATAGGCGACAATGTTTACGTTTCTTCTCATAGCGATGTCCCTTATTTCCGTTCAGCAGTGAGTGACCCCTCAAATCAAAGCACATCAAGTTGTCTTTTCTTGGTTAAAATCTCGAGGTGGCATGTCTGATTCGTTTTCCGGTAAAATGCGTCTGTCTGTGGCAATCTCTAAAAATGAAAGTGAAAGTAAGGGAAATTCAGAGTTCTCACTGGCGTTATAATACACAAAATAATTCGGCTGATCTTCTTGATAAATTACATTTGCCAATACTTTGGTAGGAACGATACTCCTTATCAACAATTGTGAGGCTTAGTCTAGTACATCGGCACAATTTTTTTATGCAAGTCTGCAAGCAAAGGAACTCGTAATTTTTTCTGCACTACTTTCTTCTTCTACCGATTCTAAAAAAATAGTTAGATGTACCCAGCTGGCTGACAACACTCGAACAACGCCGTGAAAGCGGATTGAGATTGCCAACGGACGCTGTAGAAACGCCATGGGAACGCAATGATCGCAGTGACAACTCCGAGCTGTCGCCGTATTATCGCAGTCGAAAAAATCACAAGACGATGAATCTCATTAGAAGCGCCGTAAAAACGCGATAGAAACGCAGTGACATCTCCAAGGACTCCGTGACATCTGCATAAGGTCTCCATGGAAGCGGAGTCTACTATCACTGCGTTCATGCCGCGATCATGTGCGTCTTCATGGCGTTCGTACGGAGCTCCCACTACGTTGTTGGAGATCTCACCGCGCTGCTACGGCGATCATACTACGTTTCTACTGCGTTCTTATCAGACCGCGATTACACGGCGCGTATACTTTGTGCATGCCCAAAGTGATCGCCGTCCCTGGCGTTCTAGGAGACCCTACGCGATCCTACGGCGTCAGTGGAGATATTGCCGCGTTGTCACGGCGCTGTAGGAGACTCTACTGCAATCATCTCGGCGTTTTGCATTTTTTGAGGACGCCGTGCAGTCGCCGTGATTACGCAGCCCCGGTGTGACAGGGGTTCCAACAAGCGGCAGTAAGTTAGTAGCCTTATATGCAGTGATGTGACTCAAGAAAGTTTTAATTTTTTTTGAAAAATGCAGGGCCAGATTTGTATTGAATTCGCACTTTGCTCGTAGCTACTAATTGGATAAATTAAAAGAAAACGGAGATCAGCTAATAAAAGAACGATAATTATACAACCATTTTTAGTTTATTATAAGTTATCTTTACTTTTTTCATTTAAAAAAAATAGCACGTTGACATATTTATAATTTATTCAATTTATAACGAATTTTATTTACTAATGTCATAACGAATTCCAAAGTATATCCGACTGTTGACTGGAAATTTTTTTCAGACAAAAACATTGTACGAAACCAAAGACCAAAAAAGCTCAAAAAATGATACAAAAATAAAAAGGTTTGATTATTTATTGAGAAAGAAAAACACTCTTTACGGATTTTTCGCTGAAACATGTAATTAGATTGGAAGCTTTTAAAAGTTTGTTGGGTAAATCATATTTATTTGATATATTTTAAAACTTAAGTCCTTATTATCAATATAACTCACATTTGAAAATTTCTCTAAGTCTCTGATTGTTTAAAATTTGTAACGAAATTCATTTTTGTATAATTATTTTGAGAAACAGAAAAGATATTTTCAAACGCCACAATTCCGCCGAAAATAATAGTCCCTGCTTGATTTCAAACTCACTTTACCACTTCTATTTGAAGTTGTACAATTGTGATGAGGAAAGAAATATATGATCTTTTTAATCTCTTACATTTAAATATATAAGACATATCAGCAAATATAATTTTAATATTTTATCTAGTCAGGAACACGACAAGAATCCTACCTAAATGAAAATAGTAAACACACACAAAGTCTAAAAAATTCCTATATTAAAAGAATTTGTTTTTTTTTCTCGATGCCCATATATAATTTTATATAGAGTTTTGTATTGCTTATATAAATCTTTATATCATTTCCCAAAATTTGCAGCTTTCCCTAATTTTTTATTTATATAATGAAAGCCAATTTAAAATAGTCATTCTGAGGAAATACATGTAGGGTATTGCCACTCTCCAAGTTAATCGGCTGATTTATATTTGATTATATCTAAGGTAAATTGTGCATCATAATCGCATAGTTTGACTCTTTAATGTTATTATACTTGAAAAAATACTTCAAGCAAAAATCTTGTACACTTCTTTGTATTTTGTAAAAAAAAATATTTCAAGTAAAAAAATGTACAATATATATTTATATTTATATATATATATATATATATCTTATTTTGTATTTAGGGATAATATGTTACAAGTGAAATTAGTTCTTGGGTTATAGGTTTTGGGGAGGGGGACGTTGTTCCAATGTATATGGCGGTACTGAGGAGTCCGCAGGTGGTCCAAAACCTAATGTCATCCCCATTTCTCCTTGAGCAAGGAGTTAATTTACAGGATTTTATTTAAATTGTAAATTGAATTTAATAAGAAATAGTAATACCCCCGCTCTGATGTAAACAAGCACTATCATGTTAATATACACGTTCAATTACAGGCAGATGCACAGAAAAATATGAAGTTGACATCAGATTCATATCAAAATTAATCCAACCATATGGCATGCCTCAACAAAGAGTGTAATAAAAATTCAAGCATCCGCTATGAATAGCTAATTAGAAAACTGTGACGAAGATTTGTTATGTGTGAAAAGGACAGACGCACAGACAAACAGAAAGTTGATATTCGATTTGAACAAAAATGTATCCCAACATATGGCATGCCTCCGAGAAGATTTTGTTATGCTATGTTCCCACTATCACGATTGGCGCCACGATTGAGATCGGGGACTCGAACGTGGACAAATCGTAGTTCTCGTATCAAACCGAAACAAATCTTGTGTTCACTCGTGACTATCGTGTTGATCGTGAAATTCTTTTTGACTGTCAAAAATTTTTCTACGATTAACACGATTAGCTTTTAATCGTTATCATCGCAGCAAATCGCAGTACATCGTAACTAACCTCAGCTGCATCGTATAAAAACGTAACTAATCCGGCTTGTATATCGTGATCATCGGGATCAATCTCGGAAAGGACAGATATCCCCCTGAATGGCGATTCGTTGCGATATCTCACGTTCTGTCACTATCTGTGACGCTTTGCGTGGCCATCTGCTCACGTGCTGACACGGTTCTTTCCCGCTCAAAGACGATTTGATACGGACATATGAGAGTAAACGCCATTAGACACGAGTGTTAACGCTTTGTTGCGGACAATCACGCTATATTACGAGTAATAAAAGCTTGCAAAAATAACGGGAAAATTGAACGCGTTTCTTTCCCGATTGGAAAAAAATGTCTGAGTTTTGGAAAAATATTTTAAAGATGCCACATAAAACAAGTACAAAATAGAAAGAGGGGAGTTCCTATCTTCTTTTGAACTTGAACCCGTTCGATCAGAGGCAACATCAGTGAAAAAAAAGATAAGAGATAGTTATACTGCTCTTTTACTCTACTTTGACAGCAATAACATATGACCATAGTTACACTACAGACACCACGTATATGAAGTTGTCATCAACCTTTACTTCTGCCATTATTATTGATTGTATGTTTATGTTTTGTTTAATTTCAAGAGATAAAATATAATGGACTCAGTATAACCAGATTTTTATATGTCTGATGGGGTATAATCGTAGCTCAAAGCGTGTTCTATCTTGATCCTGATCGTGAAAGACATTGCAATGAACGTGTTATTCTATCGTACATAAGCGCAAGAGAGCGCAATGAACGTATTATATCGTATGAGTACGTATTAAAACGTAGGAGATCCTTTCTAATCGAGACATTAGGTGTTCCAAATACTACGTGACAAATATAATGAAAAACTATGTGGGGTCGGACTTTCTTGCGTCTAGCACTTAACCCTTCATTGGTCAATAACAAAGATCCTTTAATTCACCCGAATAATGAGGAGGCAAGATACCAAATATGTTAATAGGAACCTTGGAATCGATTGAAAAGGAATCTTGTTATCGATTGAAAACAAAACGTAAAGAGATAAATCTTTCTTTCTGGAAAAGTAAAATCTATTTTTAAAAACCTAATTTCTTAAAATTAGGGGTTTAGGATTTCCAACCTACTTAATCAAACTGTCAATATTTAAACAAAAATCAAATCAGCAGGGGGTGCTTTACTGTGTTGTTGTCATAGCTACAGTAATAATGCCTAGATTCTATTCAGTAAAAACGGATTAAGAGATTCCTTAAAGATTGCAATGGTGCAACCCTAATTATTGAAAATACTTAGATATGCTTGATATGATATTTTTTACAATTTTTACTTATATAGGCATCTTTAAAAATTAAAATCAAACTTTTTACAAAATACAAAGAGGTGTATATAATATCTCCTTTTGATTCAAGTAATATCAAAAAATTATAAAGTCAAACTATGAGATTATGAAGCACAATATAGCATATATATATATATACTAGTAATCAAATATAAATAAAACGATTTACTTGAAGAGTGACAAAACCCTATTTACTCAGAACGACAATTTTAGATCGCCTTTCATCATATACATGTTATAGCAAATTAGGAAAAGCTGCATATTTTTGGAAAGTATATAAAGATATATGTAAACAATACAAAACTCTATATCAAAACATAGAAAGGCATCGAAAAAAAAACAATTCTTTTAATGTAGGATTTTTTTTTTTACTTAGTGAGTGTTTATTACTTTCATTAAATCGAACGAAAAAATGCATACTGTAAATTATTTTCATGGAACTTTTGATAGAAACATATTTTCTTGGAATTATATTTTAAAGGTTTGAGGAAAAACGTTTGGTCCATAGGGATTTGAGTTCGTGGATGAAGAACTATTGAGTACTTCAGCGTGCAACATTTTACATTTCGTGGTGGACGTGAATTCACGGGTCTCTTCATACCTCGAAAACAAACCCCCATTTTTGGTAGCTTATCATACTCCAGAAATTTTTATTCGGTTTCAGCTGTGCAAAAATACTGTTTAACACGGCATACATATCTTTAAGAAATTATGTTTAACAGAAATACATTAGTAAAATGACCCCAAAAGAGTTCATTAATGAAATATATGAAGAAACGAATAGGTACCGAACGAAAAGTATCGTCGGTCGGGGACAGGCTTTCCTCCAGCAGAGATACATGTTCGATGGGTAAAATAAATATATATATAGAATGAATAGTTACCGAACGACAAGTTGTTTGGATTTCTTTTTCTAGTTCTCCTTGATCCATTGTTGAATTTATTCTTAACTTTTCGTCGTTTACTTGACACATTAACTAATTTTGTTTTACTTGTAAATTGGTTGTACCCGACTTCGTAATAAAACGAACTAGATAACATTGAGGTGGTGGCCATCTCAAAGGGCCCCGCTTTTAGCAATGAACGTGAAAATGTAAAGTAGCTGAAAGGGTTCATTTTGAAGGTGTTTGAGATTAAAGGGGACAAAAAGTAACTACTCCCTGGAAAACAATACAATTAAAAAACTTTTAGAAAAGTATCCTCTATGAAAATTGTTGCATAACCTCTATCATAATATGGAAGGAAATCACAAATGTTCTTTACCCAGTCAATTTGTTTGAGGCTGAGTGGACCTAAGGGAAAGACATTATAGAGTATGGGCCAGATTAAGCTAAGGAAAGTGAAAATATGCTCCAGACAAGAATTGAAACAAAAACGATATTTTTTACCTTCACCTAGAAACTCTCAAAGTCACTGCACGTTCATTGACACGGCACTCTGTGAGTGAAGCATGAGCCACATTGGACAAAGGGGAGAGAAGATATGCTCCAAAGAAGGATTTTTTTATAAAATTTTGCTATGACCTTAATCTTTGACCTAGAAACATGGTTCAAAATCACTGCACACTCTTAACTCAAAGGCACTCTGTCAGTGAAGTATGAGCCTAATCGGACTAAGGGGAGAGAAGATATGCTCCGAGCAAGGATTTTTCATACAGTTTTGCTATGACCTTAACCTTTGACCTGAAAACATGGTTCAAGGTCACTGCACACACTTTACCCATAGACACTCCTTTTGTAAAGTATGGACCAGATTAGGCCAAGGAAAGTAAAAATATGCTCCAGAAAAGAATAAACAGAGAGGCTATTTTTGACCTTCACCCTTGACCTAGAGTATCTCAAGGTCACTGCAGATTCATTGACCACTTGCATTCTGTGAATGAAGTATGAGCCACATTGGACAAATGGGAGAGAAGATATGCTCGGAACAAGGATTTTTCGTATAATTCTGCTGTGACCTTTTACCTCGAAACATGGTTCTAGGTCACTGCACACCCGTTCACAAAGACACTCTGTGGGTGATGTATGAGCCAGATTGAACAAAGGAGAGAGAAGATATGCTCCGAACAAGGATTTTCCATATAATTCTAGGACCTTAACCTTTGATCTAGAAACATGGTTCAAGGTCACTGCACATTTGTTACCCAAAGGCACTCTGTGGGTGAAATATGAGCTAGATTGGGCAAAGGGGAGAGAATATATACTCCAGACAAGGATTTTCATATAATTCTGCTATGACCTTGACCTTTTACCTAGAAACATAAAGCAATAAAAATAGGTGCAGAGCAAACACGGACCTCCAAAACATCATTGGTGGGATCAGGTGCCAAATTTTAAAGGATCGAAGACTATGACGTAGTTTAACTAAGCCATGTGACCTTGCGTCCTTCGTCCCCTTTAATTGAATGAAAAAAATCTCTGTCGATCCCTTGAGTCCATTTTTTAAATTTTTCATATTTATTGTAATTATTTATTGCTTAAGCCTTTTTGGATTGTAAGTATATACTATATATTAACCATAATTTTTGAATTATTCACAAATGCAAAATGTAGGATTTTTTTTTTATTTTGTGCTCTCTATGTACAATCCATCCCCTCATCCCCAATAACCCACCGAGAACCACACTTGTAATCTATTTTTATTTTAAAAAAATCATTACTTTGCATATTTGATAGTCTACAATGTTATTGCACTTATTGGCACGACTTCAAATTAAAACAAGAATATTGTTAATGTATGAAAGAAACAGATTAGCTGTTCCATGCATTTCTTACCAAATATAATGTAAAACTATGTAGGGTCGGACTTTTTTGCACGTAGAACTTAGCCTCTCATGAAAAATAAAGATCTTTACATTCACCCGAATAATGACAAAGGAAGAGAAAAGATACCAAATATTTAAATTGAACCTTGGTGTCAATTTAACACAGATACGTTCAGAGATAAATTTGATTTACTTGAAAAGTAAAATCTATTCTTTAAAACCTATTTTCTTAAAAATGGGGGTTATGGATTTTCCAACCTGCTTAATCTAACTGTCCCAATCAATATTTCTAACCAAAAACAAATCATAAAGGGAGTGCTTTACTGTGTTGTTGTCATAGCTACAAACAACTTATAATGCCAAGATTCTATTCAGTAAAAGTAGCTTAAGGGTTCCCTTTAAAGTTTGCAATGGTTGATTATTGAAATGCTGAGATTTGCTTGGTATGATGTTTAAACAGGGATGATATTTTCTACCATTGTTATATATATATATATATATATATATATATATATATATATATATATATATATATATCTAAATTACGAAGACCTTTTATCATAAAAATTAAGATTCAGATGTACCTCAAAGCTCAAATTTTAGGTAACCCAATTTCAAGGGAGCAAAAATCAATAAAGATTCGTTTATGACACTGCTTAATTGATAAAAAAAATTAACCACTGAAAAAGAAAAGCTGTAAATAGCTGCTTTCTGAAAGTGAAAGAAATTCTTTCCACAATAATGCCACATAAAAACATCTTCGAACCATTATTAGCTGATTTGATTTACTCCGTCAAATTTAATGCCAATTATAAACTATTTTTTCCAACAAAAAAAAGTTCAAGAGTATATGACAGTGTTTGCAAAGACATCTGTTTAAATTTCTTGTTTAGAATTGCGCTAAAGCAATGACAGATCTGAGACATATATAAATACACCTAATACAATATCGCAATATATATGGACTTTATAAATAATAAATATTAACAAAATTCTTTTTCTAAATGGCATATTACATCTTACTCACTTCGAAATATGACTAAAAAAATGACTAACCCAAAAAAGTATTTTCATAGTCTAAAAAATGTCTCTTTCATAAAATGAAAAAAATATCTCTTAAACTTAGACTTCAAATTAAATGCAAAATTTCATTGATAAAAAAAATTACCTTCAAAAGGTGACAAGGGGCGAGAGTTAAATTTCACACAGTGGTAGGAATAGACCATTGCCTCGGTATTTATAGAAGGAAGACCGGTTATAAGATTTCCTGGAAATACTGACTTATTGGCCAATGAAACTTATTTTAAGAGAAGAATTTTTAAACTAATGAAAACGAAAGCACTATGGCAACATAAACTCAAAGGATTTAGACCTTAAACGTGATAATTATCTACGTAGAAAAGTTTAAGAAGAAATAACATACTGATTTTATTTTTTTAAAAATATCTTTAGAAATTTTATGAAGCCATTTTCTTTTACTGATCTAATGCATTAAACAGCTGATAATATTCTTTGAAATTACAGTATAGGAAAAAAACTAAGTTGGCAACAAAAAAAACCCTCCCTCTCTTATATGTGTAAAAAAAAGAGAGTTAACACTGATAAGAATGCTCTATTGAATTGAAAGACAATTAAAAAATGTTTTCTTTATTTTATCTTTTAAAGGTACGTTAATTATTTTTAAAAAATATTTTGAACAATATTTGATACACAACCTTTAAAAATGCATGGAAATGTATCCTGTTGATTATTGTATATAAACAAGGAGAAATAATTATCTCGTTTATGCGTGAGAAGTAATTTACATAAAAAGAAAGAAAATTTTTCGCTTTTATTAAGTTCTGAAATTCTTGATAAGTTACTTGATCAATCGTCCTGTGCAAATCATTGTCTTCACGATTTGATATCTTGGTCATTTTGTGATATCAAGTATTTGCATAAAATAAGGAACTTACAGTTACAGTACTGTAGCTATAATCATAAAAGTAAAGTGAGAATTAAGATAATTTTTTTTTAAGTCAATATTTGTTATTATAATAGAACATTCAACTTATTAAGAGTTCTTGTTTCCTGTAAATAAAAAAAATAACGTTATTCAGCTGTACCATAATCCATATTACCTCGACCGTATAACTACATTTGTATTTGTTCGTTTGCATTTATCTGGGTTTTAAAAAAAATCTATAAATACATTTTCAGCTAACTTCGTTTCGTACAAATTGGATGAGAGCAAGTCAATGAAGCCATTTCCTGTCATCTTGAACTATGAATATCGTTTTATCACAATAAATACCACATAGGGGATAAAACTTAAATACCACTTGAACTGCATTTTTTTGTTTGTAACTTAGTAAACGTTTTCATGCAAAATTCCACAATGAGGTCTTTGATTGATTGATTGATTGATTGTACGAATATTGTTTAACGTCCCTCTCGAGAATTTTTCACTCATATGGAGACGCCACCACTTGCCGGTGGAGAGCCTTCAGCGAATTCAACATACAGTGAATATTTCTTTCAAAGAATTATATAGACAAACTATTTTCTTGATTAGATGTAGAGTAGACTGTCTTTAAAATTATGCGGGTGTATGGATCAATTACAAGCATGTAGTTGTTGCTGTTTTAAAAGCTTATTAATTAAATTAATTTCTATATAGCTAACGATTAATTTTGCCATCTAGTAGACGTGCGATGTAATTATTAAATAAAGCATGATTGTTTAATTTGACCCGTGCGAATCACTCAGTCATTACCTTTAATCAAGGCATGTACACTTATATAGTAAACAGGGTATCGGTAATTCATTAATTTCAATTTTATGATTAAAAGTTCAACATTTTGACAAAGGCATAATTTTTTTTTCTTATCTGGACCTGGAAATAAAAAAAGATTGAATGCGTAACATTATTTTGACCTCAAATCGGGATCAGTCTGGTGATTCGTTATTATTCAATCGGGATCAAAATCGACACAATATAAATTATAGACTTAACTTTCTCTGATATGCGCGATATACATGCACAGACTATCGCAAGATTGAGACGGGAAATATCAGTTCACACAATATATACCAAAAGAAAAATGCTTGCGAGTAGTGTTTAAGAAATGTATGAATTTTCCCTTCCGCGAATTCAACCGACCGCGATTTGCTGTAAATTGAACAAATCGCGATCTTTTCCGACCGCGATTTTAACCAGCTATACAGTAGTTAAACTTTAATGAAAAGGTTGAAATGTTTCGCCGAAAAACATGTGTCGCCCTAAGACGGTAAAGGAATCAGATACCATTTATGTTCAATAACTTAAAATCATATCTATGAGACAAGAATATTAATATAAACTCAATTCTTCAAAAAAAATCTTTTTCTTACGTTTGTCTTTCCTATTGGTTTAATATGACTCAAGTGTGCATGAGCAAAACAGTGGATACGTTTAATACTTACTATATATACATCGATATTGTTTCTTAAAAACTATTATTTGTAACTATGATTAAAGATCTGTTTTTCCGCAAAACAAATGATAGTAGGTATGTATTTCATTTGCACATTTAGTCTTTTCTTTTTCTACTTTGCGAAACCAATTATAAAAGACGTTTGAGATGACCATGGATTTAACTTAGTTTGACACAGAATTGCAACGTAACTACATCGTGACAATCCACGTATTCCTTTACATTTCATTTATCCTTATTAACTTTCGTTCAAGCAAACGCTTGGCTGCCTCTGAAAACCCCTATTGCGAAATGTCGGAGTTGACATAGACAGCCGCCATATTGGGCCCGCTTCAGATTTTCAAATGTTAATATCTAGAGTTTAGATTTATCAATGTTTAAACAAATTAAATGGTAAGCATTATAAGAACGGTCTCTATTAACTTTCCAAAAATAAATGAAAAATATCGAAAAACAAAAAAGTTAGAAAATATGGACTATTTGAATTCGCTTCCGCTAGCGACCGGAAGTACTGACGACACACGAAAAGGTGAT
>PRKT01000075.1:53721-98996 GCA_003671525.1 Saccostrea glomerata
GGGGGGGGGGGGTAATAAGCATTTGTTAAAGTGAGAGATGTAAACATCCCCACGGACTCAAGCTTGATTGTGACTTTTGGGTCAATGGGGTCAAAGGTCAGCGTCATTTATCGAGGTCAAAAGTCAAGGTCATTCAAAAAACTTTTAAACTCGACTTTAACACTGGAAGCTGTATCAAGTTAAATAAAAAAAAAATAACTCTTGGGTAAGGGTCAAGGTCAAAGGTCAAGGTCAAACATCAATCTCAAAGGTCAAGGTCATGTCGCATATACACTGTATAAGCAATTTAAAAACTTTTCCAATGACCATGACCTTTTCACCTTTGGTGTTGTTTTATTTCTTCTAATTGGAAGTTTTCGTTGTTTTTATTTTTTTTACTTATTTTTGGTGGAGCTGACATAGATCAAAACTACTAATTAGATGCAATAAAGTAATGAAAAAAATAAATTGAAAAAAAAAAGTTGGAATTTTCGATTTTTTAATCACATCCTGTGACGACCGGAAGTGACGGCGGAGACATTTATCCCTATATCTGTTGTTCACTCTTCAAGGTTAATTATTCATATAAGTTAAGTGTCTTCATGTGTTACCATAACCAAGATCTGGCTATGTTAACTACTCAGTTTGAGGATAGGAAATCATGAGACCGAAAATCAATTTTTAACAGATATTTGTAGTTACTCTAGACATTTGCAGTCTGAATAACATGTTCTAAAATTATTTCATATACTCTTTCTATAAAAGATATTTATGGTTTTAGTATGATACTCAATTTATGCAGTTTTTCTCTCATAACCGGAAGTTGCTGTTTTTGTTTCTGGTGGGACGGACATATATCAGAACAACCAATAAGATGCAATTATGTGATGCCGAGAAGTATTCCAAAAAGAAGACTGAAATTTCTGATTTCTTTGATCGCTTCCTGTGACGACCGGAAATGACGGCGAACGATCTTAACCCTTATGGTTTTGCCTACTTATCAATATCTATTACTCATTCAAGTTTGGCGTCTCCATCTCTTACCGTTTCCGAGATCTCTTTGTGATAACTTCTAATATTGAGGACAGAAAATGACGCGACCGGAAGTGAATTTTACAAAGATATTTGAGGTTACTGTAGACATAAGCAGTCTTTATAACATATCTAAAAATCACTACAAATACTTTATGTATAAAAAATATTTATGGGAAAGAAAATTACACAAATTATGTAGTTTTTCTCTTATAACCAGTGGACGTCCGACCAAATATTTTAGTCCCTACGACATCTCGCTGAGATTATATTAGCCAATCAGATCATTTCTTTTGTTTTGTGTGCGAGTCTGTGATTTGATCTAATAAACGTGTTCAACTCATGTCTGATGCATCTCTCCGGGTCCATCGCTCACCAAAGGCTCCATAATCTAACACCCATTATATAGCTTAACACTTAAGTGGATAAAATGATCATACAGAAAGGCAATCATACAAAATAATAGGGTCTTAGTTTATCAGGTATTTGACTCCTTTGAAAATGTCAATTGCAATTCATTACGGATGTCAACGACTGTCTGGTAACCAATTACTCATTCAAATGATAAATCTTCCATTTTTTCTAATGTAAAAAAAATCATGCGCTTGTATAGTCTCAAATAACTTTTGACACGAGACCACTAAAAGATTTTGACAGGTTTTTACACAATGATGGTGTCAAATAGTGCCGTACATTATTAAAGAATGTTTATAAATATTTCAAGTCACCTTGTCTTTTATACTACTATCTAAAGGGTGTGTTCCCGTTTTGCACACATTTGATAATTAGCAGATTAGGAATAGAACATATACGCGTGAAATATGTTTTGATAGCAATTATAGCCTTATGTCCATCTGCGATTCACCCGGATTTACCTGTGTTTTATCAATGCATTATTCTAATGAATACTAGTACCGTTATTTAAACTTTTAAAGAAAACATTTTACTTGTCCAATCAAACTGAAGATGAAGTTTATAATTTATACAAATATCCTTATTGGATTTTCATCTCTTTTTTATCATAGCGAGTATGTCACTGCCCAGACGCAGTCAGATAAACCGTGGTCAAACAAAGTCCAAAGGAAAACACCAGGAATCTTGTAGATCAATTTATTGTGTTGACACAAGTGCATCGTCGCAAACCACGGCCAAAATGTACGATCATCTCCCATTCTAGAGAGAGCAATATGCGGACTCCGGACCATGGATTGAGACGATGACACAAGTGGTAAAAGGCTGTAAAAATGTACAAAAAGAGAGTTACAAAGATGAAGTAATACTCAACACTGAGCTGTATACATGATGTACAAATTAATGCATATTGACCATATACCTGTATGACTAAATGACTTATACAATCACTTTAAACACAGTATTACATTTAATACACCATGAATATTAATAGTCACTCCTGATATACAAGACTTTAGACTCGACTACCTATAGACCGACGACCGATTTCATAAAAAGACAAAATTTGATATTTTCACTGTTCAACTGCACAAGTTCATATATGAAAAAGACAGATACTAGTTAGAATGATCTAAGTGTGTCTCGGTACAAGCCCTCACCACAGTTAGAATACGTCCCATATACTTGCAATGTAGCAAATCGGAGCGGATCCGCTCCGAAACGATTTTGAAGAATATAAAAGGATTTGCACTGGAAATAACTACCAAATTAATCAAAACAAACCTTTTTGTGATTGCTTATGCCTTTTACCCCAGAAAATAATCCATCTAAAGACGAAAATCCAATTAATTTTCTCAACGTTTTTCTCTCGTTTCAAATTTACCTGCCATGTTTACATTCGGAACTCTCTAGATTGTTCATAGTAAATGCACTGAGTTATAGTGAGTACGAATTATCGCCCATGTTTCTTTTGCTACATTACGAATACACGGAAGGAATTCTATCGTTAAACCGGGTGCGTAGGACAATATCATTTTAACGATAGAATGTTCTATCTAGACAGATACTAGTAACTGGCCAAATATATTCAATTCTATTAAAGATTCAATACATATTACGCATATTTTATCTGAATGTTCAAGGACTGTAAATTTGGCGCGAAACAATCACTGTAAACAATCATTCCTATACAGCATGACAAAAATAGCTAACAGATCCTACATTTAACTAGCTGCAGATCTGTAGCTCTCTGAAATAATATATTGATAGACCGGAGAGCTACAGTGCCACCCATTGAAAAAAACTGTATATTTCTTGCGCACGAAAAAGTGCGCTCGGTTCTCGATTTATTTCTCCATGTTTTTAAATTGTAATCTCAAAATATTACTAACCGTATGTTCCGAACATATTCTTTCACTGTTTCCACAACCAAACATTCCTCATAATTGTTGTTAATAGTCCTCCTGACTCTGATATTGTAATCATCGAACATTTTGCTTATTTATACAGCCATTTTGGTTTCAAAGATAATTCGGTCCGATATGCTTCGTTCAGATGTCAACTACGAGAATACTTGATAGAGGAGATAGGGATTTTTAAGTCACCTTAAAAACTCAGGTGACCTATTGCTATCTGTTTTCGTCCGTCGTCGATCGTTCGTCGTGCGTTAACATTTGAACATTTTCAGCTTCTTCTCTGCAACCACTGACCTGTAAGAATGTTCTTTTCGTAGATAACGTGGGGCAGCTACAACTCTTTTTTTTTCTTTTTCTAGCGGCGAACCGGCCGATATTATCCCTCGGCTTGGCGGTCTTCTCTACGCAGGCCGCCATGCCTGTTTACAACAAGAACTATAACTCTTATCACTTCCGGTAAAGAAGAACGCTAACTCTTGCGTTTTCCGAAGGTGAGAAAACTTTCCGATGTTTCAATCATCGGGATTTTCCGGAATTTAAACAGGAAGTCGCCTATTACGGATTGAAATCCTTAAAAGTTATAATGCCGGTATTCATTAGAATAATGCATTGATAAAACCGGTAAATCCGGGTGAATCTCAAATGGAAATAAAACTATAATTGCTATCAAAACATATTTCACGCGTATATTGTTCTATTCCTAATTATCAAATGTGTGCAAAACGGGAACACACCCTCAATAGATAACAGTATAAAAGACAGGATGACATGAAATATAAACATTCTTTAATAATGTACGGCACTATTTGACACTATTGTTGTGTAAAACCTGTCAAATTCCTTGAGTTGTCTCGTGTAAAAAGTTATGTGAGACTCTACAAGCGCATGTTTTTCTTACATAAAAAATTGATTTAACATATGAATGAGTTATTGATTACCAGGCAGTCGTTGACATCCGTAATGAATTGCAATAGACAACATTTTCAAAGCTGTCAAATACCTAATAAACTAAGACCTTATTTATTTTGTATGAGTGCCTTTCTTTATCATTTTTCCACGTAAGTGTAAAGCTATGATGAGTAAGAAGAATATATAACTACATTAATAAAAATAATCTTAAAAAATATTTCATATAAATTGGATGTTTTTGCAAGGAGTTCTAAAGATATATATTAATATTTTCAATACATACATGTATCGTCAGCGCTCTTTTTAGTGGTATTTTTTTTATACATAAACAAATGCCTTGTGATTGATTCTATTTTCTTAAATGTCCCTCTCGAAAATTTTTCACTTAAATGGAGACGCCACCACTTACCAGTGGAGAGCTACAAATTTTGTCCTATACTCGGCACTCAGGGCCATTGAGCAGTGAGGGGTCTTTTTCGTGCCAGCACTTACTGCGACACGGGACCTCGGTTCATGCGGTATCATCCGAAGGACCGGTCTCAACAGTGGAATTTGATCGACTCCTTACTACGCTACTCTATCTAGAACAGACGCTCTAACAACTTCGCCAAGCGAACGATTCATATGCCTTGTGTTCCGAGAACTTGTTGGTTTCCATTTTTTTTTCTTCACAAAATACAGTAAATTTTATGCAGCCCTGAAAATTATGGTATAATTTTTCGAGAAGCGAAGCTTTATTAAGAAACGTGTTACATGTACTTAGGCTAGAGATAAATGTAGTTCAGGAAGCGGGTTTGAGATGCACATACCTTTTCTTAGGTAGTTTAGATAAGATTTGAATCATTTTTTAAAATATATCATATCCTGTTATTTGTACTGGAGATGTTGCGTGCTTATTTTACCAAATCATTACGGTTTTCGATAAAAGAAAAGTACGCATACTTATCATCAAGTTATTATATTACATATGAAAATAAAAAAGTATATTAATATCTTTTTTAAACTTGTATTTAGTCGCCCGCTTAGCGCAGTGGTTATAGAGTGTCTGCTCTAGAGACGCGAAGTAAGGACTAAGGAGATCCTTACGTCGCCAGTTCGAATCTCACTAAGCAAAGTGGAGACCGGTCCTTCGGATGAGACCGTATAAACCGAGATTCCGTGTCGCAGTAGGTGCTGGCACGAAAAAGATCCCCCTGCTCAATGGCCCTAACTGTGCCAAGTACAGGACAAAACAGTAGCTCTCCATCGGCAAGTGGCGGCGTCTCTATATGAGTGAAATATTCTTTTGAGGGAAGTAAAACAATGTTCACTAAATCAGTCGGTATTGATGTTTTGCAAAGAAAGAGTTGGCGCTCACCTGGTTAAAGAAATATGGGATTCGTTTTTAGCTCACCTGAGCCGAAGGCTCAAGTGAGCTTTTCTGATCACATTTTGTCCGTCGTCCGTCCGTCCGTCTGTAAACTTTTCACATTTTCGACTTCTTCTGAAGAACCACTGGGCCAATTTTGACCAAACTTTGTACAAAGCATCCTTGGGTAAAGGGGAATATAAATTGTTAAAATATAGGGCTAAAACCCATCACAAGGGGAGATAATCAAGAAAAGACAAAAATAGGGTGGGGTCATTAAAGAATCTTCTTCTCAAGAACCACTGGGCCAGAAAATCTGAAACTTATATGGAAGCATCCTGGAATAGTGTAGATTCTAAATTGTTCAAATCATGACCCCCGGGGGAAGGGAGGGGCCACAATGGGGAATCAAAGTTTTACATAGGAATATATAGGAAAAATCTTTGAAAATCTTTTTCTCAAGAACCACTGGGCCAGAAAAGCTTAAACTTATGTGGAAGCATCCTGGGGAAGTGTTGATTCTAAATTATTCAAATCATGACCCCTGGGGGAAGGGCGGGGCCACAATGGGGAATCAAAGTTTTACAAAGGAATATATAGGAAAAATCTTTGAAAATCTTCTTCTCAAGAACCACTGGACCAGAAAAGCTGAAACTTATATGGAAGCATCCTGGTATAGTGTAGATTCTAAATTGTTTAAATCATGACCCCTGGGGGAAGGGCGGGGCCACAATGGGAATCAAATTTTTACATAGGTATATATAGGAAAAGTCTTTGAAAATCTTCTTCTCAAGAACCACTGGGCCAGAAAATCTGAAACTTATATGGAAGCATCCTGGTATAGTGTAGATTCTAAATTGTTCAAATCATCACCCCTGGGGGAAGGGTGGGGCCACAATGGGGAATCAAAGTTTTACATAAGAATATATAGGAAAAACCTTTGAAAATCTTTTTCTCAAGAACCACTGGGCAAGAAAAGCTGAAACTTACGTGGAAGCATTCTGGGGTAGGGTAGATTCTAAATTGTTCAAATCATGACCCCTGGGGGAAGGGCGGGGCCACAATGGGGAGTCAAAATTTTACATAGAAATATATAGGAAAAATCTTTGAAAATCTTCTCAAGAACTGGGCCAGAAAAGCTGAAACTTATGTGGAAGCATTCTGGCATAGTTTAGATTCTAAATTGTTCAAATCATGACCCCTGGGGGAAGGGCGGGGCACAATGGGGAATCAAAGTTTTACATACATGTAGCAATATATAGGAAAAATCTTTGAAAATCTTCTTCTCAAGAACCACTGGGCCAGAAAAGCTGAAACTTATGTGTACATGGAAGGATCCTGGGGTAGTGTAGATTTCAAAATGTCTAAATTATGATCACTGGGGAAGAGTGGGGATGCATTATGTATTACAAGGAGGAAATCTGGTAAAGAACAGAATGTTCAAAGCTTCTCAGGTGAGCGATGTGGCCCATGGGCCTCGTTTGATTTCACCATTTTAAAGTTTTCCACGTGACCTAATATTATAAATTAATTACCCGTTAATGGTTCCTACTTACCCAAATATGAGTTACGTTATATCTTAATTTTGACAATTCAAAGTTTTTATTAGGTCACCTGAGTAAACCCAGGTGACCTATTGCTATCTGTTTTTGTCCGTCGTCGTCCGTCGTGCGTTAACATTTAAACATTTTCAGCTTCTTCTCTGAAACCACTGAACCAATTTCAACCAATTTTGGCATATACATGTAGCATCTATGGGTAAAGCGTAAGGGGAACAAAAATTGTGAATTTCGTGGTCCCTGCCCCCTGGGGCCTGGGGGGTGGGGCAAAAACCACTAAAATTAGTGCAATCTTTAAAAATCTTTTTCTTTAATCCCGGACATCAAGCAGTCAAACTGTTGGTGTGATTGTAATCATCATTGAGTCCTCTACCAAAATTGTGAAATTCATGGCCCCAGGGTCAGGGGTTCTGGTGTTAGGGCTGGGCTCTATTGATTGTATATTGAAAATGCATTAATTCTTTGAAAATCTTCTTTTCTGCTCCTGTGTATTTAATAAACTAATTAAGTTCATAGTTATGATTAGCAAGAGTGCCTCTACCAAAATTATGAATTTTATGGCCCCAGGGTCAGGGGTTATGGTGTTAGGGCGGGGCTCTATTGATTATATAGTGAAAATGCGCCATTTCTTTGAAAATCTTCTTCTCTGTTCCTGAGTATTAAATAAACTAATTCAATATGTTCATAGTTATGATGAGCAAGAGTGCCTCTACTAAACTTGTGAATTTTATGGCCCCAGGGTCAGGGGTTCTGGTGTTAGGGCTGGGCTCTATTGATTATATAGTGAAAATGCATTAAATATTTGAAAATATTCTTCTCTGCTACTAGGTATTAAAAAAACTAAGTACATACATGTAGTTATGATGAGCTAGAGTGCCTCTACCAAAATTGTGACATTCATGGCCCCAGGGTCAGGGGTTCTGGTGTTAGGGCGGGGCTCTATTGATTATATAGAGAAAATGCATTAAATCTTTAAAAATCTTCTTCTCTGTTCCTGAGTATTTAATAAACTAACTAAGTACATAGTTATGATGAGAAAGAGAGCCTCTACCAAAATTGTGAAATTCATGGCCCCAGGGTCAGGGGTTCTGGTGTTAAGGCGGAGCTCTATTGATTATATAGTGAAAATGCATTAAATCTTTGAAAATCTTCTTCTCTGCTTCTAAATATTAAATATTCTAAATAAAGACATAGTTATGATGAGCAAGAATGCTTCTACCAAAATTGTGAATTTTATGGCCCCAGGGTCAGGGGTTATGGTGTTAGGATATGGCTCTATAATGATAATGTGGTGAAAATACATAATATCTATGAAAATCTTTTTCTCTACTCCTGGGTAATAAGCAGAATGAACTATTTACACAGCTATGATGGGATGGGCTCTTCTTCCAGAATTGTGAATTTCAAGGCCCCTGGGTCAGGGATACCAAAATGGGGAGGGGGGGGCTCTACTTATATACTGAAAATGAATTGTTTGAAATCTGGTCCTTGGTATTAATCAAACATTTTTGATAAGCAAGTGTGCCTTTTCAAAAATTGTGCAATGTGTAGACCTAGGGTCAGGGGTTCATGTGTGGTAGGAGCACTCCTGATTATTGCTGAATTTTACTGATTAGTTGACATACTTTTTTGTTCCCCTACCCTGCTTATCCATATTAAGTAAACAAACTAAACAAATGCTAAGTGTATAATTACGATTAGCAATGGTGCCTCTTTCAAAATTGTGAATGCCATAGCATCTAGCTTAAAACATGAACCAAATTCAATCATTTGAAAGTTGTTGCATGAGGCTCAGGTGACCCATAAGGCCCATGGGCCTCTTGTCAACAAATCCACATCCCTAATGTGGATCACGAAATGATCTCTTTATATAGAAACCAAGCAAAGAAAATTAATTTTTGTACATTATAACAAGCATTTAAAAAGACCTCTCATTGTACAAGTACATGTATCTTAAAATCACCTGAGTGACCTAATTGCTATCCTTTTTGTCCATCGGCGTTCGTCGTGCGTAAACATTCGAACATTTTCAGCTTCTTCTCTGCAACCACTCAACTACTTCGACCAATTTTGGCATAAAGCAGCTATTGGTGAAGGGATACAAAATGATTAATTCCATGGTTCCTGCCCCCTGGGGCTTGAGGGGTGGGGCTAAAACAACTAAAATTAATGCAATCTTTAAAATCTTCACTCCTGGACATTGAGCAGTCAAACTGGGTGGGTCTGATTGTAATTCGCATTTAGTCCTCTACCAAAATTGTGAAACTCAGGGTCAGGGTTTCTAGTGCAAGGGTGGGGCTAAATAGAATATATAGTGAAAATGCATTATTTCTTTTAAATACTTCTCTGCTCGTGGCCATTTAAGCATTCTGAGAGTATTGCATAAGCAATACATGTCCCCTACCGGGTTCCCCTTTTCTCTTTGGGGTGTTATTTTATTAGAACCTGTGTATGAAAAATTGTTGCTTGAATATGGACATTTCAGTTATTTCTTGAATATGACTGAAATGCATTGGATCTGCCTTAAATTACAAAGAAAGACTCGTGACGTCTTTGAATGCCATTTGACACACACAAATGCCTTGATGAGAACAGCTTGTTTTACATGGTTGAAAAAACAATTCTATACCAGAAAAACAAATAAACTTGATCTATATTTGTCACTATAAACATTGATAAAGGTATCCAGCAGTTTCAAATCATGATAATCTTGTTTAGAACATTAATCCAGTAGTGCATCACGACATTAATTTGTAACGTGAAGCGGTCACCCATCCAAGGGTTAAACAGGCTCGCCGTTGCTTAACTTGCCTGAAATAGAGGGAGACTCTACCGCATCACCAGAAAAACTAGCTCATTGGCGAGGCAGTATAAGTTCCCTAGATACTGTCCGCTACACTTCCCCCCGCTCAGGGAAGCTTCGACCCGAAGCTTAGCATGAGTTCTCTGTGAGTGACTGGGCCTCTTCAGCTACGGCAACCAATGCCGTTCCCGGACACGAAGTCCGTACCTGAACACAAAGTCCTAGTCTTAGAGCTTCCTGAAGTAGGTCTAACCTGACTTCAGATACGGCAACCACTGCCGTTAACAGACAAGAAGTCTGTAAATGGACACTAAGTCCTAGCTCTAAGACTTCCTGAAGCAGGACACCAGACACCCAGAGTCACTACGCTGCCACCAATTTTGTAACGTGAAGCGGTCACCCATCCAAGGGTTTAACAGGCTCGCCGTTGCTTAACTTGCCTGAAAAAGAGGGAGACTCTACCGCATCACCAGAAAAGCTAGCTCATTGGCGAGGCAGTATAAGTTCCCTATATACTGTCCGCTACAAATTTAGTGTATCGCGAACCCTATTGTGAACCCAATTATTAAAAAAATACCACAATTCCTTCAGAAATCAGTGAAGTAGAACGAATTGCAAACTTGATCCATGACTATTCAATTTATAAAAGCTATCCAGCAAGTTTCAATTCATGACAACCTCGTTTAGAACATAAATTGAGTGCATCACGACATAAAACACGAAACCTATTTTTAACCCAATTATAAAATAAAAAAAAAATAAAAATACCATAATTCCTTCAAAAATCAATTAAGCAAAACGAAATGCAAACTTGATCTATAACTAATTAAGTTAAAGTCTCATACTATAAACCAGCTCAATATCTGCAAGCGTTTAGGAGAAAAGTGCGGAAACCCTGAAAAATTGAAAAAGCCGTAATTCCGTGAAAAATCATTGAATCGGAACGATATTCAAACTTGATCTGTAACTCATCAAGTTACACCCAGTACCAAAAATCAGCTCAATATCTGCCCGCGTTTAGAAAAAAGTGCGGAAAACCAAGTGGGACAGACTGACAGACAGACGGGGACAGACAGACAGACAGACGCAGAGGAAACCTATAGTCCCCTCCGGTTTCACCGGTAGGGGACTAACTAAAATAACCCAGCGCATGGTAATGTTGAATATGACTGCCTCTTCCAAAATTGAGAATGCCATGGCCCCAGGGTTAGGGGTTCTAGAGATTATACAGTGAAAATGAATTATTTCTTAAGAAATCTTCTTCTCTGCTCCTGGGTATTATATAAACTAACGAAGTATATAGTTAAGTTGAATAAGGCTACCTCTTTCCAAATTGTGAATTTCATAGCCCAAGGGTCAGGTGTTAGGGTGGAACTCAATTGATTATTTTGTGAAAATGCATACATTCTTTAAAAATATTCTCTGTTCCTGGGTATTAAACCAATAAATTGTGTACATAGTTATGATGAGGAAGGATGCTTCTTCCAAAATTGTGAATTTCAGGGCCCCTGGACCAGGCGTTTTGATGTTAGGCGGTGCTCTTATGATTATGTAGTGAAAATTTCATGAATTCATTGAAATTCTCTTTTGCTCTTGGGTTTTATGCCAATGACCTAAGTACATATCTATGATGAAGAAAGATGCCTCTTCCAAAATGGTTAATTTCAGGACCCCTGGGTCAGGGGTACTGGGGGGGGGGCATAGTCTGAAAAAAAAGATAATGCTCTGAAATCTGCTTGGTATAAATCAACTATTTATTATGATATAATTATTTATTACGATATAATTTCCAGAATTTTGAAAAATGTGGCCCAAGAGTCAGTAGTTCCTGTGGGGTAGTGCACAACTGGTGGTTATAATGTTTAATGCATTTTCTCTGATACTCTGATCTACCTCTGGGTAGTAAATAAACAGTATAGTAAGCATGCTAAGTGTATAGGAATGAAAAGCAATGATGCCTCTTTCAAAATTGTGAACTTCATGGCCTCTTGCTTAAAACATAAACTAAATTCAATTGTTGGAAAGTTGTTACGTAATACTCAGGTGACCTATAAGGCCCGTAGGCCTCTTGTTTTTATAAAATTAAATATTACCTAGATTTTAAAATATTTTTTTTCACAGCTTTTGATTTTGTAAATAGTTTTTTTTAATTCCCCTTAGTTCAAATTAGAAAAAAAAAATAAAGATGAGCCTGGCTGAACGTTATAGTTTTCTGCTCTGTCAGAGAAACAACATGCTAATTATCAATTTGAGGTTTCTTCTATGAAACATGTGGAGATAACAAACAGAATTCAAGATCAAAAGTCCTTAAAACAAAACAAAATAAGAGCAGAGCAAACACGGACCTCCAAAACATCAGAGGCGGGATCAGGTGCAATGGAGGAACGAGCATAGTTTCAAGTAAATCATTTTTAAAATAGATTTTTTTTAATCTTGAAATCATCATGCTATGGCGTGTTTACCATCAACAAACAGATTTTAAAAGAGTTGAGAAGGAAAGCGACTTTCTGAAAAAAAGAGTGGTTTACCCTTGACCTTATACAAACAAAAAAAATTTGAAGAATGTTTTCAATTCCTTTTGATATCTAGTAGACTTTAAGAAGTTTTTTTTGGGGGGGTGTTTCAATGTTATCAGTTTCAAACGTTGAATGTGTCGAATGTTTCAATGTTATCAGTTTCAAACGTTGAATGTGCCGAATGTTTGAACAGCCATGGGTGCTTAGTAATTATGTTTTTTTCCATAAGCCTTTGAAATCTATTGTTTTGCCAAATTTATTACGCATTACAGGCGAACCGAATAAGGAAACTATTAGCAGATACTAGTAGTTTAAAGTTTAGAATTACGGTCGAATGCGTAAAAATCAATAAAAGGATAGTTCGAAAGTTAAATTTACACGGTAATGACATTCATTAATCACCATCCCTTGACATCAAAAATTAAAAGACTAAAGTACTGCCTGCACTGAGTTCACTAAATGATACCTCCGCCTCCTATATCATTGTAATGGAAAAGTCCATGTTTTAATTTGTTCTTGGAGACACGAAATAAACTTGCATATTTGACAGTCTACAATGCACTTTTTTGGCACTACTTCATATTAAAACAAGCACATTGTTAATGTATGAAAGAAACATATTAGTTATTCCATGCATTTCTTACGAAATAAAATGAAAAAAGTATGTAGGGTCGGACATTCTTGCACCTTGATTCCAATTCATCAAAAATATAGATCTTTAAATTTACCCGAGTAATGACAAATGAAGAGACAAGATTCCGAATATGTCAATAGGAACCTTGGTGTCGATTGAAAACAGAAACGTTAAGAGATAAATTTGTTTTACTGGAAAAGTGAAATCTCTTCTTTAAAACCTATTTTGTTAAAATTGGGGGTCAAGGATTTTCCAACCTGTTTAATCAAACTGTCCCAATATATATTTTTTACCAAAAACAAATAGACAGGGAGTGCTTTTCAGTAAAAGTAACTAAAGGGTTCTCTAAAAGTGTGCGATGGTACAACCCTGATTATTGAAAATGTTCAGAGTTGCTTGGTATGATATTTTCTACAACTGTTATACATATGTGTGTAGGCCTTATTTTTAATCAAAATAATTACATGTATTTTAACAAAATACAAAGAAGTGTACAAGATAACTCCATTTGATTTTCTTGGAAGTATTTGTTTCAATTAATATCAAAACATAATACAGTAGTCAAACTATGTGATTATGAAGCATAAACTACGTTATATATATAATCAAATATAAAACAAACGATTAACTTGAAGAGTGGCAATACCCTTTTTCCTGAAAATGACTATTTCAAATTGCCTGCATTATTTAAAAAGAAAATTAGGAAAAGCTGCATATTTTTGGAAATTATATAAAAAATAATGTAAACAATACAAAACTCTATATCAAAATATATATGGGCATCGAGAAAAATAACGAATTCTTTTAAGGTAAGGATTTTTAGACTTTGTGTGTGTGTATTTTTTTTTTTATTAAGGTAGGATTCTTGTCCGGTTTCTGACTAGATAAAATAATTAAATTATATTTGCTGACATGTCTTAGATATTTAAATGTACGAGATTTGTCTGAAAAAGAATTTCGAGTCAACAGTTCGGTTATACTTTGGAATTTGTTATGAAATTGGTATATAGAATTAAGATTTTCTCTTGGAATGATTCACTTCCACATCTTTAGACCTGCAAGTTGGGACAGAAAATTCTCACCACGCTTTCACGTTAAATTTCTTGTAAGTCCAAACTTTTGTTAGTTGGTAATGTTACTTTTGGTCCATTTCCGTTAGCTTCTCCCTAAGATAATAGTTTCCACTCGATATCCCTACGACGTACGTGTTTAAGGACTGATTAGGTTATTCGTGTCATGTTGAGATCAATATCTGCTACAAGCTAAGTCTTCGTCTGAAAATACGAAAAAGAAATGCAATATCTATTCTAACTGGGCTTGGTGTTTAGGATTTTTTTAATTCATTATACGACAACTAACAATAGGGAAAATTTAAACTGACCCGAATTGATGCTAGAAGATTGAAAAAAGGAAGCAGCAACCAACGTGCGCTTAGGTATTTATGTTAAAAGGGCAATAGTCAACTAAGATACTTAACAAGAACGATAATCAATTAGATTGAGTACCCAACTAACAATAGGGAAAATTTAAACTGACCCGAATTGATGCTAGAAGATTGAAAAAAGGAAGCAGCAACCAACGTGCGCTTAGGTATTTATGTTAAAAGGGCAATAGTCAACTAAGATACTTAACAAGAACGATAATCAATTAGATTGAGTACTTAGATTTAAGGAAGGCATTTGTGCACTTTCTTAGTAAAGAAAAAGTATTAAGAAAAATACTATGACCTGTTTTAACAGTAAAATAGTGCCAGTGAATTCAACGAGTATGACTATGCTGTCAAAGAGATTGTGTATGACGTAACCGATTGTGTTGACGTTCAGAGTAGGGAAACAGCAGAGAAAGTAAATCTACTAGTATTCCGTAATTGATTAATGGTTACAAAATAGTTAAACTTATGATTTTTTTTTTTATAAAAGACGTTAAACTAAAACATTGTCAAAAACATACTCGTACTGATGGTTTAAATCAGGTTTTGATTTTAAAGGATAGAAGACTATGACGTAGTTAAACTAAGTCATGTGACCATGCGTCCTTCGTCCCCTTTAATTGAATGAAAAAATCTCTGTCGATCCCTGGAATCCATTTTTTTTTAAATTATGATATTTATTTTATTATTAATTGCTTATAATTAAGCCTTTTTTATTTTAGTATATACTGTGTAATAACCATAATTTTGGAATTATTTACAATTGCAAAGTGTGTAAAAAAAATTTCATTTTGTGCTCTCTATATATCATCCATCCCCTCGTCCCGAATCACCCACTCATAATCACACTTGTTGTCTATTTTTATTTTAAAAAATCAATAAATTGCTTATTTGACAGTTTACAATGTATAGCACCTTTTTGGCACGGCTTCAAATAAAAACAAGCATATATGTGGTTAATGTATGAAAGAAACCGCGATAAGGTCTTTCATGCATTTCTTCCTAAATATAATGAAAAACTATGCGTCTAGAACTTAGCTTTTCATTCATAAAAAAAATGATCTTTAAATAACCTGTCAGTGAATAATGACAAAGGAAGAGGCAAGATACCAAATATTTAAATAGGAACCTTGGTGTCGATTTAACACAGATACGTAAAGAGATAAAGGATGATGTGACATTACTGCTATCTGGGGCCCTTTTTTCAACGACGAATTATATTTAATCTACAATGATGATGGTAGTTTTCAAACATGAGTGAATAAATACGACGCCTTTTGAATAGTTTCAAAAGTTCAGACACATTTTAATTATAAGGAATACAGTATTATCTTTGATTCTAACCAATCTCTAAGATAAACGTAATGATTTTAACTTTACAATTGTCAACTTCCCTTACTTATGCAGAAATATACCTTCATCGCCTATGGTCGTTACAATGACCTTGTCAGCAAATATAATTTATCATTGAGTCAGATGCTGACTGGCGTTTTTCATATTGATTGTTAGCCTATTATTTATACACTGAATTGACAAATAAATTTTCCGTAATAACCCGAAAATGACTAGAAACACACGGCGGGTGTGACCGTTCGGCAGGGCATGCTCACTTCTCGATGGCTCCTGATTCCACCGCTGATGTTTTGGAGGTCCGTGTTTGCTCTGCTCCTATTTTGTATTGCTTTAATGACTTAAACGAGCGGCAGTAAGCTAATATCCTTATATGCAGTGATGTAACTTAAGAAGATTTTAATTTTTTTGAAAAATACAGGGCCAGATTTGTATAGAATTCGTACTGTGTTCGTAGCTACTAATTGGATGAATAAAAAGAAAACGGAGATCAGCTAAAAAAAGAAGGATAATTACTTAGTATACGACCGTCTTTAGTTTATCTTAAGTTATCTTTACTTTTTTCATTTAAAAAAATTGCACGTTGTTATATTTATAATTTTATTCAATTTAGAACGAAATTATAAATACCGATTTCATAACGAATTCCAAAGTATAACCGACTGATGACTGATATTTTTTCAGACAAAAACATTGTTCGAAACCAAAGACCTAAAGCGCTCAAAAAATATTACACAAACAAAAATGTTTGATTCTTTATAGAGAAAGAAAAACACTCTTTACGGATTTTTCGCTGAAATACGTAATTAGATTTGGAGCTTTTAAAAGATTGTTTGGTAAATCATATTTAGTTGATATATTTTAAAACTTTAGTCCCTTATTATTAATATTACGGAAGCCCATTTAGGCCAGTTCAGAGAAAGAAATATTTTTATTGCGTTTAAACGCAACAATTATTGCATTTAATCGCGCAACACTTTGCGTTTAATCGCAAAAGATTGCAATTAAACGCAATCTTTTGCTTTTAAGCGCAATAATTATTTGATAAAGAGTTTTGTTTACATTAATCTTTATATAATTTCCAAAAATATACAGCTTTCCCTCATTTTCTATAATGAACATAATGAAAGGCAATTTGAAATAGTCTTTCTGAGGAAATTGGGTATTGCCACTCTTCAAGTTATTCGTTTGTTTTATGTTTGATTATATAGAGCCACTTTTGCTGAACAGAATCTTGGCATTATAAGTTGTTTGTAGCTATGACAACAACACAGTAGAGCACTCCCTGTTTATTCTTTTTGGTTTGAAATATTGATCGGGACAGTTTGATTGAGCAGGTTGGAAAATCCTCAACCACCATATGAAAAAAAGGTTTTAAAGATATGGATGCCGTGTTAAACAGTATGTTTGCACAGCTGAAACCGAACAAATTTTTCTGAAGTATGATAAGCTATCAAAACTGAAACATTCTTGCAAATTCGACGAAATTTTATTCGGTATTAACAAAATACTGGTCGGGAAAAGAACACGATATTCTCATGCATATTTATAAAGGACTGCCGTTTATCCTGGATCTGCGCATGAGCGCGGGAAATGCATCGCGAGAATCATCAGGTCGAGGAAAATATTTTTTGTGACGTCTGTTCAGTGAGGAACACAAATAGACCAATCAGCTCAATGAGTTGCACTTAATGCATTAATGAGTTACTACATGACAACAGAATTCAAGATCAAAAGTCCTTAAAACAATACAAAATAGGAGCAGAGCAATCACGAACCTTCAAAACATCAGAGGCGGGATCAGGTGCAATGGAGGAACGAGCATAGTTTCAAGTATAACATTTTTAAGATACATTTTTTTATCTTGCAGTGTTGAAATCATCGTGCTATGGCGTGTTTACCATCAACAAACAGGTTTTGAAAAAGTTGAGAAGGAAAGCGACTTTCTGAATACAGAAGTGGTTTACCCATGACCTTAAACAAACAAAAATAATTTGAAGAATGATTTTTATTCCTTTTGATATCTAGTAGACTTTAAGAAGTTTTTTATTGGGGGGGGGGGTTCAGTGTTCAGTTTCCAACGTTGAATGTGCCGAATGTTTGAACGAACATGGGTGCTTAGTATGTTTTTCCATAAGCCTTTGAAATCTATTGTTGTGCCAAATTTATTACGCATTACAGCTAGGCGAACCGAATAAGGAAACTATTAGCAGATAGTTTAAAGTGTAGAATTACGGTGCATATGCTAAAAATTAATGAAAGGATAGTTCGAAAGTTGAATTTACACGGTAATATGACATTCATTAATCACCATCACTTGTCATCAAACAAATAAAAGACTTTAGTACTGTGAGCACTGAGTTCACTAAATGATACCTGCGCCTCCCATATCATTATAATGGAAAAGTCCATATTTTGTTCTTGGAGACACGAAATAATAGTAAAAAAAATGAAATAGGAGGTGCAGAATGGTATTATGAAATTAAAAAAAATCTGTGAAAGTATCATCAAATTTTCTTCAATGGTATAGGAGGAGTTAAGGATAAAATACGAGTACCCTTCAATATTTATAAAAAGAATGGCCGTGTTCATGTTTTGCTATGGGACACCCAAAAATGTGTCCGACCAAAAAGTAAAATTGAAGATGCACAAAGGCACTATATAACACAGATTCTGTGGACGTTTCGTTAAATTCATACAGTAGTATAAGAAGAGTTGTGGATAAGAGTTTGGTATCCTAGAGCGTAACAGCCGGATGGACATCTCGATCACTATATACCCTCCCACATTGCAAGTGGAGGGTTAAATGATGCATTATTAACTCATTTTTGAGAGCCTCTGTTGGTATATTTTCTGATACTTAAATAACTTAATAGGAAATCTCAACTCAAATTAAACTTTTGTGTAATTCATTTTTTCTACCCCGCTTGAAATAAGACGATATATAGTAATCAGGAGAGAAACTGACAACCATTTGAAGTGTTGATTGATCATCTCAATAAATATTTAAACCCTAAACCCCTCGTTATTGCAGAAAATTTCCGGTTCCACAAGCGGAACGAAAATCAAGGCGAAACAATTTTAAAGTACAAAGCTGATCTGCACAATCTCCCAATTAAAATACATTGTAATTTTGTTGATCATTCAGGTAATACACCAAGTGTTATATTTGTGTGAGGCCTACGTGATAAACACATCCAAAATAAACTTTTTATCAGAGGATAATCTGACCTTAGACAAAGCTGTAAAGACAACAGTAGCAAACAACGGAAACAACGACCAACAAGGTACCCATAAAAACATTCACATCTAGGAGACCACACAAACAAAAGAATATACCTATGTAATTTTGTTTTCGATGTGAGGGTGACCATAAGTCAGATAAGTGTAAACATATCAATACTGTGTGACGCTTTTGTTCAATTAAGGGACACACCGAGAAGGCGTGCTTGGGGAAACGCAGAGATAGTTTGCAACGACACCAAGATGACCAAATGTGAAAAGCATATAGGGGAAACGATCAAAACCCATTAACGTGAAATCTACTGTAGCTGGTAGGTTTATTCGCATGGAGCTGGACACAGGTACGACTTCAGATGTAGGAGATCATATATACAACCTGCAGCGCACTGTGAGTTTGCAACGCCAAATGTTCCAGCCCTGAAAAAAAAGAATGGTGAGATTCGCATATGTGGTGATTATTGAGTCACATTTAACCCAGTTTTGAAAGGGATCAATAGCCGCTACCGAAAATTGATGATATATTTGCCAATCTTTCTGGAGAGAAGAAGTTCTGGCAAATTGATCTTACCAAACATACTATCATTTGGAACTTGATAAAGCATTGAAACAACTCCTCGTGATCAACTGAATGAAGTGGTTTCTGACAAGGCCCGCAATTTATTTGGCCAAAATTTAAAAACTCGTGGCCCTGAATTGAATAAGACACATAGCATCTGCGCCGTACCATCCTCGCACCAATGGACAAGCTGAAAGATTTGTACAATCTTTCACACGCACAATCAAATCCCTTACCCTCAATCAAAAGTCAATATGATTTCCTTTTCAAGTATTGCACAACTCCTCACGCAACAACGCATGAAACTCCCGTCCATAATGATGTATAGTCGAAACGTCCTAGATCTTGTGAAAAGAATCACTGACAATGTTCACAAGAAGCAACATGATGTCCAAAACCTGTCGGACCTCATATCCGTGAATACAAAAATGGTCAATCCGAACTAGTCCGTACAGGGAAGGAAGGAGATAGACTAAAGGAAACGTCACTTCGAGGACCCGTCCATTGTCTTATCAAGTCGATGTGAATGGTTCAACATGGCGCATGCACGTTGACCAAATGGAATAGATCGTATTACAGAGTGATGTACGAAGTGAACCTCCTCTAGCCTTGTATGTGCGCTGCCCGATATATCTTTATCTAAGTTCCTGAGAAACCTACCATGTCACTATTGAAAAAAAAAACCCAGTACCGTTAGGTACGAAACACTTGATACCACTGCCAAAACCAGACAACATAACAAATCGTTATCTGCAGCGTATCCGAAAACCAAACCAGAGACTTGACTTGTAATTATATTTAATCATATGATCAACAGTTAAAATTAGATTTCATGTGTCTCAGCTGTTTCTTGATCTTGCCATGTGCCGCAATTGCTAAAGTTCTATTTAACTGTTTCCTATTTTAGTCTGATGTTTATCATACATTGAAACATTAACGAACTTTATCCGGTAAGTTAACTTTTTTTTATTTTTTATACGTTCTCTTAATAGTATTCATCTTTAAAGGGGGTTGTTGAGTATATAATCCGAATATGTACATGTCCGTTTGTCTTGCATACTGCCAAAATAATTGATGTTTTCTACGTCATAATTATGTGTAATCTTTTGTGTGTAGTTCGAATGAATGGAGTACCAGTAGCCTAACACATGCTCTAGTGTTTTCTTCTTCTTTAATGATATTTTGGCCCCAAAATTACATGTACAACAGTCATGATCATTTTTTTTTATTGATGGTTAATTGTGAGGCAGCTCTGTGGTAAACTAGCAAATTGATCATTGCGACCAGAAGCGCCAAATTAAGCAAACAAAATAAAATTAACACGTCTGCTGTTTGTTGTAAATAAAGGGAATCTTAAATATATCGATTTTATTCTCGTCTTGTCAGACATAAAATATATGCTTAAATGATTTTATTGAAAAATGAATAATAGTATTTAGCGATTTTCAATTTTAGCATAATTATTTGAATTAGATTTTATGATAGTTATTTACTAACATAAATAAAATTAATCAGCTGTATCTCAAAATTATATTTTATATAAGCAAAATTGAATGTAAGATGTATTTCCCGACTTATAATGTTTCATGCATAACATTATCCATTATAAATGATGTTTGTTTGCGATTATGATTTAAACTGATAACGGCCCATTATTGCATTAATTTTGTTTTACATAATTTTTTTGTCCTGCTTCTTATATACTTGTCACACAAACATGGACAATGTATGCGTACGTTATGAGGCAAATAATTTTTTTTTAAATATAATCTAGTTTCATATATCATTTGATGATAATGAGTAAATTACACTCGGATTTCTAATATTTGTAATAGATTAAAAACACCAGACTGTATGCTAGTATGTCTAAAAAAAAATTTTATTTCCAAAATATTTCATACAAAAGTAGTTTGCAATTTAGTTATCCTTTCATGATCTCAACCAACATGACGGCCCCTGCACCTATCGCTGCGATCATTCCTATAATGCTAAAGGCGAAAGCAAAGTGGTAATCGAAGTCGAACGTTGTCAATTTCTTCGCTCTGGCTGCATATATTGCTATTGAAATAAGGATAAACACCGCTACAAAAAAGAAAACACAAATAATTCGTAATTAACTGGAGAAAAATATGTTAATCTGCATATAGCAAAGCTCGTCTTAAAATTATTGACTGATTCTTTCACTTGATATTAAGGATGCCTGTTGCTCAGCCAGGAAAGTAATTGTTAAAATTCTCTGTCATTTTCAATTCAAACTCAAATTTAAGTAAATTCAAACTTCTAAATAAGATCTTGTATACTGATTAGCGTGAAATGAGACTGGAAGTTAATTGTAAAAATTGTAATAATACATGTTACCAATGGCATGTATACAACATATTCCATAAAATTCAAGTATAAAAAAAAATTATGTAAACCTTAAAAAAAAATCAACAACAAAACGTTTTATTTTTCGGATGCTTTGATAATTGATTTTCAGTCTAAATAAATCGTTATTAAATTTTTAAATCAAAAAGTTCTAATTTACAATTTTTTACATTTCTTTGACATATACAGTTACGAACTTAAGATTTCATCATTTTCCATCCATGATATGATGTAATATAAAAAGGAAAAAAAATCTTTCAATACACATTATTTTTCTTCATTCCCAATACTCTTCACAATAAATACAAATGTGAAATATAAAACACTAGCACCACCTGTTCAAGGGTTATGACCAAGGTTAACATTTTTAAAGGTAGGACAAACTCCGGGGTCAAGGTCAAAGGGTCAAGGTTGTTGGTTTCTAAAGAAAGGCCTTGTCCAGATCACCAGGATATCTATCGACATCTGAATGAAAATTGCCATTTTTAATTGACAATACGTTGACGATATATCTAAATGTCGAGTTGAAGTTCTTTTCATGTATAGGATTTTGGACAAATTATTCATCATATGAATACAAAAATAGGTCTGCTATTGACGAGGCGCAATTGGTACCCATGGGAATTTCAATAGATTGTTGGAAAACCTGGTCACCAGAAACAACATAGATATTGTCAATCAGAAACTCAAGCATCTTTCTGATTTCAACTTCAGAGTACTTGGGTGTACTATCAGAATGTTTTAATAAGATAACTTTGCAACTGACCTATGACAAGGTACGTAAATTTACGAGTTTTATTTTAACTGAAAAAGCAGCTGTCAATGATATCAAAAAGCCTGGACTTTAATTTTTGATTTTCTCTTGGAATGAATCACTTTCACATCTTTAGACCTGCAAGTTGGGACAAACAATTCTCACAACACTTTCACGTGCAATTTCTTGTGAGTCCAAACTTTTGTTAGTTGGTAAAGTTACTTTTGGCCCATTCCCGTTAGCTTCTCCCTAAGATCCACTTGACATCCCTACGTGTTTAAGGACTGATTAGGTTATTCATGTCATGTTGAGATCAATATCTGCTACAAGTCTTCGTCTGAAAATACGAAAAAGAAATGCAATATCTATTCTAATTGGGCTTGGTGTTTAGGTGTTTTTAATTCATTATACAACAACTAACAATAGGGAAAATTTAAACTGACCCGAATTGATGCTAGAAGATTGAATAAAGGAAGCTGCAACCAACGCGCGCTCGGGTATTTATGTTAAAAGGGTAATAGTCAACTAAAATACTTGATAAGAACGATAATCAATTAGATTGAGTACTTAGATTAAGGTAAGGCATTTGTGCACTTTCTTAGTAAAGGAAAAGTATTAAGGAAAAATTCTATGACTTGTTTTAATAGAAAAATAGTGCCAGAGAATTCAACGAGTATGACTATGCTGTGCAAAAAGATTGTGTATGATGTCACCGATTGTGTTGACGTTCAGGGAAACCGAAGAGAAAATCGAGCTATTCCCTTATTGATTAATGTTTACAAAATAGTTAAAAGTTTAAAAAAGTTTTATAAAAGACGTTAAAGTAAAACATTGTCCAAAGATATACTCGTACTGATGGTTTAAATCAGGTTTTGATTTTAAAGGATCGGAGACTATGACGAAGTTAAACTAAGTCATTTGACCTTGCGTCCTTCGTCCCCTTTAATTGAATGAAAAAATCTCTGTCAATCCCTTGAGTCCATTTTTTAAATTTTTTATATTTATTGTAATTATTTATTAAGACGTTTTATTGTAAGTATATACTATGTATTAACCATAATTTTGGAATTATTCACAAATGCAAATTGTAGGATTTTTTTTTTCATTTTGTGCTCTCTATATACTATCCATCCCCTCATCCTCAATCACCCACTCATAACCAAACTTGTAGTCTATTTTTATTTTAAAAAATCATTACTTTGCATATTTGACAGTCTACAATGTTATTGCACTTTTTTGGCACGACTTCAAATTAAAACACGAATATAGTTAATGTATGAAAGAAACAGATTAGTTGTTCCATGCATTTCTTACCAAATATAATGGAAAACTATGTAGGATCGGACATTCTTGCACCTAGAACTTGGCCTCTCATCAAAAATAAATATCTTTAAATTAATCCGAATAATGACAAATGAAGAGGCAAGATATCAAATATGTCAATAGGAACCTTGGTGTCAATTGAACGTAGATACTTAAAGAGATAAATTTGTTTTACTGGAAATGTAAAATCTATTCTTAAAATCCTATTTTCTTAAAATTGGGGGTTAAGGAATTTCCAACCTGCTTAATCAAACTGTCCCAATCAATATTTCCAACCAAAAAGAAATAAACAGGGAGTACTTTACTGTGTTGTTGTCATAGCTACATTAAACAACTTATATTGCCAAGATTCTATTCAGCAAAAGTGGCTAAAAGATTCTCTTTAAGTGTGCAATGGTGCAACCCTGATTATTGAAAATGCAAAGATGTGCTTGGTATGATATTTTTAATAATTTTTATACATTTATATGTAGGCATTTTTTTTTTATTTAGTTTTTTTTATAAAATACAAAGAAGTGTACAAGATAACTCCTTTTGATTTTTGCCTGAAGTATTTCTTTCAAGTAATATCAAAACATTATAGAGTCAAACTATACGATGAAGAAGCACACTTTTCACTTTACATATAATCAAATATAAATCAAACGATTAACTTGAAGAGTGGCAGTACCACATTTCTTCAGAATGACTATTTCAAATTGCCTTTCATTTTGTGAAAAGAAAATTAGGGAAAGCTGCATATTTTTGGAAATTAATGTAAACAAAACAATTTTTATATCAATATATCTTAGAAAGTTAAAAACATATTGAAGTTTATGCATTGAACTGCCATGAACATTCATATTCAAGAGAATTGATTTCCTTGAATTATGTTTACAAAAAAATCTTATAGGGATGTGATTAGACAAAATATCAAATACATGTACATCCTAAGGGGTTTGACACAACAAATTTAAAATTTTATTAAAATAGCAAAATTGTATAATATGAATTCTATTTCCTAAGATGAAATAGTATACACCTATTAACTGGCTATGAGGACAAAGCAGGGTTATCGTCTCATCAGACAGCAATTATTTCCCGAGGGCAGCCGAGGAAAATACTTGCTGTCGAGGGGGTGTTTAACTTGCTATTGTCCAAATAGTCAGTAAATAAATATTTTATTATATTGAAGCTAATTTTACTTGTGTTACGTAATAATTCGGAAAAACCAATAGAGTTCAGAGATGAAAATGCGAGGGAAACAGAATGCTTCCTGTGAATACTGTAAACGGATTGCATTTATCTGTGTATTGTATTTAGCGCCTTTTGCTAACAGCATCTTCTGCTAAATCAAGTACATCGCCAAATCTTTTTTATAAATATATTCATATAAAGCACATTCAGAAAGCACTATTCAAATCTCCGCCAACTTCTTAAAATATCAATTTCCGCCAAATATCGTACACGCCAATAATACATTAACAGTAGAATGGGTAGCTTGATGACTAATTCACCATGGCGTTTAAGCATATAAACTCTTTCATGGTAGGGACTGTATAGCAGGAATAAAACGTTTATACATAATTTTTTAAAGAAAGAAACAAATCACAGAGGTAAAATGAATGGAGCGAACAGTATTCAAAGTCCATTAGATAATAGAAAACAGGAGCAGAGCAAACATAATATTCTAAAATATAACAGGTGGAATCAGGTGCTTTAGACGAGTGAGCATCCCCTGCCGACAGGTCACACTCGCCTAGTGTTCCTTGTCGTTATCAGGAAATAACGGAAAATCCGTGGATAATTCAGTGTGTAAATAATGACTCAACAAAATGGTAACGGGAACCAAAATAATACTCATAAGTGTACAGATAAACAAGCTTAAAGCTATATATGCCGTATTAGTGTTTTATTTTAAAAGTAATAAATATATGTGGTGTCTCATCAAGTTATATAAGTTATATACTTTCTGCAAATAAGACCGGAATGAATCACTTTCACATCTTTAGGCCTGCAAGTTGGGACAGAAAATCCTCACAGCAATTTCACGTTAAAAAGTCCAAACTTTTGTTGGCCCATTCCCGTTAGCTTCTCCCGAAGATCATAGTTTCAACTCGAAATTCTTACGTGTTTAAGGACTGATTAGGTAAAAACATGTCATGTTGAGATCGATATCTGCTACAAATCTTCGTCTGAAAATACAGAAAAGAAATGCAATATTTATTCTAAATGGGCGTGGTGGTTTTGTGTTTTTTAATCAATGATGCAACAACTAACAATAGGGAAAATTTTAACAGACCCAAGTTGATGTTAGAAGATTGATAAAGGAAGCTGCAACCAAACACTTGCTCATGAATTTGTGTTAAAAGGGCAATCATCAACTTAAATACTTGACAAGAACGATAATCAATATGATTGAGTACTTAGAGTTAGGAAAAGCATTCATGCACTTTCTTAGGAAAGGAAAAATATGGAGGAAAATACTATGACCTGTTTTAACAGAAAAATAGTGCCAGTGAATGCAACGAGTATGACTTTGCTGTCAAAGAGATTGTGTATGACGTCACCGATTGTGTTAACGTTCAGAGTAGGGAAACAGAAGAGTAAAATCGATCTATTCCGTAATTGATTAATATTTTCAAAAAAGTTAAAACTTTTAATTTTTTTAATATAAGATGTTAAACTAAAACATATTGTCAAAAAATATACTCGTACTGATGGTTTAAATCAGGTTTTGATTTAAAGGATCGGAGACTATGACGAAGTAAAACTAAGTCATGTGACCATTCGTCCTTCGTCCTCTTTAATTGAATGAAAAAATCTCTGTCGATCCGTGAGTCCATTTTTAAAAAGTTTTATATTGCTTGTAATTATTTATTACTGAAGCCTTTTTTTTTGTAAGTATATAGTGTAGTATATCATTAAGTCAAATGCTGACTGACGTATTTCATACTAATTGTTAGTCCATTATTTATATATTGAACTGACGACGGGTTTTTCCCGATATTTCCATATGATGACAATGAGCACACGGCAGGTGTGACCGGTCTGCAAGTGATGCTCACTCCTCCATGGCACCTGATCCCACCTCTGATGTTTCGGAGGTCCGTGTTTGCCGTGGTGGCAGCGGTCATTTACGAACCCAAGCTATTTTTCATGCATATTCAACTTTCCTAGAAGCGGACAGCAACAGCGTGATAAAAAATTCACCCCGGACACTCAGGTATTACACATGAGTGTATTACACATGTATCGTATTTTGCACGACACCGTGAACAACATGGCGAATAGGGCGCAAAAAATGTGGTGCTTGACAAAAGTTGAAACTGTCAACTCTTACGAAAACTGGAGACAAAATTTATTATATACATGTACTCTCTCTCCCTGGACCCTAATTTCTTAATATCTAGAGGGTGGTGCAACTTGGGGGAAGAAAACCCGCGCTAACTTCGTGGACGACGATGAGAATGTTCCCGAGGCCAATCGCAAATTTCGCGCACAGAAAGTCAGGACACTCGAACTCATGCTCGGTCAGATCGCAAATTATACACATATTATTTCAAGGAACACCATTGTAAATAATTCTACGACACTTAGGGACTTATGGCAGATTATCCGCTTACACTATGGTTTTCAGTCAACTGGTGCCCATTTCCTGGACTTTGTAAACATTCAATTACAACCGAACGAAAGACCTGAGGACTTATTTCAGAGATTCATGGCGTTCATTGAAGATAACCTCTTGAAAACTGAACTGGGTATTACACACAATGGCCAAGAAATCCAAGAGGATGAAGAACTTACCCCTACCCTGGAGAACTTTATTGTACTCACTTGGCTTACCCTCATCCATCCCGATCTTCCAAAATTAGTGAAACAAAGGTATGGGACCGAATTAAGATCACGTACACTAGCTACACTGAAGCCTGAAATTTCCCAAGCCCTTGATTCGCTACTAGACGAACTACGAAACACAGAGGATGCTAGAGCTATGCACACTCAGTTTTCGTCGTCGAAAAAAAAACTCGTCACCACAAGTTCCGAAGTCATGTCCTTTGTGTAAAGCCTCTGGTCGTCCTTACAATCACTACCTTAGTAAGTGTTCCTACCTACCCCAAAGTGACAAGAAGTACTTTGCCAAGGCAAGACAGATAATGATTACAGACAATGACCAGTGCAGTGATGAAGAGGAAATATCATTCGCTCAGGATGCCTCTGTTGGCAGGGTACAAATACGCCAATCTCCGTACAATGACGCATTTCGGGCACAGCATTCTGTTCGTATTACCATAGACAGTGGTGTAACTGGTAACATGATTCGATCTGATGTTGCCAACAATCTACAAGCATCAGTCACCCCTTCATCACAATATGCCGATCAGGCCGATTGATTATCACCCCTCCATGTATCTGATGAGACTAGACTTACCTTTAATCATGATGTGCAAGAGTTAACATTTGAAGGACTAGTTGTTGACAATCTGGACACTCCCATTAAGTTTGGAATTCCATTTATGGAGGCAAATGACATTACAATCAGACCCGCCCGACAAGAAGTCAGAATTAGTGACAAGTGTGTATTCCGGTATGGCATTTAAGCTGAATTGAACATATTTTATTGACAATTAAAGCCAAAAGGATAAGACACAAGTTTTACAACAACTTAGATAGTCTTCTCCTCATACAAAATTTTTATAATATTGCCAAAATAAAGAACAATTATTTTCAGTAACAATTTTGTAGTGTCAAAGACAGTAGACTCTTGATACCAGAACACAATACTATATATACAAAAAATTAAAATTTTTCAGAGAATCGACAACACTCTTTTAAAAAGGTGTGAATAACTTTAAAAATTTCTACATTTTGTTGATCAGAGAATGAATCAACACCCCATAACATCAAATGGACATCTACAATATACAAATTGTTGAATGATAATAACTTATTCATTAGAGAATATCGTGTTGTTGCATATTTTCTACAAACAAAAAACAAATGATAGGAATCCTCTATTTGTCCACATGAGCAATTCGGACTGTCAATTAAATTACAGCGAAATAGGTCAGAATTTAAAATACAATTATGTCTTAACCTTGTACTTCAATAGTGGTTGCAACAAGGCCCTATATCTTACCGTTCAAAAGTTATGGCCAATTTAAAGTTTTTTCACAAGTACAGAAATCTATAAGGTCAAGGTCAAAGTTGTTGGTATCCAATGAAAAGTCTTTTAACAAAGATTACATATTTGAAGTATAAATGTCCTGGTAGCTACTGTTCAAAAGATATGGTCAAATTAAAAGTTTAAAATTTTCATGTATAATTTGGTCAAAATCCAAGGTCAAGGTAAAAAGATCAAATTTGGTGGTACCCAAAGAAAGGTCTTGTCACAAGGAATACAATGTACATCTTTGGAATGTGAAAGTCATAGCTCCACTAAATCAAAAGTTAAGGGCAAGGTTAAAGTTTTTGCGGACAAACAGACAAACAGAGAGACAGACAGACGGACACGACAAAAACTATATACCCCCGAAACTTATATACATGTACCCCTAAAACTTTTTTACGGGGGCATAAAAAGAATGAAACTCTATATTTAATTAATGATAATGCGCGGTTGTACTTCGTTGCCATGGCAACTGAAATGATATTTTTATGATCATTTTCAAAAACTACACAATACCTGCTTTCAGAATAAATAAACATTGGTATATAGAAACATTACAAGAAATACCCGAAAAATGCATTGAAATCTTAACATCAATTTGTTCAGGAATGCTTAAAATCTGTGCCATAGAAGGGGTTAACTAACATGTAGTTTTGTTTTACTTACTTAAAACATAATTGACGCAAAATAATAGATGGGATTTTGATTTGATCCTGGCTGATATATTCCAAATGGTTTTTCATCTTTTATTGTTAAATGCGGTCCTCTTTGTATTAATTCATTCCTTTGAAAGCAGTCCTTTGCAACATAGAAACAGTGCAGCTCAAGTAACTTCTGTATTTTCTGTACTTTAACATGGCCCTAAGCGAAGGATGATAACGGTATTATCACCTGTTTGACTGCTTTTTAAGTAAAAAGCTGGTAGGGCCCCTACTTTTAATCCCCCGTAAACGAAGTTTCGGGGGTAAATAGTTTTTGTCGTGTCCGTCTGACTCTCTGTTTGTCTGCAAAAACTTTAACCTTGTCTATAACTTTTGATTTAGTTGAGCTATGACATTCATATTTCACATGTGTATTCCTTGTTACAAGACCTTCTTTTGGGTACCACCAAATTTGACCTTTTGACCTTGAGGTTTGACCCCCTTTTACACAAAAATTTTGAACTTTTACTTTGGCCACATCTAATGAACAGTACATACCAGGACATTTATACTTGATATATGTATTGTTTGTGGCAAGGCCTTTCATTGGATATCACCAACCTTGACCTTTTGACCTTGACAATTTACGTACTTAAGAAAAAACTTAAACCTTGGCCATAACTTTTGAACGGTAGGGGATATGGCTTTAATACTTCACATACGTAATTCTTGTGAGGAGACGCTTCATTGGCTACCAAGAACATTGACCCTTTGACCTTGGAGTTTGACCTACTTTAAAAATACAACCTCGACCATAATTTCTGAAGGGTGAGGACTTGGGCTTCCATACTTCACATAGTAAATCCTTGTTACAAGACCTTTCATTTTATAACAAGAACCTTGACACTTTGACCTTGACCTTTGAATATGACCCTTTTTTACAAAAAAATTCCAAATTTTACTTTGAGTCTTTTTTTTAAACGGTAGATACTAGGAATTTCATATCTAAAAATCAATTTTTATTGGCAAGACCTTTCATTTGAAACCAACAATATTGACCTTTTGACCTTGACCTTAGAGATTTCCGTACTTACAAAAAAAACTTTAACCTTGGTCATAACTTTTGAACAGTAAAGGCTAGGGCTTTTATATTTTAAATGTATAATCCTTAAGACAAGACCTTTCATTGGATATCAAGTACCTTTTCCCTTTGACCTTGACCTTCTTTTTACAAACTTTAACCTTGGTCATTACTTTCGAACGGTGAGGGCCAGCGCTTTCATCCTTCCGATATGTAATCTTTGAGACAAGGCCTTTCTTTAGAAACCAACAACCTTGACCCTTTGACCTTGACCCCGGAGTTTGTCCTACCTTTAAAAATGTTAACCTTGGTCATAACCCTTGAACAGGTGGTGCTAGTGTTTTATATTTCACATTTGTATTTATTGTGAAGAGTATTGGGAATGAAGAAAAATAATGTGTATTGAAAGATTTTTTTTCCTTTTTATATTACATCATATCATAGATGGAAAATGATGAAATCTTAAGTTCGTAACTGTATATGTCAAAGAAATGTAAAAAATTGTAAATTAGAACTTTTTGATTTAAAAATTTAATAACGATTTATTTAGACTGAAAATCAATTATCAAAGCATCCGAAAAATAAAACGTTTTGTTGTTGATTTTTTTTTAAGGTTTACATAATTTTTTTTTATACTTGAATTTTATGGAATATGTTGTATACATGCCATTGGTAACATGTATTATTACAATTTTTACAATTAACTTCCAGTCTCATTTCACGCTAATCAGTATACAAGATCTTATTTAGAAGTTTGAATTTACTTAAATTTGAGTTTGAATTGAAAATGACAGAGAATTTTAACAATTACTTTCCTGGCTGAGCAACAGGCATCCTTAATATCAAGTGAAAGAATCAGTCAATAATTTTAAGACGAGCTTTGCTATATGCAGATTAACATATTTTTCTCCAGTTAATTACGAATTATTTGTGTTTTCTTTTTTGTAGCGGTGTTTATCCTTATTTCAATAGCAATATATGCAGCCAGAGCGAAGAAATTGACAACGTTCGACTTCGATTACCACTTTGCTTTCGCCTTTAGCATTATAGGAATGATCGCAGCGATAGGTGCAGGGGCCGTCATGTTGGTTGAGATCATGAAAGGATAACTAAATTGCAAACTACTTTTGTATGAAATATTTTGGAAATAAAATTTTTTTTAGACATACTAGCATACAGTCTGGTGTTTTTAATCTATTACAAATATTAGAAATCCGAGTGTAATTTACTCATTATCATCAAATGATATATGAAACTAGATTATATCTAAAAAAAATTATTTGCCTCATAACGTACGCATACATTGTCCATGTTTGTGTGACAAGTATATAAGAAGCAGGACAAAAAAATTATGTAAAACAAAATTAATGCAATAATGGGCCGTTATCAGTTTAAATCATAATCGCAAACAAACATCATTTATAATGGATAATGTTATGCATGAAACATTATAAGTCGGGAAATGCATCTTACATTCAATTTTGCTTATATAAAATATAATTTTGAGATACAGCTGATTAATTTTATTTATGTTAGTAAATAACTATCATAAAATCTAATTCAAATAATTATGCTAAAATTGAAAATCGCTAAATACTATTATTCATTTTTCAATAAAATCATTTAAGCATATATTTTATGTCTGACAAGACGAGAATAAAATCGATATATTTAAGATTCCCTTTATTTACAACAAACAGCAGACGTGTTAATTTTATTTTGTTTGCTTAATTTGGCGCTTCTGGTCGCAATGATCAAATTGCTAGTTTACCACAGAGCTGCCTCACAATTAACCATCAATAAAAAAAATGATCATGACTGTTGTACATGTAATTTTGGGGCCAAAATATCATTAAAGAAGAAGAAAACACTAGAGCATGTGTTAGGCTACTGGTACTCCATTCATTCGAACTACACACAAAAGATTACACATAATTATGACGTAGAAAACATCAATTATTTTGGCAGTATGCAAGACAAACGGACATGTACATATTCGGATTATATACTCAACAACCCCCTTTAAAGATGAATACTATTAAGAGAACGTATAAAAAATAAAAAAAAGTTAACTTACCGGATAAAGTTCGTTAATGTTTCAATGTATGATAAACATCAGACTAAAATAGGAAACAGTTAAATAGAACTTTAGCAATTGCGGCACATGGCAAGATCAAGAAACAGCTGAGACACATGAAATCTAATTTTAACTGTTGATCATATGATTAAATATAATTACAAGTCAAGTCTCTGGTTTGGTTTTCGGATACGCTGCAGATAACGATTTGTTATGTTGTCTGGTTTTGGCAGTGGTATCAAGTGTTTCGTACCTAACGGTACTGGGTTTTTTTTTTCAATAGTGACATGGTAGGTTTCTCAGGAACTTAGATAAAGATATATCGGGCAGCGCACATACAAGGCTAGAGGAGGTTCACTTCGTACATCACTCTGTAATACGATCTATTCCATTTGGTCAACGTGCATGCGCCATGTTGAACCATTCACATCGACTTGATAAGACAATGGACGGGTCCTCGAAGTGACGTTTCCTTTAGTCTATCTCCTTCCTTCCCTGTACGGACTAGTTCGGATTGACCATTTTTGTATTCACGGATATGAGGTCCGACAGGTTTTGGACATCATGTTGCTTCTTGTGAACATTGTCAGTGATTCTTTTCACAAGATCTAGGACGTTTCGACTATACATCATTATGGACGGGAGTTTCATGCCTTGTTGCGTGAGGAGTTGTGCAATACTTGAAAAGGAAATCATATTGACTTTTGATTGAGGGTAAGGGATTTGATTGTGCGTGTGAAAGATTGTACAAATCTTTCAGCTTGTCCATTGGTGCGAGGATGGTACGGCGCAGATGCTATGTGTCTTATTCAATTCAGGGCCACGAGTTTTTAAATTTTGGCCAAATAAATTGCGGGCCTTGTCAGAAACCACTTCATTCAGTTGATCACGAGGAGTTGTTTCAATGCTTTATCAAGTTCCAAATGATAGTATGTTTGGTAAGATCAATTTGCCAGAACTTCTTCTCTCCAGCTCAAATTAGGCTCATACTTCACTCACAGAGTGCCTTTGGGTAAAGGGTGTGCAGTGATTTTGAACCATGTTTCTGGGTCAAAGTTAAGATCATAGGAGAATTATATGAAAATCCTTGTTTGGAGCATATCTTCTCTCTACTTCGTCCAATGTGGCTCATGCTTCACTCACAGAGTGCCGTGTCAATGAATGTGCAGTGACCTTGAGAGTTTTAAGGTGAAGAGTGAAGGTCAAAAAATATCCTTTTGTTTAAATTCTTGTCTGGAGCATATTTTTACTTTCCTTGGCCTAATCTGGCCCATACTTCACAAACAAAATATCTTTGGGTAAAGGGTGTGCAGTGTCCTTGAACCATATTTCTAGGTCAAAGGTTAAGATCATAGCAGAATTATATGAAAATCTTTGTTAGGAGCATTTTTCTCTCCTATCGGTCCAATGTGGTTCATGCTTCTCTCACAGAGTGCCATTGGACACTGAATGTGCAGTGACCTTGAATAAAAATTCTAGGTCAAGGTCAAAAAACCTTTCTATTTAAATTTTTATTTAGAGCATATCTTCTCTCCCCTTGGTCCAATGTGGTTCACACTTCACTCACAGAGTGCCTTTACGTAAAGGGTGTGCAGTGCTTTTGAACCATGTTTCTAGGTCTAAGGTTAAGGTCAAAGCAGAATTATATGAAAAATCCTTGTCCGGAGCATGTCTTCTCTCCCATTTGTTCAATATGGCTCATACTTCACTCAGAGAGTGTCAGTGGTCAATTGATTAGCTGGGATCTTGAACAAAGTTTCTAGGCCAAAGGTCAAGGTCAAAAATAACCTCTCTGTTTAAAATCTTTGTTCGGTGCATAATTTCTTTCCCTTAAGTCCACTCATCCTAAAACAAATTGAATGGGTATGGAACATTTGTTATTTCCTTCCATATTATGATAAAGGATTGGCAAAAATTTTCATAGAGGATACTTTTCTAAAAGTTTTATAATTGTATTATTTTCCAGGGAGTAGTTACTTTTTGTCCCCTTTAATCTCAAACACCTTCAAAACTACCCTTTTCAGCTACTTTACATTTTCATGTTCAATGCTAAAATATCTTTACACTTTTGAGTATAATTTTGGTTCCCGTTATCATTTTGTTGAGCCATTATTTACACACTGAATTTTCCACGGATTTTCCGTTATTTCCTGATAATGACAAGGAACACTAGGCGAGTGTGACCGGTCGGCAGCGAAAATGCCTTAATTATTCAAAAATCTTCTTCCGCACCTGGATATTAGATAAACTACGTACAAAGATATGATGAGCAAGAGTGTCTTGCAAAATTGTGAATTTTGTGGCCCAAGGGTCAGGGATTCTGGTGTTAGGATGGGATTCTATTGATAATATAATGAAAAGTATTAATTCCTTCAAAATCTTCTTTGCACCTGGGTATCAGATAACCTAACTAAGTACATAGTCATGATGAGCAAGATTGCATCTTCCAAACTTGTGAATTTTGTGGCTCCAAGTCAGGGTTTCTTGGTTTAGGGCGGGGCTCTATTTAATATACTGTGAAAATGCTTTAATTCTTTGAAAATATTCTTCTATGCTTCTTGGTATTAAATAAACTAGGTACATTGTTATCATGAGCAAGAGTGCCTTTTACAAAATTGTGAATTTCATGGCCCCATGATCAGAGGTTCTGGTGTTAAGGCGGGGCTCTATTGATTATATAGTGAAAATGAATTATTTTTAAGGAATGTTCTCCTCTGCTCCTGGGTATCAGATAAACTAACTAAGTACATAGTTATGATGAGCAAGAGTGCATCTTTCAAAATTGTGAATTTTATGGCTCCAGGGTCAGGGGATTTGGTGGATTAGGGCGGGGCTCTATTGATTATTTAGTGAAAATGCATTAATTCTTCAAAAATATTCTCCTCTATTCCTGGGTATTAAATATCTAATTCAGTATATAATTATAATGCCTCAACCAAATTTGTGAATTTCATGGCCCCTGTGTTCTGCCATTTGATGTAAAGGGGGTGGTTCATTTGATCATGTAGTGAAAATGCATTAATTCTTTGAAAATCTTTTCCTTTACTCCTTGTATTATGTCCAAGTTTATATATTTATGAATAAGAAAGGTGCATAGCGCATCTAGCAAAATGGTTTATATCCATGCCCTCTGGGTCCGGGGTATCGCAAGGGGGAGAGTTACATATTTTGAAAATATATTAATACTTTGAAATCTGCCCTTTGGTATTAATCAACCATTTATGTTAAAATAAAATTTATGATAAATTTTGAAATATGTGGCTCCAGGGTCAGTTGTTCCTTTTTGGGTGAGGTGCACAACTGGTTATAATGTGGAATTGCATTTTCTCTTTGTTACTTTGATCTACGTCAGTAGTATAAGCAGCCTAGCCGGCCGGGTCAACTGAGTGCACTTTTGGGGGCTGGGGGGATAGCCGGCACATCCCTGGATGGGATATCCAGGGAAGCGCTGCTTGAGGGCCTGCCAGAGTCCGGCCTCGAAGTCTGCCACGAAGCCCTGTAATGCTATACGAGCTGGTAACCTGCGGTCAATGTAGCTCAGGACCTAAAAATTTAAATTGAGATACTAAAATCGCAATTTTCACATAGAAATGACAAATTAGTCCCTGTTTAGATGATTTTATTTCATTTCTTCAGAATTTGGATAAAAATCAATTGTGTAATTTACAAAAACCTTATTTCTTTTTTCAAAAGAGAATGTTTAATAAATATAAATTAAGTATTTATAGAAGTACTTCATAATAATCTTCCTTTCGACTGCCTGACATGACTGCAAACACCAGAGGCACCTACTTCATACGATCTCCCTACTTTACAAAGGCATGGATGGAGAACAGTTGTTTCCATGGGCTGTTGACCACTCTTGGCCTTTGCAAGGAGTTCCATCTGCCTGTCAGTGTAGAAGATCAGGTGACGGTTGGTGCCCACATCAAGGTCCCTCCGGAAAAACCCTGGAAATCGCTGGTCCAAAAACTCGTGCTCAATCTGGAATTATTGTAATTAGTTGTATTCACATGTGATGCAATAACTCAGGTTTTTATAGACTAACAATTATAGAATAAAAACTACTTATAAATCATTTGAGATTACTGTTAAAAGTTTGTATGATCTAATGAATAAGTGAATTAATTATGAATTAATTTCAACTTCGATACAATATAAGTCATGTAAATTTATTTTTAAAAAAAAGAAAGAAAGAAAAAAAAGAACACAATGATTCAAGTAAGCTCTCACCTCAGCATCCAGGTTAGCTGGATCCTTTGGTCTGTCCATCTGGCGAAACTTGGCAAACAAGTAGATTAGACTAAAATACCCAGGGTACTTAATTTAATGGATCAGTGTTTGATTTCGAGGAACGGTGTTGTCATTGTTACTAAAAGTTTTGGCCTGATTTCAATATAATTTGCAAACAAGAACTACAATGTAAGATACTAAGATTCATAATTCTATTTATTATTACCTGTTGCAAAGTTTCAAATCCAAGTGCTTCTTTTCCAGTGCTACACGTAGAGACATCTGGTTCTTTTCGGGTTCGCCTTTGTCCGTATTCCGACGTTTTCAATTCCTATTTTGCGTCTTCTGTTTTTTTTATTTGTCCATGACTTTCGCAGCCTTATCAACCTTCTTCTGCTGCGATTTCGGTGGAACGCCCTTGCAGGATAGGTAGTGACGTCTAATTTTTTTTTACCATAAAGGGATTTTTACACTTAAAACAGTCTACTTCTTATTTGGACACTTCTTAATGTGAGGTCGTGTAAACCTATAGGCTTTGAGACAATTAATTTATACAAGAAAATAAAATAAGTTTATTAAAATGTACTCATGATAGAATGCACTGACCCCTAATTCAAGAAGGATACAGAAGTGTAAGACTTTTCCGTAAAAGTAAACAAACAAGTTAATCGGATTTAGGACTATGTAACATACCAGGATGTTTATCTATCTACGGACATCAATCAAGGAACAATAACTGAACATTATTAAAGCCGCCTCCCATATCATTATGATGGAAAAATCCATGTTTTGTTCTTGGAGACACGAAATAATAGTAAAAAAAAATAAAATAGGAGGTGCAGAATGGTATTATGTAATTTTAAAAAATTCTGTGAAAGTATCATCAAATTTTCTTCAATGGTATAGGAGGAGTTGCGTATAAAATGCGAGTACACTTCAATATTTATAAAAAGAATGACCGTGTTCATGTTTTGCTATGGGAAACCCAAAAATGTGTCCGACCAAAAAGTAAAATTGAAGATGCACAAAGGCACTATATAACACAGATTCTGTGGACGTTTCGTTAAAATTCATACAGTAGTATAAGAAGAATTGTGGATAAGAGTTTGGTACCCTAGAGCGTGACAGCCGGATGGACATCTCGATCACTATATACCCTCCCACATTTCAAGTGGAGGGTTAAATGGTGCATTATTAACTCATTTTTGAGAGCCTCTGTTGGTATATTTTCTGATACTAGGTGTTGACCTCTTAAATGAGTTAATTGGAAATCTCAGCTCAAATTAAACTTCTGTGTAATTCATTTTTTTATGCCCCGCTTGAAATAAGACGATATATAGTAATCGGGAGAGAAACTGACAACCATTTGAAGTGCTGATTGATCATCTCAATAAATACTTGAACCTTACCCCCTCGTTATTGCAGAAAATTTCCGGATCCACAAGCGGAACGAAAATCAAGGCGAAACAATTTTAAAGTACAAAGCTGATCTGCACAATCTCGCAGTTATATTACATTGCAATTTTGTTGATCATTCAGGTAATATACCACGTGTTAGATTTGTGTGAGGCCTACGTGATAAACACATCCAAAAAAACCCTTTTTATCAAAGGATGATCTGACCTTGAACAAAGCTGTAAAGACAACAGTAGCAAATGGAAACAACGACCATCAAGGTACACATAAAAACATTCACATCTAAGAGACTACACATACAAAAGATTGTACCTATGCAACCTTGTTTTCGATGTGAGGGTGACCATAAACCAGATAAGTGTAAACATATCAATACTGTGTGACGCTTTTGTTCAATTAAGGGACACATCGAGAAGGCGTGCTCTGGGAAACGCAGAGATAGTTTGCAACGACACCAAGATGACCAAATCCTACATATCGATGTGAAAAGCATATAGGGGAAACAATCAAAACCCATTAACGTGAAATCTACTGTAGCCGGTAGGTTTATGGAGCTGGACACAGGTACGACTTCAGATGTAGGAGATCATATATACAACCTATAGAGTTTGCAACGCCAAATGTTCCAACCCTGAAAAAGAATGGTGAGATTTGCATGAGATTCGCATATGTGGTGATTATTGAGTCACATTTAACCCAGTATTGAAAGGGATCAATACCCGCTACCTAAAATTGATGATATCTTTGCCAATCTTTCTGGAGAGAAGAAGTTCTCGCAAATTGATCTTACCAAAGCATACCATCATTTGGAGCTTGATAAAGCATTGAAACAACTCCTCGTGATCAACTGAATGAAGTGGTTTCTGACAAGGCCCGCAATTTATTTGGCCAAAATTTAAAAACTCGTGGCCCGGAATTGAATAAGACACATAGCATCTGCGCCGTAACATCCTCGCACCAATGGACAAGCTGAAAGATTTGTACAATCTTTCAAACGCACAATCAAAAGTGCTGACAACAAATCCCTTACCCTGAACCAAAAGTCAATATGCTTTCCTTTTCAAGTATTGCACAACTCACGCAACAACGAATGAAACTCCCGTCCATAATGATGTATGGTCGAAACGTCCTAGATCTTGTGAAAAGAATCACTGACAATGTTCACAAGAAGCAACATGATGTCCCAAAACATGTAGGACCTCATATCCGTGTATTCAAAAATGGTCAATCTTAACTAGTCCGTACAGGGAAGGATGGAGATAGACTAAAGGAAACGTACTTCGAGGACCGGTCCATTGTCTTATCAAGTCGATGTGAATGGTTCAACGTGGCGCATGCACGTTGACCAAATTGAATAGATCGTATTACAGAGTGATGTACGAAGTGAACCTCCTCTAGCCTTGTATGTGCGCTGCCCGATATATCTTTAAGTTCCTGAGAAACCTACCATGTCACTATTGAAAGAAAAACCAGTACCGTTAGGTACGAAACACTTGATACCGCTGCCAAAACCAGACAACATAACAAATTTTTATCTGCAACGTATCCGAAAACGAAACCAGAAACTTGACTTGTAATTATATTTAATCATATAATCAACAGTTAAAATTAGATTTCATGTGTCTCAGCTGTTTCTTGTCATATGAAAGTATTATTTTATTCTTGATCTTGCCATGTGCTGCAATTTCTAAAGAGATATTTAACTGCTTCCTATTTTTTCTGATGTTTATCATACATTGAAACATTAACGAACTTTATCCTGGAAGTTAACTTTTTTTTATATTTTTATACGTTCTCTTAATAGTATTCATCTTTAAAGGGGGTTGTTGAGTACTAGTATATAATCCGGAAATGTACGTGTCCGTTTGTCTTGCATACTGCCAAAATAATTGATGTTTTCTACGTCATAATTATCTGTAATCTTTTGTGTGTAGTTCGAATGAATGGAGTAGCCTAACACATGCTCTAGTGTTTTCTTCTTCTTTAATGATATTTTGGCCCCAAAATTACATGTACAACAGTCATGATAATTTTTTTTATTGATGGTTGATTGTGAGGCAGCTCTGTGGTTAACCAGCAAATTGATCATTGCGACCAGAAGCGCCAAATTAAGCATACAAAATAAAATTAACGCGTCTGCTGTTTGTTGTAAATAAAGGGAATCTAAAATATATCGATTTTATTTTCGTCTTGTCAGACATAAAATATATATGCTTAAATGATTTTATTAAAAAATAAATAATAGTATTCAGCGATTTTCAATTTTAGCAAAATTATTTGAATTAGATTTTATGATAGTTATTTACTAACATAAATAAAATTAAAATTAATCAGCTGTATCTCAAAATTATATTTTAGATAAGCAAAATTGAATGTTAGATGTATTTACCGACTTATAATGTTTCATGCATAACATTATCCATTATAAATGATGTTTCTTTGCGATGATGATTTAAACTGATAACGGCCCATTATTACATTAACTTTTTTTTTACATAATTTTTTTGTCCTGCTTCTTATATACTTGTTACACAAACATGGACAATGTATGCGTACGTTATGAGGCAAATATTTTTTTTTTAAATATAATCTAGTTTCATATATCATTTGATGATAATGAGTTAATTACACTCGGATTTCTAATATTTATAAAAGATTAAAAACACCGGATTGTATGCTAGTATGTCTAAATCTTTTTTTTATTTCCAAAATATTTCATACAAAAGTAGTTTGCAATTTAGTTATCCTTTAATGATCTCAACCAACATGACGGCCCCTGCACCTATCGCTGCGATCATTCCTATAATGCTAAAGGCGAAAGCAAAGTGGTAATCGAAGTCGAACGGTGACAAGTCCTTCGCTCTGGCTGCATATATTGCTATTGAAATAAGGATAAACACCGCTACAAAAAAGAAAACACAAATAATTCGTAATTAATTTGAGAAAAATATGTTAATCTGCATATAACAAAGCTCGTCTTAAAAATGATTGACTGATTCTTTCACTTGATATTAAGGATGCCTGTTGCTCAGCCAGGAAAAGTAATTGTTGAAATGAGACTGGAAGTTAATTGTAAACATTGTAATAATACATGTTACCAATGGCATGTATACAACATAGTCCATGAAATTCAAGTATTAAAAAAGTTATGTAAACCTAAAAAAAAAATCAACAAAAAAACGTATTATTTTTCGGATGCTTTGATAATTGATTTTCAGTCTAAATAAATCGTTATTAAATGTTTAAATCAAAAAGTTCTAATTTACAATTTTTCACATTTCTTTAACATATACAGTTACGAACTTAAGATTTCATCATTTTCCATCTATGATATGATGTAATATAACAAAAGGAAAAAAAATCTTTCAATACTCATTATTTTTCTTAATTCTCAATACTCTTCACAATAAATACAAATGTGAAATATAAAACACTAGCACCACCTGTTCAAGTGTTATGACCAAGGTTAACATTTTTAAAGGTAGGACAAACTCCGGGGTTAAGGTCAAAGGGTCAAGATTGTTGGTTTCTAAAGAAAGGCCTTGTCTCAAAGATTACATATCGGAAGTATGAAAGCGCTGGCCCTCACCATTCAAAAGTAATGACCAAGGTTAAAGTTTGTAAAAAGAAGGTCAAGGTCAAAGGGTAAAGATTCTTGATATTTAATGAAAGTTCTTGTCTTAAGGATTATACATTTGAAATATAAAAGCCGAAGCCTTTACTGTTAGAAAGTTATGACCAAGGTTAAAGTTTTTTTGTAAGTACGGAAATCTCTAAGGCTAAGGTCAAAAGGTCAAAATTGTTGGTTTCAAATGAAAGGTCCATCGTCGGAAACCCACGGCTGATTACGCTTCGTTCCTCTCTCCATCACCCGTGGGTCCATTCATACCAATTCGCTCGTTTCTCATAAATATTCATTAAATTTATTGTCCAATGAAATTAGCTGTTATAGATAAACAGAACTCTCCTGTTTTAAAGGTAGAGCAACCGTAACCTCGCTTGCACAACAAATGGCTGCGCCCAGTAAATGCGAAAAAATCATGACCGTTCTTACAGATCCCTATCGTCATGTACAAGCCAAAAACAATACAAGGTATTAAAACTATTTTGCTTTCACTACATCAAATGATTTTCGGGCAATATGTATGCATAAAGGTAGAATTACTGTAACCTCGCTTGCACAACAAAGCGAAAGTGCGTTGAAAGGGACTTTCTCATTGGACATTATCGCTTTAGGTGTATCAAGAGCGACCATTCAAATTGTCTCATTAATTATTCATGAGAACGAGCGAATTGGTATGAATGGACCCACGGGTGATGGAGAGAGGAACGAAGCGTAATCAGCCGTGGGTTTCCGACGATGATGAAAGGTCTTGCCAATAAAATTTATTTTTAAATATGAAATTCCTATTTATCGTTTAAAATAAGAGTCAAAGTAAAAGTTTGAAATTTTGTGTAAAAAAGGGTCATATTCAAAGGTAAAGGTCAAAGTGTCTAGGTTCTTGGTATAAAATGAAAGGTCTTGTCACAAGGATTTAATATGTGAAGTATGGAAGCCAAAGTCGTAACCCTTCAAAAATTATGGTCAAGGTTGTATTTTTAAAGAAGGTCAAACTCCAAGGTCAAAGGGTCAAGTTGCAATTGGTAGCCAATGAAGCGTCTTCTCACAAGAATTACATATGTGAAGTATTAAAGCCATATCCCCACCGTTCAAAAGTTGTGTCCAAGGTTTAAGTTTTTTTATAAGTACGTTAATCGTCAGGGTCAAAAGGTCAAGGCTTGTGGTATCAAGTGAAAGGCCTTGCCACAAACAATACATATATCAAGTATAAATGTCCTGGTAAATACTGTTCATAAAATGTGGCCAAAGTAAAAGTTCAAAATTTTTATGTAAAAGTGGGTCATACCTCAAGGTCAAGGTCAAAAGGTCAAATTTGATGGTACCCAAAAGAAGGTCTTGTCACAAGGAATACACATGTGAAATATAAATGTCATAGGTCCACTAAATAAAAAGTTATGGACAAGGTTAAAAAGCTGTCAAACAGGTGATAATACCGTTATCACCCTTCGCTTAGGGCCATGTTAAAGTACAGAAAATACAGAAGTTACTTGAGATGCACTGTTTCTATGTGGCAAAGGACTGTTTTCAAAGGAATGAATTAATACAAAGAGGACCGCATTTAACAAAAAACGATGAAAAGCCATTTGGAATATATCAGCCAGGATCAAATCAAAATCCCATCTATTATTTTGCGTCAATTATGTTTTAAGTAAGTGAAACAAAATTTAAACAACATGTTAATTAACCCCTTCCATGGCACAGATTTTAAGCATTCCTGAACAAACTGATGTTAAGATTTCAATGCATTTTTTCGGGTATTTCTTGTAATGTTTCTATATACCAATGTTTATTTATTCTGAAAGCAGGTATTGTGTAGTTTTTGAAAATGATCATAAAAATATCATTTCAGTTGCCATGGCAACGAACAACAACCACGCATTATCATTTATTAAGTATAGAGTTTCATTCTTTTTATGCCCCCGTAAACGAAGTTTTGGGGGTATATGAGTTTCGGGGGTATATAGTTTTTGTCGTGTCCGTCTGTCTGTCTGTCTTTCTGTCTAACTCTCTCTCTGTCTCTCTGTTTGTCTGTTTGTCCGCAAAAACTTTAACCTTGCCCTTAACTTTTGATTTAGTGGAGCTATGACTTTCATATTTCAAAGGCGTATTCCTTCTGACAAGACCTTTCTTTTTGGTAGCACCAAATTTGACCTTTTTACCTTGACCGTGGATTTTGACCAAATTTTACATGAAAATTTTAAACTTTCAATTTGGTCATATCTTTTGAACAGTAGATACCAGGACATTTATACTTCACATATTTAATCTTTGTTAAAAGACCTGTCATTGGATACCAACAACCTTGACCCTTTGACCTTGACCTTATAGATTTTTGTTCTTGTGAAAAAACTTTAACCTTGGCCATAACTATTGAACGGTAAGGTATAGGGTTTCATACTTCATATATGTAATCCTTGTGAGAAGACCCTTCATTGGATACCAAGAACTTTTACCCTTTGACCTTGACCTTTGAGATTGATCTACTTTAGATAAGTAAAACTTGACCATAACTTTTAAAGGGTTATAGCTAGTGCTTTCATACTTAATATATTTAATTCTTGTGACAAGACCTTTCATTTCATAACAAGAACTTTGACCCTTTGACCTTGACCTTGGAATTTGATCTACTTTTTTAAAAAAAATTGAACCTTGGCTATTACTTCTGAACTTTTAGGGCTTGGGCTTTCATGCTCTACATAAGTATTCTACGTGGCAAAGCCTTTCATTTGATACCAAATTACATTGACATTTTGACCTTGACGATTTTGTACTTATTGAAAAAAAAACTTTAACATTGGCTTACTTTTAAATTTCACAATTGTTTTCCAGTGAGAATACCCTACTTTTGGTACCAATTAATTAAATATGCATGTAAGAAAAGTTTAATCTTTGATATGTTGCCATACGGGGGCATTAGTGTTTCACAA
>PRKT01000075.1:99209-243009 GCA_003671525.1 Saccostrea glomerata
TTTTTTTTTTTTTTTTTTTTTTTTTTGCTTAGTTAAAGACGCTTAATCCGAAACAGGCGCATATAATCTTACATAAAAGTACGTCATTTTATAAAAAATATATAAAAATAAATTATAAGATTGATTTAATAGTTTATCACAACAATCCTTACAAGGAAAATAATCAAAAACCTTATTGACAAACAGATATTCCTGACGGGAATTTAAGATCTGTAGTGGAGTCACCTTTGAAAAAAAATAAATTTATTGGTTATTTCTAATTATGAAGAACAAACCGGGGTATTTTTTTTTTCATTAGTAGAAGCCAAAATATATCTTTTAAAAATTAAGAAATTAATTGAATATAATCCACAGTAATTTTTATGGCCCCAGGGTCAAGGTTCTGGTGTTAGGGCGGGGCTCAATTGATTCTATAGTGAAATTGCATTATTTCTTTGAAAATCTTCTTCTCCGTTTCTGCCTTTTGGGTATTAAATAAACTAACTAAGCACATAGTTATGATGAGCAAAAATGCATCTTTTCAAATTGTGAATTTTATGGCCTCAGGGTCAGGGGTTCTGGTGTAAGGCTGGGTGGCTCTTTTGATTATATAGTGAAAAAAAACATGAAAACCTTTTCCTTTGCTCCAGAGTATTATGCCAATGTTCTAAGTACATATATTTATGATGGAAAACAGGTGCTTCCAGCAAAATGGTTAATTTCATGCCCCGTGGGTCAAGTGTATTGGGGAAGGGGGTACATAGTCTGAAAATAAATTAATGCTTTGAAATCTGCTCTTTGGTATTAATCAACCATTTATGATGAAATAAAATTTATGATAAAATTTTGAAATCAGTGGCCCCAGGGTCAGTGGTTCCTTTTGGATGGGGTGCATAACTGGATATAAAGTGGAAGTGCATTTTCCCTTTGTTAGTCTGATATATCTCTGGGTATAAAGTAACTAGAGTAAGCATGCTAAGTGTATAATTATAATAAGCAATTGTGCCTATTTTAAAATTTTGAATTTCATGGCCTCTGGATCAAAACAGGAACCAAATTCAATTGTTCGAATTTTTTACACGATACTCAGGTGACCTATAAGGACCGTGGGCCTCTTGTTGTTCACACTATACTTGTTTTTCAAGTCAGATGCGTAGAAATATATATATGCCATGAAAGGGATTGAACAATCACTTTAAAATATATCTTGTTGCCTATCTACACAATTTTGCATCTAAACAATGTGACCTTATTGTGAAAAACCATGTGAGTGTAAACAAAAAACGGAGCTGTATATTTATAACACTATAGTAGCCTTTAAATTATGACAAAATGAAATTTAAAAAAAAAATAGAATCCCAAAGATACCTCTTTAATAATGTCTCTCACCTCCAGCAAAAGCTGAACCAATTGCCCCGAATAAAATCGGTTTAATGTCTTTTAGAACGAACAGTTTTAACACTGTCATGGTTGCTGCTGCCACCAATACCAGCAACCCAAGGATGCCCATTGCTCGGGCTGCGTTAATATCATCTTTAAAAGATATACATAATTATGTAATGGTAACATCTGATGTTCAAAAAACAACAGAAAAGAGTTTTAAATATAATGTGTTTTCCCAATAGTTTAGCTTATATGTATTTACCTTTGATTTTGAAAACTTGAAATTTTGTATTAATCTCTTTTATTAATATCCTTAAGAATTAGTCTGACATGCAAAAAAATTCATAAGACATCCATTTTGTTTAATAATTGTTTTTCATCAAATACCTCCAATTCCAAAACAAATCTTAGGAAATTCAAAATAATTTTTTTTAAAGAATGTACCTGTATATCCATCTGGTATATCTAAATCGGTGCACGTGGTATCTCCAGACGAAACAATTTCAGTACACGACTTCCACAAACCTGCATTTACTTTGAATGTCGTTGTCTCAATTGACATCCAATAAGGCGACGCTAATCCAATCAGTTGGAAGATAACTGCACATATTGTAAGCACCAGTGCAATAAGCAAAAATTTAGAGGCTTCCATATTTTTAGACCTGAAACAAATTGCATTTCTGTTTCATGGATACATGTATCTGCTCTACCAGAAATCGGAGAAAAATGCTACAAAAAGGGTAAATTTAAGGACAAGTGTCTTATAAAATATGACGTAGGAATAAAAAAGATGACTTAATAGTATCAAAAATAATATATTAGGTTTTAGTGCATTTTGCCTCGAATCCGGAGACTAATGTTAAGTGAGGTCGAAGGACTCACAGAAGAAATATAATAGAAAAACCTTGTGCTACTGGGTTCGTTTGATGTTTAAAGCCACCAGAATTTGTGAGTGCAGACCGTAGAATCAGGTACACAAAATACATGTACATGTACTAGTATACATGATTAATGAATTTTATAATCTCATATTCCTTCATTATTCAACCAACTTGAACAATTTTTCTACTGGCAATTGTGGCCGGGGTAGGGAGTCTATTCGAAGAATACCGGTATACATTTGCTAAGAGCCTCCTTCATTTCATAATTTTAATTCCTTGAAAAAATTTCCTCAAATAAATTTGCTAAGACAAAGAAGAAAAATTATCAGGCTGACCACCAAGATGGCGGTCAACAACTTGAAGAGAAAATACGTCATATGAAACTATCTTTAGAGATGCAAGCTGTTCAATTTGAAACATTATTTTTGTCAAACCCGAGAGCCTGTGTCTTACAGTACTTGCAAAGTGCTGTTCGAATTGTGTAGTTAGCATAATATAATGAAAATTCTTCAAACTTAAATCCATATTAGAAAAACTTTGGTAAGCTTTCATGCAAAACTTTGCAATATATATCTGTAACAGAAGAGGAGGATTCTAGCCGATTTTTTTTTTCATTATCCTTAGACGCTTTTATGTAATAATTTTTGCAAATAGATATGAATTATAACCGGGGGAGTGTTGAACTTTTCAATTTTCGTTAGGCATATTTTTTTCTATTTATAGATTTTTTGTGAAGACTCCATATTGTTTTTTTAAATCAACCTAAGACTTATTGACATATAAAACAATTTATTACATGATTGAATAACTTCCATCTCTCTGATTGGCTGAGATCCAACTATGTTAGAAAAATACTACGTTGTATTGACCTGCACGTGACGTTCCAGGTCAATACAAGGATTTATTTCCTCTACATTGATCTAAAAATAAATCGGGAAATTCCAAATTGATACAAATTGTTTTAAAAAAAAATTTAAACGACTATGACTTTTTTTTCATGTGAACAAAACATAATCGAATATATTTTCGGGTGAGTGTGGTAAGAAAGGATGCAGGAATCCCCCTCCAACACTTTTACTGAACAACAATCTTTACTTTTTGGCAGTCAGTTTTCCCTGATAACACTCCTTCCTTTCAAAAGCTATCCTATAAAAAAGACTGACGTTATATTTTTTTCATGGCAACTAAAATTGATTAAAAAAAAAACTAAAAATTGATACGACTGGTAAGGTTCATTTACATTTTAATTCTGATCTCTTGTATTTGGCTAGGACTCAATTAAATGCGAACAAGTAATGACCTGTATCATTTTATCAGTGAATCATATAATAAAACAATTATTGCTGTTTTTTCGGTCAATACAATGATTTAGCCATCTTCGAAGTACAATATTCACCTCGCCCTTCGGAATCAGTGAATATTGTACTCCTCAGATGGCTAAATCATTGTATTGACCTAAAAAAAAACCCAGCAATAATTGTATAATATTAACAATATATATTCATCTGTGACCAACAATTATTTCATTATTTTGAAGATTCTGACACATTTGTCTTATATTTAGATACTTTACTTGATTGTAAAAGCTTTAATATATATAACTACATTGTATTTTATTTAAAGCAATATGAGCTGCATTTTTGGATATTTGATGTTGCTATCAAAATGTGTTTTTATGATTAATTTGCAAGTTGACGAAACAACAATATCAGCAATCTCGTTAAAAGTAATTATTTCGTAAGTTCTATGGTCGATACAATGACCTTGTCAGTTTATCATTGAGTCAAATGCAGACTGACGTTTTTCATACCAATTGTTAGTCCATTATTTATACACTGAATTGACGACGGATTTTTTCCGTTATTTCCTGATCATGACAAGGAGCACACGGCGGGTGTGACTGGTTTGCAGGGGATGCTCACTCCTCCATGGCACCTGATCCCACCTCTGATGTTTCGGGGGTCCGTGTTTGCTCTGCTTTAATTTTGTATTGTTTCATGGACTTTGAGATTGAATACTGTTCATTATCTCCATATCCTTCTTGTATATAACTTAAAACTTTATGCTCTGACAGTTAAACTAAAATAAAACAGAAAAAAGACTTCTATATACAGTCCAATAAACAGTATTATATAAGAAATAATTGTTGTACAGGACGACAATAATGTAATTTTGATTCAATCGAATCTTATAAATAGTTCTTCTATCGCAAATATGAACAGCAGAAGTTTATTAACGTTATTTTTTCTGTCATTGAAATAGTTATTTAAAATTTTGCAAACAAAAAATTTCGACATCAAAGTTGCAGCTCAAATTGCTTTAAACCAGAGAATTAAAAAAAACTAACTTTGATTTAAATACACTCGATTTGTTCTCTCCAAAGTCATTTTTCTATGTATCACATTTCCCAAGATATTCGCAAGATTTTACAATAAATTACGAAGACCTTTTATCATAAAAATTAAGATTCAGATGTACCTCAAAGCTCAAATTTTAGGTTAACCAATTTCAAGGGAGCAAAAATCAATAAAGATTCGTTTATGACACTGTTTAATTGATAAAAAAAATTTAAACCACTGAAATAGAAAAGCTGTAAATAGCTGCTTTCTGAAAGTGCAAGATTTTTTTTTCCACAATTATGCTACATAAAAACATCTTCGAACCATTATGTTTTATAAGTTAAGAATCCTGAAGCAGTGATTCAAAGGTATGAAATTTAATTAGCTGATTTGATTTACTATGTCAAATTCAATGTCAGTTTAAAACTTTTTTTTCAAAAAAAAAAAAAAAAAAAAAAAAAAAAAAAAAAAAAAAAAAAAAGTTCAAAAGTATATGACAGTGTTTGCATAAACATTTGTTAAAATTTCTTGTTTAGAATTGCGCAAAAGCAATGACAGATGTGAGACATATATAAATACACATAATTCAATATCTCAATACATATGGACTTTAGATATAATAAATATTAACAAAATTATTTTTCTAAAGGCAAGATACATCTTACTCACTTCGAAATAGGAGAAAAAAAAATGACTAAGTCCAAGATTGTATTTTCATAGTCTAAAAAATGTCTCTTTCAGAAATGAAAAAAAATATATCTTAAACTTAGACTAACTTAGACTTCAAATTCAATGCAAAATTTCATTGATAAAAAAAATTACCTTCAAAAGGTGACAAGGGGCAAGAGTTAAATTTCCCACAGTGGTAGGAATAGACCAGTGCCTCGGTATTTAAAGAAGGAAAACCGGTTATAAGATTTCCTGGAAATACCGACTTATTGACCAATGAAACTTATTTTACGAGAAGAATTTTTAAATTAATGAAACCAGAGCACTCATATGCTACTGGCAATATATACTAGTAATCAAAGGATTTAGACCTTAAACGCGATAATTATCTACGAAGAAAAGTTAAAGAAGAAATAACATACTGATTTTAACTTTTTTTAATATCTTTAGAAATTTTATGAAGGAAATTTCCTTTACTGATCTAATGCATTAAACAGCTGATAATATGCCGTGAAATGACAGTTTAGAAAAAAAACTAAGTTGGCAACAAAAAAACTCCCACTCTTACATGTGTAAAAAAAGAGAGTTAACACTGATAAGAATGCACTATTGAATTGAAAGACAATATAAAAATGTTTTCTTTATTTAATCTTTTAAAGGCATGTTAATTATTTTTCAAAAATATTTCGATATTAGATACACAACCTTGAAAAATGCTTGGAAATGTATCCTGTTGATTATTGTATATACAAGAAGAAATAATTATCTCGTTCATGTGTGAGAAGTAATTTATACAAAAAGAAAGAAAATTACTCGCTTTTATTTAGTTCTGAAATTCTTGATAAATTACTTGATCAATCGTCCTGTGCAAATTATTGTCTTCACGATTTGACATCTTAGTCATTTTGTGATATCAAGTATTCGCGTAAAATAAGGAACTTACAGTTACTGTAGCTATAATCATAAAATTAAAGTAAGAATTAATATGATTTTTTTAAAGTCAATATTTGTAATAAAACCCCAGCAGACACGCAACGTTGTTTCAACGTTGAAAGGAGGTGGAATATAGGTTGCAACGTTGATCAACTATATTTCAACGTTGATTCAACGTTGAGGTTTCAACGTTGAATCCTCAACCTTTTTTCAACGTTGAAACAACGTTGAAGCTGCAACATATTTTCAACGTTGAATCCTCAACCTTTTTTCAACGTTGAAACAACGTTGAAGCTGCAACATATTTTCAACGTTGAATGTTCGTCGATATTTCAACGTTGAAACAACGTTGAGGCTGCAACATATTTTCAACGTTGAATGTTCATCGGTATTTCAACGTTGAATCAACGTTGAGGCTGCAACATATTTTCAACGTTGAATGCTCGTCGATATTCAACGTTGAAACAACGATGAAGGTTCAACATTTTTCAACTTTGAGTATTTTCTGATATTGTAGAGTTAAAACAAGGTTTAAAAATGCAAAGTTGACTGTCTCTTGATTTCAACGTTGAATCATCAACCTTTTTTCAACGTTGAAACAACGTGGAAGATGCAACATATCAACTTTAGGAAAATTTAACGTTGAAACAAAGGGTGACGAGTATTGAGCACTTTAGTTTTTAAGTTCAAAATATAAAGGTGTCTTTAACTTCTAATCCATGTGATTTCCCTCAATATACACACAACTGTATGCATTGTTAGAAAATATTATATATATAATAATTATTATACTTAAGAAATGAAACGCATGCATTATTAATTGATTTACTCAAAAGAGTTGTGCCAATAGCTAGTACCATTATAAAATTTTAAATATGAGTTTATATGATTCATGGCATCTACATTTAACACTTCATTATAATTATGTTTCAAAAAAGGTTATTATTTTTTTTAACAAATTGTGAATGCTATTCTTTTTGACATATTTATAAAATATGTTAAATATAAGCTTTTAATAAATAATAACATCTTAATTTATCCAACATCTCACTGTAATTCCATGTTACTATAGAATTAATAAAAATAATTATTCCGAATTAATGTTCTTAAAATTAGACTCATATAGATCCGTGCCGTATACTATTGCACAGATCATATATACAGAGCGAATTTAAGAAGTTTTATTTTATTAGATTGTGCTTTTGTTGTGTGTATTAAATTAATTCTATAATCTTTCTTTTCACAAAATATAAAAAAAATTATAATAAACACATAAGAATGTTCCCACTGACAATTAACCCCGGTCAAGTTGCATTACTTAAGATCCACTCCCAAAAACCTTCAAGATATCAGATAAGGAGTGCCTCTTGCTTAGTTGGTCAGTGTCAGTGTCAGGATAACCTTGTTATGCAATTTTCTTGCTGTGCAGAGTATAGCTGTTTGCAGCTTATCTAGGTCAAAATTTGAATTCAACTGATGGACAAGAAGTGCGCGTCTCCTTGCTGATCATATTTAATGCGTTTTCAAGCTATATACACAAAGGATTAAGGCTGGAATATCAACTTCTGCTCAGTAGGTATTATTTCCTTTTAATGAATTTAAGAAATTAAGCTTTTTTAAGTATCTGTTCATGATCAGTTAATTCTTGTTTTATAAGTATATTTGAAATCTGCGTGAAATGCACATCCTTGGTTCGTGTATTATGTGTTTTGTTGATATTCATTTGATTATGAAATATAAGCCAGTATACTAATATATTATACAATTTAACTAATTGTAGTTCGTCGTAAGGTTCAATCAACCAGTGGTGCAGGGAATTGATTGTATAGTCAGCCTTGATTGCATCAGATTCCTCGCCCGTGAAAATTATACAAAGGAGTGCAACATTTTGTAAGTACACTATGTATATGTATGTCTATAACATTTTTCTTCAGTAATTATTATTTATAAGCATACTCATACGAATTTTAACATGAAGTCAACTATAATTCTTTTAATCATGTTAATTAAATCCAAGTACCGGATCAGAATATATTCCTTTGTCTGATTTTTTAAAACATTCATGTATATGTATTTTTATCGCTTGAAATAAAGTGTTACGTACATTTTATCAAACAAATGGCTTTAACATCTTTATTTCTTTTATCAATAGGCTTTTGCTTTAGAGGATGGATTCTCCTGTTCATTTCTTTCATTCGTGGGACTTAACTATATGCGTGATTAAAATCAAGGGATCCGCCACTTTATGGAACTTAGTAGTGTAAGGCAGACGCGTACTTTGAAAGACCTGGATGTGATTACTGTGACCCACTTTTCACTAGGAATATAAATTTTGTCAAGCAGAGATTTTTGTGATGCATTGATTGATTCCGAAATTGTGTTTGTCTTAAAAATACATGTAAAATAAATTCTCTCACAATCATAATACTGGATTACAACTTATATAAATATTACGCAACTTGAATAAATTTTTTGATTAGAATTTGAAATGTATTTGTTTATAAAGCAAAATGTAATATGAATTCAACGTGATTTCAACCAAATATCAACGTTTGTACAACAGAAAAATTTCGACCAAATCTCAACCTAATTTCAACCAATGTTCACTTTTGTTCAATGTTGATATTTGACGTTGAAACAACGTTGAAGCTTCAACGTTGCCTCAACTTTCATTTGCAACCAAAAATCAACCATAAATCAACCAAAACTTTAACCCATTTTCAACGTTTATTCAACGTTGAAAATTGACGTTGAAACAACGTTATGTCTCAACGTTGCCTCAACTTTCATATGCAACCAAAATTCAACGTTGATTCAACATTGAAGTGCAACGTTGATTCAACGTTGAATCAACGTTGAAATGCCTGCTGGGACATTTAACTTATTTAGAAAAAAAAACCCAAAGTTATTCAGCTGTACCATATATTACCTCGACCGTATAACTATTTGTTCGTTTTGCATTTATCTGGGTTTTAAAAGAATCTTTAAATACATTTTCAGCTAACTTCGGTTCGTACAAACTGGATGAGAGCAAATCAATGAAGTCATTTCCTGTCATCTTGAACTATGAATATTGTTTTATCACAATAAAGACCACAATAAAGGGGATAAAATCTTGAATGCTTGATAATAAACCGACAGAATAATTTACACTTTAACTGCATTGTTTTGTTTGTAATTTAGTCAACGTTTTTATGCAAAATTCCACTATGAGGTCCTTGACAAGAAGGAAATACTGTATAGACTTCAAGGATCAGAAAGGTGGGCTGTTGAACATTATTGCAAGTATATCATATCTGTATTATTGAGAAATTTGAGACTAACATCATTCACAATCAAAATTTGCTCAAAATTTATATTAATTAAGAAGCCATTTCTCCTCACATCTTTCTTCAATATGCAAGCCTATTCTTGCATAATATAATAAGGTTTAGATATAGCATCGGAAGGGAAAGGGTAGTTCAAGTTACACAGCTAAGATCAAAGTTTCGTCTAGCTGTATATTGGAAAAAAATTGTTCCACTTTTTATAAAGAAAAACAGGATTACCGTAACGATTATTCAAGAATGCTGCTTATAATGCAAATTCATATTTGCTTAAACTTTGGTATTTTTGGATATGACAGGAATTTCAATTACAAGTTTGCTCAAATGTTCAAATTGTGGCCCGCAGATCCACTGAAATAGTATCGTGTGAATGCATGTAAATAAATAAAGATTTTTTTTCTTCAAAAAATCCCTTTTCAAGAAAGACATTTCAATGATCAATCATCATTCAAACATTTTTATTGCAAAATAAATTAAACACTCAGGGATTTGAGGTTGGGCTATTGACTCAGTCGTATTGTAATGTAAATATTCGATTAGCACGTCGAGTGATTTAAAGTTATACAATATGAGAATAAATTGAGGTGAAATTAAGCTTGTTTAGATTGAGAGTAAAAGGCTCACATGGCGGCATTTAAAATAAGATCCGGTTTGTAATTTTAGTATAGATAAATAATTATTCATTAAGAAATGGATTTTATGGTTTTTAAAAGGTATAAAACATATTAAATTCTATGCATTGAACTGCCAGGAACATTCATATTCAAGAGAATTGATTTCCTTGAATTATGTTTACAAAAAAATCTTATAGAGATGTGATTCGACAAAATATCAATTACATGTACATCCTCTTAGATTTTGACACAACAAATTAAAAATTTTGATGAAATAGCAAAATTGTATAATTTGAATTTCCTAAGATGAAATAGTATGCAGCTATTAATTAACTGGCTATGAGGACAATAGCAGAGTGATCGTCCCATCAGACAGCAATTTGTTCCCGAGTGGCAGCCGAGGAAAATACATGCTGTCGAGGGGGGGGGGGGCTATTGTCCGAATAGTCAGTAAAAAATTTTTTTTTTCATATTGAAGCTGATTTTACTTGCGTAAGGTAACAATTCGGATAAAACCAATAGAGTTCAGAGATGAAAAAGCGAGGAAAACAGTGAATACTGTAAACGTATTGCATTTGGCCGTGTATTGTATTTAGCGCCTTTCGCTAACAGCATCTTCTGTTAAATCAAGTACATCGCTAAATCTCTTTTATAAATATATTCATTTAAAGCACATTATGAGAAAGCACTATTCAAATCTCCGCCAACTTCTTAAAATATCAATTTCCACCAAAAAATACATTTATAGTAGCATGAGTATTGATGACTATTTCACTATGGGCTAATAGCATAAACACTCTTTCATAGTAGGGACTGTATACAAGGAATAACATATTTATACGTCATTTTTTAAGAAAGAAAAAAAATCATAGAGGTAAAATGAATGGAGATAACGAACAGTATTCAAAGTCCATTAGATAATAAAAAGCAGGAGCAGAGCAAACACAAAATTCTTAAATATAACAGGTGGGATCAGGTACCTTGGAGGAATGAGCATCCCTTGCCGACCGTCACATCTGCCTAGTGTTCCTAGTCATGATCAAAGATATACAAGCGTAAGGAATATTGTTATACCCTTATAAATATCATTCTATATATTTATTACTAATAAAAAGTCCAACAAAAGAACAGTTTATTACATCCGTCTAACAATTTCACTATTGACCGGTCTTACATAAGAATTGTTAGACCGCAACGTCACTCGTCTGTTACGTCACAAGTAATTAATCATCGTTCAATATTGGCGACTCGAAAATAGCCGAAGTTAAGAGCTACAAGAGTTATTGCTAACAGCAAGGTTAGGAAGAAGGGAAGAGTATGTTTTGTGATGAATAATTTTTGTGATACAATAAATATATAATTGATTCCATATAAAATAATTGATAAATATAGTGTATATTAAATAAATTGATAAATCTTAAGTGAGCAGTGAAGGGTATAACAAAACAGTTATAGACTGGGATTCGGGCTACATATGATTTGTTGGACCTGAAGGTGAAAATGTTGCCCTTAGCCTGCGGCCTCGGGCAACATTTTCACCTTCAGGTCCAACAAATCATATGTTGCCCTCATACCCAGTCAATAACTGTATAATGTTTAATAGAAATACATAAGTAAAACGACACCAAAAGGGCTTATTAATGAAATATATGAAGAAACGATTAGGTATCGAATGGCAAGTATCTTCGGGGACAGGCTGTCCTCCAACAGAGATACATGTACATATATGTACATATGTTCGATGGCTATAAAGAAAAAGATATAGAAAGAATATGTACCGAGCGACAAGTTGATTGGATTTCTTTTTCTAGTTCTCCTTGATCCATTGTTGACTTTTTGTCGTTTGCTTGACACATTAACTAATTTTGTTTTACTTGTAGTATGGTTGTATTTGACTTCAGAATAAAAAGATCTAGAGCATTTTAACCAAGTCTATAATAGTACAGTGCTTTTTCGAATTGCAACCGGGAAAACGTTAGGGTGATTATTTGTGTAGGACTTGTCTTTTATTTTTAAACTGAATCAATTATTCCTCTAACTACCCGTTCATGAGTATGATTTTGCTGTCAAAGAGATTGTGTATGACGTCACCGATTGTGTTGAAGTTCAGTGTAGTGAAACAGAAGAGAAAAATCGATATATTCCGTAATTGATTGATATTTACAAAGCAATTAAAACTTTAAAAAAAATATAAAATATGTTAAAATAAAACAAATTGTAAAATAATATACTCGTACTGATAATTTAAATCAGGTTTAGATTTTAAAGGATCGAAGGCTATGACGTAGTTAAACTAAATCATGTGACATCGCATTTTTCGCCCCCTTACAAAATCTCTGTCGATCCCTTGAGTCCATTTTTATTTTATTTTTTATTTTATTGTACTTATTTATTGCTTAAGCCTTCTTTTATTGTTAGTATATACTATGTAGTAACCATAATTTTGGAATAATTCACAAATGCAGATTGTAGGATTTTTTCCTAATTTTGTGTATTCTCTATATACTATCCATCCTTTCTTCCCAAATCACCCACTCAGAACCACACTTTTAGTCTATTTTATTATTTTTAAAAAATCAATACATTGCATATTTGACAGTCTTTAATGTTATTGCACTTTTTGGGCACGGCTTCAAATAAAAAGCATATTCTTTACGTATGTAAGAAACAGATTATGTGTTCCGTTCATTTCTTACCAAATATAATGAAAAACTATGAAGCGTCGGACTTTAAAACAGATACGTTAAGAGATAAATTTGTTTTACTAGAAAAGTAAAATCTATTCTTTAAAACCTAGGGGTTAAGAATTTTCCAACCTGCTTAATGAAACTGTCCCAATCAATATTTCTAAGCAAAAAGAAATAAACAGGGAGTGCTTTACTGTGTTGTTGTCATAGCTACAAACAACTTATAATGCCTAGATTCTATCCCCTATAAGTGCCTTAAGGGGTCTCTCAAAGTTTGCAATGGTGCAACCCTGATTATTGAACATTTTCAGATTTGCTTGGTATGATATTTTCTACAATTGTTATATAAGTGTGTAGGCAAAGTTTTTTAATTAAAATAATTTTTAAACAAAATGGAAGTATTTTTTTCAAGTAATATCTAAACATTATAGAGTCAAACTATGTAATTGTAAAGCACAATTTAAGGTAGGATTCTTCTCTGGTTTCTGACTAGATGGAATATTCAAAGTACATTTGTTGATATGTCTTATATATCTAGATACAAAATATTTAAAAGACCATATTTTTCTTTCCTCATCACAATTATACAACTTTAAATAGAACTGGTAAACTATGTTTGAAAACTAGCATGGACTATATTTTTGGCGGAATGGTGGCGTATGAAAATATATTCTTTTCTGCTTCTCAAAATTATTATAGAATATTGAATTTGGTTATAATTTTAATGCAATCAAAGACTACACAAAATTTTCAAATGTAAGTTAAATTAATAATAAGGGACTAATGTTTCAAAAGATGTCAAATAAATAAGATTTTTCACACATACTAGAACTATGTTGGCTTTTAAATGCATCAAATCTAAGTACAGATTTGACTCAAAAATCAGTAAAAAGCGTTATTTTTCTGTTAGTAAACGATCAAAACTTTTAGTTTTTGTATCGTTTTGTACCTTTATGTGACAACTTTACTTTATGTGAAAATTGGAAAAAGTTAAATATAGGAAGCATATAAGAATAACTAATAAATCCTAAAAATTTAAGAAAAGTAGAGGAAATTCGGATTAGCAAATATCCATTTTATTTAAATTATCCATGTCAATTTGGTAATACCATCTTATAGGCCCTATTTGGTAGTATCTTTTTATGCAAAAAGAAAAACAATCAATCTTTTGAATTACAAGTAGGGATCGCATGATTGAAAACAGTTATTTTTTATTCTTTATGTCCAGGAAAAAGGTAATGACCTTGAACTGATCTTTCCTCTAATATAAAACGGTCAAATTTAATCTCACTGATACCACCACTTAGTGATATTGTCCTCTTGATTCTGTGAAAATTTCATTAATTTTTAAATACAAGAAATTTGAGAAGAATCCTACCTTAACTTATATAATAATCAAATATAAATCAAACAATTAACTTGAAGAGTGGCAACACCCTATTTCCCAAGAATGTCTATGTTAAATTGGCTTTCATTATGTAAATAGAAAACTAGGGAAAGCTGCATATTTTGGGAAATTATAAAGATTTATGTAAACAAAAAATAAACTCTATATCAAAATATATATGGGAATTGAAAAAAAACGAGTTCTTTTATTGTAGGATTTTTTTTTACATTGTGTGTGTTTATTATTTCATTAAAGTAGGATTCTTGTCTGGTTTCTGACTAGACAAAATATCAAAATTATATTTGCTGATATGCCTTATATATTTAAATGTAGGACATTAAAAAGATCAGTTTTTTATTTCCTCATCAAAATTGTACAACTTCAAATAGAAGTGGTAAAGTTAGTCTGAAATCTAGCAGGAACTATTATGTTGTCGGAATGGTGGCGTTTGAAAATATCTTTTCTATTTCAAAAAATTACTATACAACTATGAATTTCGTTACTTTAAAACAATCAAAGACTTGAAAAAAATTTCAAAAGTAAGTTATATTAATAATAAGGGACTTAAGTTTTAAATCATATAAAATAAATATGATTTACCAAACACGTCCATCTTTTAAAAGCTTCCAATCCACAGCTGTACGTGATGTAATTACATATTTCAGCGAAAAATCCGAAAAGAAGAGTGTTTTTCTTTCTCATTAAAGAAACAAAACTTTTTGTTTTTGTATCATTTTTGAGCGCTTGAGGGCTATGGTTTCGTATAATGTTTTTATTCTGAAAAACATTTCCAGTCATCAGTCAGTTATACTTTGAATAAATTATAAATATGTCAATGTGCTATATTTTTCTTTTAACGTAGAACCTATGTCGGAAAAGTCTTTGTCACAAGATTTTCAAACTTTTCAAAATGATAAATTAGTACTTGCTTATCAATCAGTTAAAAGCTCATGATATGTTTCCTTGTTTTTAAATCTTGTATAGCCTGTGAAACTTGGCATGGTTATTACTAGTACATACTATTACTAGTACATACTGTGACTACACATTTTTAGGGGTACTTGTCAAGAAGAGAAAATGAAAAATCACAAAATACCTCTTCAAAGATAGTCGTTTATAGACTCAATTAATATTAAGCAATATTTCTCAAGAATAATTTCTTTTTTATTCAATTTACATAAAAGATAAGTCCGCATTTAAAAAAAATAGGCAAATGAAGTCTTTTTTTTAAGTCAGTTTTCCACCCTATATTTGTAAATATTTTTCAGAAGTCTTTGTCACAATGTTTTCAATCTTTAATATGATGAAGAAAGTAACCCAAATGATTACAAAAATTTATTAAAATATATATTTCCCTTCTAACTAATGAGAGATAGGTTATTTACCGATGCTAATATTCTTGACTTTTTTGCGCTTACACAGGATTTAAATAGTAAAGGTCTTTTTGGGGTTACTTTCAGATTAAAAATGTTTACCAAGATTGTACTTTTTATTTAGAAATATCATATTTGATAGAAAAATTGTAATCAAACACCAAGAAAATGAATAAGTAGCAAATAATTATGAAAAGGAATGCACATCATTTCACGATAGGTATCACTAAAATGTACAAACGATCGCACGATCTACAACACGTACATCTTTGACTTTGACATATTTCACTAATATATTACACCATTTAGTTGGCCACTGAAAATTTCTTAGGATTTTTGCATTCCTTCAAAATGCATACATACCTTTCACATTATTACGTTGTAAGTTGTATACATTGTAATTTCATTAATACATAAGATACTGAGTAGTATTGGATTTGTCAACTTAATTAAGGTCAAGATCTAGTAAATGAAAGGGTTTTTTTCTTTTCGTGTATAAGATTTTGGACAAACTCTTCTTCATATGAGTACAAAAATAGGTCGGGTTTTAACGTGGCGCAATTGGTACTCATGAGAATTCCTATAGATTGTTGGAAGACGTGGTGCCGTTATTCACCAATCATGACAAGGAGCACACGTCGGGTTTGACAGGTCAGCAGGGGATGCTCACTCCTCCATGGCACCTGAAACACCTCTGATGTTTCTAATGTTTGCTCTGCTCCTATTTCTATTGTTTTATAGCCTTTGATATTAAAAACTGTTTATTTTTCCATATCCCTCATGTAATAACCATAATTTTGGATTTATGCACAAATGCAAAATGTAGGGGTGGGTTTTATTCATTTTGTGCTGTCTCTATAGCATCCAACCCCTCGTCCCCAATCACACACTTAAAGTCTATTTTTAAATAAAAAAAAAATCAATGCGTTGCATATTTGACAGTCGACAATGCATTTTTTTGGCACGACTTCATATTAAAAAACGCACATTGTTAAAGAAACATTTTAGTTATTCCATGCATTTCTTACCAAATATAATGAAAAACTATGTAGTGTCGGGCTTTCTTGCACCTCGACTCCCATTCATCAAAAATAAAGATCTTTAAATTCACCGAATAATGACAAAGGAAGAGACAAGATACCAAATATGTAAATAGGAATCTTCGTGTCGGTTGAAAACAGATACGTAAAGAGTTAAATTTGTTTTACTGGAAATCTATTCTTTAAACTGGGGATCAAGGATTTTGCAATCTGCTTAATCAAACTTTCCCAATCTATATTTTTAACCAAAAACAAAATAAACAGGGAGTGCTTTACTGTGTTGTTGTCATAGCTACAAACAATTTATAATGCCAAGATTCTATTCAATAAAAGTGCCTTAAGCGTTCTCTAAAAGTTTGCAATGATGCAACCCTGATTATTGATAATGTTCAGATTTGCTTGGTATATTTTCTACCTTTTGACATGGCATTATTAAATTATTTCTAACTTTTTTCATCCAAGGAGAAAGCTAGTTATTATGCATACCATTTGTAGGGAATTTCTAAGAGATGATATTTTATGACTATTCAGATACTTAACGACTGACCTTATCAGTAAAAATGGAGGTTCAAAGGTCAATTAAGTGCAAAATTTTATGAAACATTTGATACTTTTTAATCTTCAAGCTAAATATTTACTTTGATGTATGTTGAAATTGGACATTTGGGATATACCCACAAAAGAGCATTACACTGTTCTACATGAAATACAAACTTTTTTTCAATTCTGCATATAACTACTTAAAAGGGGTTGCTTAGCAACGCAGAATCTTTTAATTTTCGGGCAGCAATTTTGGTTTTTTCTCATCCTAGACACATTTATGCATCCAAGCACTATTAAAGTTAGATGTGAGGTCATAAATTTACAGGGGACATGCAGCAGATAAATTGTCTTAAAGTTTGACCCCTCATTAGAACTATTTTTAGGAGGTCAAAGGTCAAATAAGTGCATAAATTTCATAATTTTTTTAAAACTTTTCAATATGCTTGCTAAAATTTTACTCAATGGATGCTGGAATGGAAAATTCTGAATATACTCTCAAGAAGGGATCAGAACTGCAATATTCATGCATCATTTAAGTTCAAATATTTGTTTAATGACCTGTAAGTGGTTGCTTAGCTACAACATTTTTAGCTTTTTGGCCATATACATGTTTGTTATTTCACATTCTGGATACATTCTAGACCCTTTTGTATATTCCATGATATTGAATGTAAGATATGCACCAAAAAATGAAAGAACATTTTTTGTATTAAGTATTGACCTTGACACTATTGTTCTTAGAGGGTTAAGGTCATATCAGTACAGAATTCTGCTTTAAATTGTAAGTATGTTTTGAAATGCTTTAATTATGGATAAATCATCTAGTAGTTGAGGAAAATGGCAAAAGACATATGCAAGCACAGAATTATGATCTGCTTCTCTTCTTACAAACCCCTATCATGCTATCAAAACATGTATAAAAAAAAATTTTAACAAAAGAATCCATTCTCTTGATGTCATCAAAAATAACCTTTATTTTCATGGATTTAATCTAACAAGAAAAAATAAACAAAATGATTTCATTTAAAAAATTTTCTGGTATAACAAAGCTTAAGGGGTACAATTAAGACTTGACATGTCATCTTGGAGGTAAATAATAATAATATGGCATTGGCAATATTGAATGCAAAACTGTTTAGTCAATAAGTTGAAAATGTGACGTTAAAGTCCAAATATACAAATTCAGAAATATTGCAAGATTAATTCCAAATCAGACTGATTAAATCTTCCACAAAATGTTGAAGAGCACTTTTACTTTGTGTCCACCATTCTTTCATCAACTGTCATTTCTCTGTAAGACTGGGGGAAATTTTTTGACTTGTCCGAGACATTATTTGCTGTCAAGTACAAGTGATCAGCTTCTATCCTGTAAAGAATTTAAATATGTGAATTTATATTTTTAAATTAAATTAAGAATGCTACAACTAATACACTGATATGATTTTCCTTTTAAAATAAAAATTGTATTACTGAACTAAAACAAATTAAACATTTGGGAAATTGACTAGATACTAAAAAATCAGAGAGCGGAAGGGAGATCTAATTTTAATTAGATTGCTACGAAAGCAACGAAGGGACACGTCAATTTTTCCAAAAAGATTTTAAAAAATGAATTTGAGATCTTGAATTATACAATCCGTTCCCTCGGTTTATAATTCAAGATCTCGAATTACATAATCCGATCCCACGGATTACTAATTCGTTCCCTCGATTTATAATTCGAGATTTTGAATTACATAATTCGTTTTCACAAATTAATAATTCGAGATCTCGATTTGTAACATCAGTCTTATGATTTTCGCAATCCGTGTTCTCAAATTTCATTACATATAAGAACAAATACATCCAACCATTTTAATCAATATATTGTGTTCTATTTATTTTGTTTCAGCAAATGTTCGTTTCGAACCTCTTTTATAACTAATTCAACGTATATTTATTTTAGAAATATTAAAATAACACAGACCAATATTTACATTTACTATATAAGACTTTCAATTATTCTAAAATACATGTAACACAAATACCTAAGAATTTTTTTTGTACAAATATCAGTACTACAATATGGATTTGAAAAGTGTTCATGTAATTTTCTCATTTTGGACCGTAATATGTAATAAAAGGTAGGATGTAAATTACTACAATATTCTATTCATAAAACATGTACTATCATATCAGATATGTACAAATAAATAATATAAATGAATCGTTTAAAACAAGAGGATGAATTAAACAATGCAAGGTAACGGATTATGTTTTTTGAGAGAACGAATTGATAATCTGTGAGAACGAATTGACAATTTGTTATAACAGATTGTCAATCCGAGAGAATTGTATAATTCGAGAACTCAGTTTACTTTTATACATTTAAAAAAAAACCTTCACGACTTTCGTTGATCGCATACCTGCATGGCTGCCAGGGTTGTTCAAAGAAAGAAGACAATGGACTTCAATTGTTACTTCAGGGCAAAATTCCTGGGGCAAGGTTGTTCGTGTGCATGGGAGTGTTGATAAACCATCCAGTAAAATGCAGTTTGACCACCCATGTATACATGTACGATAATTCGAAAGTGACTGAAAAAATTAAGAAAACGGACATTCTAACCATATACTTTATGCAGATTTACAAATTTTAAACAATTAAAGACTTGAAAAAAAATGTCAAATGTAAGTTACATGTATATTATTAATAAGGGACTTAAGTTTTAAAATATATATCAAATAAATATGAATTACCAAACAAATTTTTAAAAGCTTCCAATCTTATTACATATTTCAGCGAAAAATCCGTAAAGAGTATTTTTCTTTCTCAATAAATAATCAAAACTTTTTTTGTATCATTTGTTTTAGCGTTTTAGGTCTATTGTTTCGTACAATTTGATTGTCTGAAAGAATTTCCAGTCAACAATCGGTTATACTTTGGAATTCGTTGAGAAATTTGTATATAAAATTCGTTATAAATTGAATAAATTATAAATGTGTAAATATGCTAATTATTTAAATGAACAACGTACATATAACTTATGATAAATTAAAAATAACTTATAATAAACTAAAAATGGTCGTATAATTATCCTTCTTTTATTAGCTGAGCTCCGTTTTCTTTTCATTTATCCAGTTTGGAGCTTTGAACAAAGTACGAATTCGACACAAATCTGGCCCTGTATTTAAAAAAACTTTTTCTTGAGTTACATCACTGCATATAAGGAAATTAGCTTACTGCCGCTCGTTTACATTGCATTTTGGCTGAAAAGAAACGGAAAATCGTACCGGAATCTATAAATCCAAACTATTTTTTATGGTTAAGCAGTTATTGGCTACTGCAATGTATGATGAATGAAACATACGAGAAAACGGACAATATTCAAGATCAAAATACAATAAAACAATACAAAATAGGAGCAGAGGAAACTCGGACATCCAAAACTAAAACATCAGAGGTGTGATCAGATGCCATGAAGGAGTGATTATCCCCTGCAAAATGGTCACACCCGCTGTGTGCTCATGGTCATCATCGGGGAAAAACAGAAAACAATTCAGTGTATAAATAATGGGCCAACAATTAGTATGAATACCGTCAGTTAGCAATTGACTAATGATAAATTTTACTTGCTGACAAGGTCATTGTAACGACCATAGGTGATGAAGGTATATTTCTGCATAAGTAAGGGAAGTTGACAATTGTTAAGTTAAAGTCATCAAGTTTAACATAGAGCTTGGTTGCTAGATTACAATTAACGTCTTTTTCAAGTAAAATATCTAAATATGAAAAAAGATGTGTCAGACTCTGTGGTACATGTGTATATTTTATCTCGAGCTCACCAGGATATATATCGACTTAAGAATGAAAATTGACATTGTTAATTGACAATACTTTGACGATGTATTCAATTGTCGAGTTGAAGGCCACAATATTTTTTTTCTTTTCATGTATGAGATTTTGAACATTTTTTTCATATGAATACAAAAATAGGCCTGCTATTGACGGGGCGCAATTGGTATACATTGGAATTCCAATAGATTGTTGGAAGACCTGGTCTCCAAAATCCACATAGATATTGTCAATCAGAAACAAAAGCATCTTTTTAATGTCAACTTTAGAGTACTTGGGTGTACAATCAGAATGTATTTAACAAAATAATTTTGCAACTGAAATATGACACACATCCTACCTTTTATTACATATTACGGTCCAAAATGAGAAAATTACATGAACACTTTTCAAATCCATATTGTAGTACTGATATTTGTACAAAAAAAATTCTTAGGTATTTGTGTTACATGTATTTTAGAATAATTGAAAGTCTTATATAGTAAATGTAAATATTGGTCTGTGTTATTTTAATATTTCTAAAATAAATATACGTTGAATTAGTTATAAAAGAGGTTCGAAACGAACATTTGCTGAAACAAAATAAATAGAACACAATATATTGATTAAAATGGTTGGATGTATTTGTTCTTATATGTAATGAAATTTGAGAACACGGATTGCGAAAATCATAAGACTGATGTTACAAATCGAGATCTCGAATTATTAATTTGTGAAAACGAATTATGTAATTCAAAATCTCGAATTATAAATCGAGGGAACGAATTAGTAATCCGTGGGATCGGATTATGTAATTCGAGATCTTGAATTATAAACCGAGGGAACGGATTGTATAATTCAAGATCTCAAATTCATTTTTTAAAATCTTTTTGGAAAAATTGACGTGTCCCTTCGTTGCTTTCGTAGCAATCTAATTAAAATTAGATCTCCCTTCCGCTCTCTGATTTTTTAGTATCTAGTCAATTTCCCAAATGTTTAATTTGTTTTAGTTCAGTAATACAATTTTTATTTTAAAAGGAAAATCATATCAGTGTATTAGTTGTAGCATTCTTAATTTAATTTAAAAATATAAATTCACATATTTAAATTCTTTACAGGATAGAAGCTGATCACTTGTACTTGACAGCAAATAATGTCTCGGACAAGTCAAAAAATTTCCCCCAGTCTTACAGAGAAATGACAGTTGATGAAAGAATGGTGGACACAAAGTAAAAGTGCTCTTCAACATTTTGTGGAAGATTTAATCAGTCTGATTTGGAATTAATCTTGCAATATTTCTGAATTTGTATATTTGGACTTTAACGTCACATTTTCAACTTATTGACTAAACAGTTTTGCATTCAATATTGCCAATGCCATATTATTATTATTTACCTCCAAGATGACATGTCAAGTCTTAATTGTACCCCTTAAGCTTTGTTATACCAGAAAATTTTTTAAATGAAATCATTTTGTTTATTTTTTCTTGTTAGATTAAATCCATGAAAATAAAGGTTATTTTTGATGACATCAAGAGAATGGATTCTTTTGTTAAAATTTTTTTTTATACATGTTTTGATAGCATGATAGGGGTTTGTAAGAAGAGAAGCAGATCATAATTCTGTGCTTGCATATGTCTTTTGCCATTTTCCTCAACTACTAGATGATTTATCCATAATTAAAGCATTTCAAAACATACTTACAATTTAAAGCAGAATTCTGTACTGATATGACCTTAACCCTCTAAGAACAATAGTGTCAAGGTCAATACTTAATACAAAAAATGTTCTTTCATTTTTTGGTGCATATCTTACATTCAATATCATGGAATATACAAAAGGGTCTAGAATGTATCCAGAATGTGAAATAACAAACATGTATATGGCCAAAAAGCTAAAAATGTTGTAGCTAAGCAACCACTTACAGGTCATTAAACAAATATTTGAACTTAAATGATGCATGAATATTGCAGTTCTGATCCCTTCTTGAGAGTATATTCAGAATTTTCCATTCCAGCATCCATTGAGTAAAATTTTAGCAAGCATATTGAAAAGTTTTAAAAAAATTATGAAATTTATGCACTTATTTGACCTTTGACCTCCTAAAAATAGTTCTAATGAGGGGTCAAACTTTAAGACAATTTATCTGCTGCATGTCCCCTGTAAATTTATGACCTCACATCTAACTTTAATAGTGCTTGGATGCATAAATGTGTCTAGGATGAGAAAAAACCAAAATTGCTGCCCGAAAATTAAAAGATTCTGCGTTGCTAAGCAACCCCTTTTAAGTAGTTATATGCAGAATTGAAAAAAAGTTTGTATTTCATGTAGAACAGTGTAATGCTCTTTTGTGGGTATATCCCAAATGTCCAATTTCAACATACATCAAAGTAAATATTTAGCTTGAAGATTAAAAAGTATCAAATGTTTCATAAAATTTTGCACTTAATTGACCTTTGAACCTCCATTTTTACTGATAAGGTCAGTCGTTAAGTATCTGAATAGTCATAAAATATCATCTCTTAGAAATTCCCTACAAATGGTATGCATAATAACTAGCTTTCTCCTTGGATGAAAAAAGTTAGAAATAATTTAATAATGCCATGTCAAAAGGTAGAAAATATACCAAGCAAATCTGAACATTATCAATAATCAGGGTTGCATCATTGCAAACTTTTAGAGAACGCTTAAGGCACTTTTATTGAATAGAATCTTGGCATTATAAATTGTTTGTAGCTATGACAACAACACAGTAAAGCACTCCCTGTTTATTTTGTTTTTGGTTAAAAATATAGATTGGGAAAGTTTGATTAAGCAGATTGCAAAATCCTTGATCCCCAGTTTAAAGAATAGATTTCCAGTAAAACAAATTTAACTCTTTACGTATCTGTTTTCAACCGACACGAAGATTCCTATTTACATATTTGGTATCTTGTCTCTTCCTTTGTCATTATTCGGTGAATTTAAAGATCTTTATTTTTGATGAATGGGAGTCGAGGTGCAAGAAAGCCCGACACTACATAGTTTTTCATTATATTTGGTAAGAAATGCATGGAATAACTAAAATGTTTCTTTAACAATGTGCGTTTTTTAATATGAAGTCGTGCCAAAAAAATGCATTGTCGACTGTCAAATATGCAACGCATTGATTTTTTTTTTATTTAAAAATAGACTTTAAGTGTGTGATTGGGGACGAGGGGTTGGATGCTATAGAGACAGCACAAAATGAATAAAACCCACCCCTACATTTTGCATTTGTGCATAAATCCAAAATTATGGTTATTACATGAGGGATATGGAAAAATAAACAGTTTTTAATATCAAAGGCTATAAAACAATAGAAATAGGAGCAGAGCAAACATTAGAAACATCAGAGGTGTTTCAGGTGCCATGGAGGAGTGAGCATCCCCTGCTGACCTGTCAAACCCGACGTGTGCTCCTTGTCATGATTGGTGAATAACGGCACCACGTCTTCCAACAATCTATAGGAATTCTCATGAGTACCAATTGCGCCACGTTAAAACCCGACCTATTTTTGTACTCATATGAAGAAGAGTTTGTCCAAAATCTTATACACGAAAAGAAAAAAACCCTTTCATTTACTAGATCTTGACCTTAATTAAGTTGACAAATCCAATACTACTCAGTATCTTATGTATTAATGAAATTACAATGTATACAACTTACAACGTAATAATGTGAAAGGTATGTATGCATTTTGAAGGAATGCAAAAATCCTAAGAAATTTTCAGTGGCCAACTAAATGGTGTAATATATTAGTGAAATATGTCAAAGTCAAAGATGTACGTGTTGTAGATCGTGCGATCGTTTGTACATTTTAGTGATACCTATCGTGAAATGATGTGCATTCCTTTTCATAATTATTTGCTACTTATTCATTTTCTTGGTGTTTGATTACAATTTTTCTATCAAATATGATATTTCTAAATAAAAAGTACAATCTTGGTAAACATTTTTAATCTGAAAGTAACCCCAAAAAGACCTTTACTATTTAAATCCTGTGTAAGCGCAAAAAAGTCAAGAATATTAGCATCGGTAAATAACCTATCTCTCATTAGTTAGAAGGGAAATATATATTTTAATAAATTTTTGTAATCATTTGGGTTACTTTCTTCATCATATTAAAGATTGAAAACATTGTGACAAAGACTTCTGAAAAATATTCGAAATATGACAAGATATGTAAATTTACGACTTTCATTTTTATTGAAAAAGCAGCTGTCAAGGAAATACAAAAAGCCTGAACTTTCATTGATGTGGGTTTTTTTTAAGAATGAATCACTTCCACATCTTTAGGTTTGTAAGATGGGACAGAAAATCCTCACAGCAATTTCATGTTCAATTTCTTGTGAATCCAAACTTTTGTTAGTTAGTAAAGTTACTCTTGGCCCATTCCGGTTAGCTTTTCCCCGAGATCATAGTTTCAACTCGAAATTCCTTCGTGTTTAAGGACTGATTAGGTTAGATCATGTCATGTTGACATCCATATCTGCTACTTGTAAGTCTTCGTATGAAAATACAAAAAAACAATGCAATATAAATTCTAAATTGGCGTGGCGTTTAGGTGTTTTAATTATACAATAACTAATAAAAGGGAAAATTTAAACTGACCCAAGATGATGCTAGAGGATTTAAAAAGAAATATACAACCAACGCGCACACAGGTATTTATATATTTTAAAATGCAATAGTGAACTAAAACACTTAACAAGAACGATAATCAATAAGAATGAGTACTTAGATTGAGGTAAGGCATTTGTGCACTTTCTAAGTAAAGGAAAAGTATTAAAGAAAATACCATGACCTGTTTTAACAATAATCGTGCCAGTGAATTCAACGAGTATTACTTTGCTGTAAAAAGAGATTGTGTATGACGTCACTTATTGTGTTGATGTTCAGTGCAGGGAAACAAAAGAGAAAATCGATCTATTCCGTAATTAATTAATATTTTCAAAAAAGTTAAAACTTTATTTTTTTTTAATATAAGATGTTAAACTAAAACAAATTGTCAAAAAAATATTCGTACTGATGATTTAAATTGGGTTTTGGTTTTAAATGATCGAAGACGTAGTTTAACTACTAGTAAGTCATGTGACCATGCGTCCTTCGTCCCCTTTGATTGAATGAAAAAAATCTCCGTCGATCCCTTGAGACCATTTTAAAATTTTTTATATTTATAGTAATAATTTATTGTAATTATTTATTGCTTAAGCCTTTTTTTTATTGTAAATGTATAATGTATTAACCATAATTTTGGAATTATTCACAAATGCATAAAATGTGTAATTTTTTTTTTCATTTTGCTCTCTCTCTCTGTAGACCATTTATCCCCTCATCCCCAATCACCCACTCATAACCACACTTGTAGTCTATTTTTATATTTTAAAAAAATCAATACTTTGCATATTTGACAGTCCACAAAGTTATTGCACTTTTTTGGCACGACTTCAAATTAAAACAAGCATATTGTTAATGTCTGAAAGAAACAGGTTAGGTGTTACATGCACTTATCTCTAAATATAATGAAAAACTATGTAGGGTCAGACTTTCTAACGCCTAGAACTTAGCGTCTCATTTAGCAAAAAAAAGATCTTTAAGTTCACCCGAATAGTAACAAAGGAACAGGCAAGAAACCAAATATGTGAATAGGAACCTTGGTGTCAATTGAAAACAAGTACGTAAAGAGATAAATCTGATTTACTGGAAAAGTGAAATCAACTCTTTAAACCCCATTTTCTAAAAATTGGGGGCTGAGGATTTTCCAACCTGCTGAATCAAAATGTCCCAATCAATATTTTAAACCCAAAACAAAATAAACAGGGAGTGTTTTACCGTGTTGTTGTCATAGCTACAAACAACTTATAGTGCTTAGATTCTATTCAGTAAAAGTGGCTTAAGGGTTCTGTTAAATTTTGCACTGGTGCAACCCTAAATATTTAAAATGCTCAGATTTGCTTGGATGATATTTTCTACTGTTGATTTATATAAATACATGTATATTTTTAGGCATTGTTTAAAATTAAATATTTTTTTTTACAAAATATAAAGAAGTGCACAAGAAAACTCCTTTTGACTTTTGCTGGGAGTATTTTTTATTTCCAGTAATATCAAAACGTTATAGAGTCAAACTATGCGATTACGAAGCACAATTTACCTTATATATAATTAAATATAAAACAAACGATTAACTTGAAGAGATACAAAACCCTAATTCCTCAGATTTCATTTTTTTAAATTGCCTTTCATTATGTACATAGCAAATTAGGAAAAGCTGCATTATTTGGAAATAATATATAGATTTATATAAAGTTATAAACAATGCAAACTCTATATCAAAATATATATATGGGCATTGAAAAAAAAATTCGGATTCTTTTAATGTAGGAATTTTGTGACATTTTGTGTGTTAATCATTTAATTAAATCGACGAAAAATTATAACATGTTGTAAAATATTTTCATGGATCTTTCAAATTTGTAGGGATTTGATTTCGTGTATGAAGAACTGTTGAGTACTTCAGTGTGTAACATTTTAAATTTTGTGGTGGACATGCATTCACGGGTCTCTCCATAAAGATCGAAAAGAAAATCCCCACAAAAAAAATGTGATTTCACAGCAGATTTATGTTGTTTGTGAGGGAGTGTATTATTCATTTTTAATGGAAAAATTATTTTTATATCAGATAACATAATTATTTATATTTTTTTCTAAAAGATTAGAGCATACTAGTACCAGAAATGTGGGATGAACTTCTTTAATATTGAGAATTATAAATGTTTGTGAAAGGGAAGTTGTAGACCTATTACATTGTATTGATAGAAAACTATAGTTGGTTTTGTACAATTTATGTCTCTGAAAAAAATCCAGTCATCAGTCGGTAATACTTTGGAATTCGTAGCATTTCGGAATAAATTATAAACATGTCAACGTCCTATATTTTTAAATGAAAAAAGGTAAAGATAACGTATGATAAACAAAAAGTGGTCGAATAATTATCCTTCTTTTATTTACGAAAGTCATGAAGGAACATTGGGATTTTCAAAAATGTATAAAAGTAAAAATATATCTGTACTAGCATATGGATTTGAAAAATGTTCTTGTAATTTTCTCATTTTTGATGAAAGTAGGATGTAAACTAATCCATAATCTTTTCATTACGCATGTATTGCCATATATGATATGTACAGATAAATAATAATTAAATCGTGGGAACGGGGAGTTCAACGTTTTACATTCTGAGAGAACGAATTGTTTGAACTGGGAGAATGAATTATAAAATCCGAGTTAACGGATTGTGTAATTTTTTGAGAAAACGAATTGTTTAGTAAGAACGAATTGGCAATTCGTTATTATACAATTATGGACTGTTTTAAAGGGAGATATCACCAATTATCAGGTTTGAGTAGGGTTCTCACCCGAGGGCGTTTGCCCCCGAGGGTGACAACCCTACTCAGACCTTATACTTCGTGATGTCTCCCTTCTAAACAGTCCATAATAGTTTTATTATCCTGAAGAAAATACAATCATCGATTAGATAGAGTAGGAAATAGTAACAAAACCTCTTATTTTCTTCTTCTCTGCTCCGATTCCATATTTTCAAAATATGGAAATAGACAACTTTGACGTCATCGTTAGAATTTATTGTTTAACGATCCCGCATATTTAGCCATTGTACTTATAAATAGGAGTTATCTCGTTTAAACCACTGTAGTTTTATTCAAAGGGCAAAAGAACAGTTGTAACCCTGCATGCTCGCTTACGCTATTTCATTGTCATCTGAAGGGAGATAACAGTTGTCACCCTGCGCGTGAGGGAGACATCACGAGTTGTCTCCCTGCACGTGACCTGCTCTAAACCAATCAGATTGACTATTATTGTCAATCCGAGAGAACGGATGGTATAATTCGATAACTCAATTTACTTTCATACATTTTTGAAAATCCCCATGTCCCCTCATGGCTTTCGTAAATCTTGCCCTGTATTTTTCAAAAAGGATGACTGCACTTAAGGATATCCGATCCTCAGCCAGGAAGGATAACTCCAAAAATTAATGTTTTATTTGAAATGCATCAAAATGAAGCTTGAAAATGAATTTTATTCATGCAACAATTTTCATTTTATTCATCTTTATAAGATTCAAGGTTTTTGGAAGTCTTAGAAAAGGTCTTATAAAAGTTGACATTTGTACCCTATAAAAGGAAAATAATTAGTACAGTTTTAGAGAAATAAGATTTTCTTGAATCCAGCCTTTTATACAACTTTTATCTCTTTAACAAGATATGCAATAAGAAGTGATTTGTGGTGTCTTGAAATAATAGCAATAGCCGTTAACACCATGTATTATAAAATACATGACGGAAATAGAAGACAAAAATACCAAATAAGTACAAAAACCATGACAACTTCTCTGAATGCCTGGATACCTATCTTTCTTTAACCTAAAATATATTTGTTGATCGATTTGCAATTAGAAAATGCATGGCTGATATTCCAATTCACTTTTTCTGCAAAAATATTGGAAAATTGACAATTTTTCTTATATAATATGATGAACTTTAATCTTTAAATTTAAAGAAATACTGTGGATAAATTTACCTAACTTTGTGGATTCAGAAATACTTTTATGAGTATTTTGATTACTTTACTGCTGAGTTTATAACCCTGATAATAAATAATTAATACAGTTTTAAACCTGAGGATCGGACTACCTTAAGGGTATGCGAAATGTACGTCAAAATAAACTTTCAAAACAGATATTTTTCTTTTAATAGCAGGAATAATCAACATTTAATCTACAACTTAACTTAATTACAATAAAAAAGTATTAACGATGTAGAATCTGTTTTTTAAAGCGAGGGCTATCACAATATCACTAACCTCCATTGAGGACATCCAATTTTTTACTGGCTTTATATAAAGTCAGTGCATGTTTTTCTTATAGTAGTTGTATATTTGCATATTTGCATATGTTGTGTTAAAAGGAGATTAAATGCGCTCATGGTTAAAAAGAGAAAAAAAATGCTTTTTCTTACACTCGCGCTCTCTGTTGTAACCAAGGGTGTGACACGTTGAACATTATAATTCACCACGTGATATTTTTCCTCAAGTAATTTTGTGAATACTAAATTCCGTCACGTGACTCACTGTTAGCATGTTTTATGCTAAATGGGACACTGTGTGCTAAATGGGACACTGTGTTCGAACACATTAAATAGTCAGCCATCGATTTAAAATATTCTTTACTTACATGGATGAGCTCATATGTTTTAAACCTTTGTACATAATGAATACATACAGAATAAATAGGAAGATGGAAAAACAGTGATCTCGTATTTTTTGATACATATTATTTTTATTCATCGTCTAATTTTATATCCATTCTAACGTTTTAGCTCTACATCTCATACATATATAATGTTCAATCTAGGGCAGGTACTCAGTAAGTGTAAAATCTCTATACTTGGAGAAACGTAAGAACAAAAAAAATTAATTAATTATTGCATTATAGTCTAAAATCAGTTTTAACATTTTAATTGAATGTCAAATTGACAGATCTCTATAGTAAATATATCAAAGTAAAATTTAGTTAAGATCTAAAAGCAATAGATGCGACTGAAAAGGACCCAAAACACAGCGTTAAGTGCAGGCATCCTTTAGATATTAATCTTAATCCTTTCTGAATAATTGAAATTCCAGACAGTAAAAAAGTACAAACTTTTTTTTCAAATGTGACCTCCTACGTGCTAATTGTGACGTCATAAACTTTTTCCGGTGTATATTATCCTCACAAGAAAAGACGTGTCTAATGTGAAAGATTCGTCTATTTAGCCTATTAAACCTATTACAAGTACCACGAATGCAGATACAGAAAAAAAGAGGGATCTAATAGGAGGGACTTAAATCAAATTAAACGGTAGACATCAAAGATCAGTAAGATTTTCTTTAAAAGTTAATCGCTGAATACATCGATTTTCAATGGAATTTTCTTTCAGAAAAATATATTTCATACATCCCCACAAAGATTTTGATATATATTATTTTTCAAAGCATTTTACACAATATATTAAATCCTATAAAAATATAGCCACCTTTTATATGAATTGTTTAGGGTATGTTAACATTAATATTAAAAAAGAAGCCTCCTTACCTTTCTTTTTGGGGGGTAAATTTTGAAAGGAAATTGTTTACACATAACATTAGTGGTAAAACAGGAAAGTTGGAATGAGTCATTTTTCTCGGAACTGAAATCATTTGGTTATGAAAACACTAAAACCCACACAAACAGCAGGCGGACATTTTTTTTACAAAAGAAAGCACACATTCTACATTCTTTATCTACCGATTTAAGTGCAATTTAATCTTTTAAATAAAGACCAACCTTTCCTAAAGTCAAAACAAAATTAATTTCTTTCCCAACTCTTTTGTGTGTATTCTTGAATTCTCTCAACAATAGCTTTGTATGTATGTATTGTAACCATTGTTTTTGTTCCTATTTAAATTTTATTTTGGATTTTTAAACACAGTAAATGGGAAAAAAACTCCACAAGATATATTTTAGATGCGGTCGGTTTTAAAAAAAATTTCAACAATGAAAAATGTGTTAACAGTCCTGTTTCTTTTACTATTACTGGTACATGTACCTCCAAAGCAAGCAATTTGTTTTGATAGGTACTTTCCAAATCCTATCCTATACCGCCAAAGCATGGATTTGGGGGATGGCAGCGCCACTCGATGACATTTTGCGAAAAAAAATCTGCAATGAGTCGAGATATTGTAAATAAACAAATCTTGTCAGTTGAATCTTAATAAAAAAAAAAGATATCATCTCCGTCAAAATTTGGCCATAACACTCTTACGAAATATTCACATACCAAAAGATCTATAAACGAAAAAATAAAATTAAAATTGGAACATTATCATTACATGTAGAAACTTTTAAGTTATTTATACATGTATTATAATTATTTGCCCATTTCAATCTATATGACACATTTTTTTTAATACTGAAAGGGAGAATGGGATATTAAGGAAGCCTACAGCTCTGGAAAAAATGTCTCAATTGCCATTTTTTAAGAAACTAGAGTTATCCTTCTTAATTCATAATTCAATCATTGTCTTCTAAATGAGATTTACCAAAACATTTCGAGATCTGTATATATAATCTAAAAATATAACATGCTTTTACACATAAACAGCATACAGGTAAATTTACTTGTTCATGAAACATGATAAATTCTTATAAACTTTTTTTCTGGAAATGTATGTATGAGAAATAATTTAAATTGACACGATAATGATATCTCGTTTTTCAAAGCCCCCCCCCCCCCCCCTACCCCATTATTAGCAGACCTATTTTTGTATTCATATGAAGCAGGATTTGTCCAAAATCTTATGCGTGAAAAGAAGAAAACACTATCTGTAGCCATCAACTCGATATCAACGACGTATTGTCTATTTTAAGTCGATAAGAGATACACACCGGGGAACTTGAAATAAAGAGTCTAACTCAACTGTCTCATATTTAAATATTTAACTATACATAAAGACGTTAATGGTGATTTAACAACAATGCTTTATGATAATCTTGATGACATTTACTTTCCTGTCTTTTGAAACATCTTAAGTTAATCACTTCTACACGGGGTTTATATCTTACAAGTAATTGGATGCGCAAGTGTATGCTCTACGTTTGATCAATTTCTTTAACAATGTTAGTTATTGACAATTTAAACAAGTTGATGAAACAGGAATATCAACAGTCTCATTTAAAGTCATCATTTCTTTACTTATATTTTGAAATCAAATATGTATTCTTTCTCTATATACATGTATTTCATCTTAAAAGAAATATGTTAACCATTTTGTACTTTTATATCTAACAAAAACGAAACAAAAATTATTAAAAATCAATTATTAAAGAAAAATGTAATGCCATAGACATTACAATGATTGCATTTTATGGTTATATTTTCTAAAAAATTTGGATGCTTTTGAAGTGAATATCGACTGAATCTGAATTCATCATTTCATAATCTATCTTTTTTAAGGATTCACAAAGCCTAGGCGACCCTGCTGAATAGGTAGTTTGGAATGTAGCCCCTCAATTTCGGATTAGCTGAACAGATCTACATTAATAAAAAGTCGAACTTACTAATCTTTTGTATTTCTTAGATTTATAGAATAGTCATTTATATCTATTGAATTTGTCCCTTTTTGCAAATTAAATTTTTTTTTTATTTGAAACAAACTACTTTGGATTTTTTGAGTCTGCTGCAGCATTATCCATTAAGGTATTCGACCCATAATGGCCTCAGATTCCATGAATCCGAATGCATAAGAAATATACTAGCTGAATACTCAGTACATGTATATATACTGACATAATCTTCGTGTTTTAACTTCAATATGAAATAGTGGAACGTGTCCTAATTTTTTTTACCTTGTCCTGATCTTGAAGAGTTATCCTCCTTTGCTTATAATCAATTAAAATTTATTCTAAAAATATATCTGTTAAAAAAAAATCAGTTTTCAACCCACAGGCACTTGTTTCGGAAATAAATTTTTAACCTATATTATAATAATAACACAAGGTATCTAACTCCGATTCACACTCAGTACCCCCTCCCCAGAAACGCACTCGTTTAAAATTTCAGAGGAAATGCAATAACGCATGCAGACGATGCCTGTACATGTATTGATAGAGTTATGCAATGTCTGTGTTGACCTCTGATTAGCTTCCCCCATATGGCTCTAATTTTTGCAAATTCTCCCTCTTGGCAACAGTTTCTGAACCTTTTAAAAGAATTTGTTCAAAAAGCATCTGTCTGGTTAACACTGTGGAGGAAGAAAAATCTACTGACATATCGACTGTCCAAGATTTGAAAGAAGAAAAGAACATTTTTATGATACAAAATCAGGTAATCATATTAAATAATTTCGGTGATACAACTTGGAAAAGAATATGCAGCAGCATGAGGAATTTTCAATTTTGGGTAAAACTAAGATACTGCAATAATACCTGATAGTTAAATTTTAAAACAAAATAATAAATTAACTTATAAAGCGTGGACACCTCTAAAATGTTGCTGATTGCAGTTGTTTAAAATTACATGTTCAGTGATCTTTCAAGTGATTTGCTTAGCCTCACCATACTGGACTCTTGCTGATGTTCCACTTAGTAAACTTTATTCTGGTCTCTGGAAGGCTTGTCGTCTTGACGTAGCCGGACGTGGCTCCACTTGGAAAGATCTTATAAATGGAACTGGTATGTATGTTATATTTGTTATTTGATTTAAACGTACATTTTATATTTAGATAATTAATTGTAGGTAAATCTTCTAAGATCAAAAGATCAATTCATGGAAGTGAAACGGGAAAAAACATTACCCCTATATTCTCTCAACGAGGCGATCAATGTCAAATATTAATAGGCATCTATTTGCAGTAAATAGATAAGTAAATTATGCTACGAAATGGTTAAAAACACTTACAATACTCCTGTTCCTACAGAGATTGGTTAAAAGCTGTAAGGGCTATGGGTATCCTAGGACTTCTGGCTCCATTAGTTTCTTCAATAGCTGCAGCTTTGAAACAATTTAATATGAAAGAACAGAAACCATTCCATCTTGTTGCAATTGCTGCTGCGTTTGCCAGAGGTAAGAAAAATAAAATAAGAATTTATTATATTTATGCAGCCTTTTTCTTGATCTTTTATTTTCATGTGTCAAGTTTTCATATTATCAAGTTTTCCAGTAGTTATCTGAAATCAAGCGATCACGATGGCTACTTTTTTCTTTATCAACATCATGGATTTTTCAATGTAGCCCTCTTCATTTTGATTTCAATAGCCGTTTATGCAGCTAAAATGAGTAAAATTAATACTGGTGAGATCTTCAAGTTTCACTTTGCGTTTGCATTGTGTACCTTGGCAATGACAGAAGGCCTTGGAGGCGGCGTATTAATGCTGATAGAAATGTTGAAATGATGTAGGCAACTGATTATATTTCGTTTGTCTGAAAGGAACATTCGTAATAATGTCAAATATTATACAATTATTACTGTGTTTTGAGGTCAATACAATGATTTAGCCATCTGAGGAGTACAATATTCACCGAGCCCGGAGGGCGAGGTGAATATCAGTTCTGCATATACTTCGCAGCGAGGAAAGCGATTCCGTGGTCTAGTGGTTATGTCTCTCGCTTCATATGTGAGAAGTCCCGGGATCGAATCTCAGTCGAACCTTTCTTCTTTTTTTTTTAAACACTTTTTTTTTTACTAAATGATAGTATTCAGCAATTTATGAGGTTATAAAATCATCATTACAGTGTGATAAATATTCCATATAAAAAAAATCTTCTATACACATAATAAAGAATAAGCAATCAAATCTTTATATGCATATTGACATACATGTATTTTATTTGCTTCAGTATACATGTATACATTTTATAATTCTACAAATTCAGTCAGGGGGAGCCGACTTTTTCCCTAAGCGGGGGACACGAATTCTCTGAATTAGCTTGTTTTCAATTATATAGAGACACCACCAGTTTCCGATGGAGAAGGGCAAAATTTGTCCAATACACGGCACTTTAAGCCTTTGCGCAGCGAGGGATCTTTTTTGTGCAGTACCGACTGCGATACGGGACCTCGGTTTATATGGTCTCATCCGAAGGACCATTCTCCACATCCCACAGTGGGATTCGAACCCGCGACGTATAAGAATCAACTTCTTACCTCGCTAATCTAGAGCAGAAGCTCTGACCATGCACTCCGACACGCGGGCGACGAAGTAAAAATATCCCAAAGTATCTCTCTGTTTAAATTTGTTTTTATGATCCTTAGTCTACTTACCTCCAACAAGGGCCGTAGCAATTGCCACAATCAGTAATTGTTTCTGTTCTTTTATAACAAAAAGTTTTAACTCTGTAGCAATTGCAGAACCCAGGAGTGCCAAAAAACCTAGGATACTCATGGCCCTTACCGCGTGTAGCCAATCTGAAAACATAGTTTTGTGTTTTAATTTTGATGTAAATATTTTTTTTGAAAAGTTACCGAAATTGACCATATTTGAAATTGTACACATGTACTTTATTTGCATCACATTTTGTGTAGCATGCATTTTAATTACCACATAATACATCTACTTTTAATTCCTTTTTTTGCATATTGAGCTATGGTATTAGAGTAGATTACAACTGTAAATAATCAGAAGCAATTCAAATTAGGGGTACCAAAAGTATTCTGCATTTCAGCGCATTGGGCATATTCGTGGTCCACTTCACTACAATACTTCCAAAGACCGAAGTAAGAACTGTCGGAGGGCGCGACCTAGTAAGGTGAAGCTAAGCCGATCACTTGGAAAATGACCGAACATACTGTTAGTACGTATCAGTGCCAGGAGCAGAATTTTTGACGTATCCATATTCCCTTCTCCTACAAAAACATTGACTTGTTGACACATTGGCAACAAAAAAGTTGAAATATTAAAAAACGTTGAAAATAGTAAATTAGGAATTGTATATATCAATATTAACTGCTTGATATTATTCATAAAAAGACCGGTCACTCATAGTCAATGAATTTAGGGAAAGCTTTTGAGCATTATATGTAGATATGTCTAATAACAGTGCAATCAAATACTGTGAACATAATTCAATAGATTTTTCTTCAACATATTAGATAAAATGACAAAACATTCTATTGCAGTACTGTATAACGAAAAAAAGGTAAATCCCCTACAATTATTTATTACCGTATATACTCGCCTATAAGTCGGTTGTATATATTTTTAGGTCACCTGAGTAAACTCAGGTGACCTATTGCTATCTGTTTTCGTCCGTCGTCGTGCGTCGTCCGTCGTGCGTTAACATTTGAATATTTTCAGCTTCTTCTCTGCAACCACTGAACCAATTTCAACCAAATTTAGCACAAAGCATCTATGGGTGAAGGGGAACAAAAATTGTGAATTTCATTATCTCTACCCCCTGGGGCCTGAGGGGTGGGGCCAAAACCACTAAAATTAATGCAATCTTTAAAAATCTTCTTCTTTACTCCTGGACATCAAGCAGTCAAACTGTTTGCATGATTGTAATCAGCAATGAGTCCTTTACAAAAATTGTGAAATTCATGGCCCTGTGGTCAGGGGTTCTAGTGCTAGGGCGGGGCTAAATAAGAAGGTAGTGAAAATGCATTTTTCTTTGAAATCTTCTTCTCTGCTCCTGGGTATTAAATAAACCAACTAAGTACATAGTTATGATGAGCAAGAGTGCCTCTACCAAAATTATGAATTTTATGGCCCCAGGGTTCGGGTGTTAGGGCGGGGCTCTATTGATTATATAGTAAAAATACATGAATTCTTTGAAAATCTTCTTCTCTGCTCCTGGGTATTAAATAAACTAACTAAGTACATAGTTATGATGAGCAAGAGTGCCTCTACCAAAATTGTGAATTTTATGGCCCCAGGGTCAGGGGTTCTTGTTTTAGGGTGGTGCTCTAATGATTATATAGTGAAATGCATTAATTCTTTGAACATCTTTTCCTTTGCTCCTGGTTAATATACTAATGATCTAATTACATATTTAGGGCCAGGATTTATTTTATTTTCAGTTTTACAAACCCTCCGCTCAAGGTTTTGAATTTTCAGAAAAAAATAAAATAATTTTTTTCTTTCCGATGTCAAATTTGAGTCGGGATCGAGATTTCAAATTTACGAACTTGCACTTCCGGTTTTAAGACGAAACGGCGGGTAAATAAAGCTAGATCTGAGAAGATAGCTTGGTTAAGTGTAAAATTCATCGATACGAGTGCCATTCAAAACGTTTCACCCATTCAAAGGACAAATAAAATGCTGACAACTTTGTTGCACAATGACATGCTGGTGAGATAATTATGTAGTCGTTTCAAAAGTATCTGTCTGTAAATTATTTTCCTCCCCCAGGTTTTAAACTGCCCGTGGTAGCTATTGCATATTGCCAGCGACTTTGTTTAGGTCTCTGTTATAGCTTACAGTCTAAGCATCATTCTTCAGAAAAGGGTTGCTTATGCATCAGATGTCATGAATAAAACTATGGGAGAAGATAAGTACATTTGAGGAAGAAATAAACAATAACCTGAAGAAATAAAAAAAAATTCAACTATGAAAAGGCAAGAATATACAAATATATACAGGCATGTAGTATCATTTGTATCACCCAGAAAAATTATTTTACACTTAATTGAAAAAATGTTCACCCTACTCCCCAATACTTCCTGTCTGTTTTATGATAGGAATTATAATTTTAGGCATCAAGTAAATTTTAGAACAATGTCTACACATTCATCGATCACCTAACACATATTTAAAAAAATGAAGATACATGTATATTGAAAGACTTTTTAAGAATTGATTTTTTAAAATATATTTTGACCAACATCACAAAATTTATATAACTGGCCCAAACTGGCAGATGATGAAATAAGCAATTAAATGTTCTACTTTCCTATTTGTAAGCATTATGTGTCCAGTGGTAAGGAGCCTATTAGAATAGCATAAAAAAGAATGAATAAATGTTAATAATTGATTTATCAAAAAAAAATTTTATTTCCTTCTCCTTCGGGACTTTTTTATTCTCATGTTCATAACTAAACCTAAACATAAAAAAAATCCTGGCCTTATAATTTCAGGGCTGCTGGGTCAGAGGTACCAGGGGGGTACTTTGACTAAAAATAAATTAATGCTTTGAAATCTGCCCTTTATTAAGCAATGGTGCCTCCTTCAAAATTTGTGAATTTCATGGCTTTTGGATTAAAACACGAACCAAATACAATCGCTGGAAAGTTGTTACATGATACTCAGGTGACCTATAAGGCCCGTGGGCCTCTTGTTTTGAGGTTCATTCAGAGGGATTCGCCATTGACCCGCTTATAAGTCGGTACAATTTTTTGCCAGAATTGTTTGACATTTTACATCAACATGATCAATGCACTGTTGTTTTTACCCGGTTTAAAATCATTTTCTTTCTCCAAATAACGCGGATATTTAATTTTGAATCATTAAACAAATACGAAATGCATACTTGAGATAAATTAAGACAAAACTATTAAAATAAGTAAATACTTGTATCTTATGTATAATCGTTGAATGGCTATGCATAAATGAGATCTTGTTCATCAATAAGTGTTGGAAACATATATAAAATGCCACATTTCACTGTCCAGAAAAATACCAATTTCTATTTGACTTTTCCTATAAGTCGGACATAGAGTTTTCCAAAACGTGACAAAAATTTAACTCCCAAAAAACCGACTTATAGGCGAGTATATACGGTATATAAAAATTTCCTAAATTACGGAAGTAGTAATTTTGGTTTATTTCCAATATTTTATATGAAAGAAAGGCTTTTTGTTTAAATATTTTCAGTAAAGAGCATGTGAATTAATTTAAGAAATATAGCGAATTATCATTCCTCATTTTTTTAAATATGTGTTTTAACATGTTATGATTGTATGTTTTACCTAAATAAACTTTAAGGCAAGTTAAGTTGTTAGTGATTACCTGATTTTACTTCTATATTCAACCAATAAAGAATATTCTTATTTCCAACCAGGTGGTCCGAACCTTCCTAGAGTAGTGGAATATACTGAAGAAAGTTGGTATTGCTTCACATTTTCCTATCGAATGAAATTTACAAAGTCCAATATATTAACTGGAAATGCATCGTTATAATTCTGTTTTTCATTATTTTCTAATAATAAGATTTTTATTTCTTATAAGATCATTTTTTAATATGTGTAAGTCCTCACCTAACCGACATCCCAAAAATGGTTATTAAAACAAATGTGTAAGTCTTTGAGTTGCCTTTTATTTCGAGTTCAAAGTGATATACGCAATCATTAAAAACGAATATTGTTACAGTGTATTAGTTTATGCATTTAAACGTCAAATATATTGTATGCCTCTCAAACATATTTCACTAATAGAGAGACATAATCGTGTAATGATGATGAGTGTTAACGAGGCTAGGGGGTGGCAGCCATTTTTAGACTATTTCAATCTCCTTTAAAAGGAGAGCTCCATATAAAGATATACAAAAATGATCAAATTTTAAAATTAAGATATATGATTTTTTTTCTTTGCCCAATGATAGTTTACAGCTAAAGATACCGTATCTAAAAAAATAAGTTAAATCTGGTGGTTAATTTGGGATTAATTTGTTGACCCACCAGCCTCCTTAACTGTTAAGGTATTTTCGGAAGGATCCATGACTTTCACCTCTAATGTGATGCGCTTGACAAAGGATAAGTCATTACCTTTGTTTACATATTTTACAGTATTCGACACGATGTGGCGAGCGGAATCGGACATGGGCTTCTCGATCACGAAGTGTTTGTCCTACCACTAGGCTACCATGACAGGAAATCGTCCGATTGAAGGCCACAGCAAAATATACCTCTTCTTGCTTGAGGAAGGTTTTACATAAATATAAACACCTCCAGTATTTCCAGAGTCCATATTTTGTCTTTTTTTTAATCATTTTTTTTAATTATGATACTTTTTTTCATTTTTTATTACCTCTCTGCCTCTTCTACTTCTTAAAACTAAGTACAGTATCAATTATGACTTCTTTGGGAAATATTTTAAGGACATCTGGAAACAGAACTTGTTGATAATGCAATTTCCTTGGTGTTCTTAAGTATCCTATTAAGATAATTCATTTTTCCCTGTAATAAAAATTGCATTTTTCTTAATTTAAGAGTCAGCAAAAGGGTCCAGTCTCGTATTCCGCCATATTTCAACTCCTATCTTTTAATTTCATTAATATAATTATATGTAATTCTGTTAAAGAATGCGCCGGGCGATGGGCAAAACATGGAAAAGAAGACCTTGACACGTTGTCAGAATGGATAAAATACATGTATATCAGATGTATGTTGAAATCTCGCATTAAGAAATTTAGGAGCAAAACGAAAACCAACAATCTTTCTGTGTTCTGAAATTCAGAGGTGGAAAAAATTTAGATAGATTATAGAGTCAGTATGTACTGGTCCCTGCTAACAAAGCAGGTAAACCATTGCCTTTGTAAGAGTCATTATTCAAATTTTATTTAAGAGGAAATGGGCACTTTTATAGCTCCTTTTCTAAGGACTCTTCAAAATCATATCTCAGTTTTGATTGTTGTTAATATTTTAACAACCAGGATGAATTTGAATTTTCTTATCATTTTGGATTCCAAAGTCTATCTTTAATCCTCACTAATATATCACCAGTAGTGAAGGAGAACCTTCAGGAGTACTGTGATACAATAGATTCGAGAATTGGATCAGATATGGCTACTTAAAAATTCCAGGGAATTTTGGAAAATTTGAAATCACAGAATTTTACAACATCAACAGCATTAAAACTTTCGACTTATATACTTTATATGCAACCATTCCCCACGATAAATTAATGTCCAGACGTTTTATTATATCATTGTCAGCTGCTTTGTCAAGTAAAATAGAATTCGTAAATTTGGTCACCTTGTCATTGGTCATTTGCAAATTAAATTATTTTGTAATAAACATTATTATTGTTCACACAAGTCCTCTGAAGTTAATATTTAAAAAGATGCTCGAGTTTCTGATTGACAATATCTATGTGGTTTTGGAGACCAGGTTTTCCAACAATCTATTGATATTCCTAAGGGTACCAATTGCGCCCCGTTATTTGTAGACTTATTTTTTTATTCATATGAGGTAGAATCAGTCCAAAATCTTATACGTGAAAAGAAAACACTTGCTGTGGCCTTCAACTCGACATTTAGATGTATCGACGACGCATCGTCAATTAACTTTGGTTATTTCCGGGCGTGACCGGTGGGCAGGGGATGATCACTCCTCTGTGACACATGATCCTACCTCTGATGGTTTGGAGGTATGTGTTTGCTCTGCTCCTATATTGTATTGTTTAATGGATTTCTGAGCGTAAAATTGAATGCTGTTCGTTATCTCCATATATTTCACTTAATCAGTATATTCTTAGTTGTGAATTTATGAATTTCATTTCCACCAGTGTTCTCAACCTGTTAGTCACTCGTTCTAATAGTAGTAACAGCAGTCTGTTCTCTGATGGAAGACCGAACCCTTCTCTTCTGCTTTTCATTTACTCTACTGTAAAGTCCAAATTATTTTTTACCCTTTCTATTATGTTTTATTGACTCTTATCTGGCGTAAGTATTGCTTTATTGATTTTTTACAGTATCAATTTCTATTGATATAAAATTTACTGTGATATTTTAAATATTATTTTAACTATAGTGAGTGAACTTAATAATATTAATAAGATGTGCACGTACACCTGCTGACTTTTCAATACATTAATTCACTTTTTGGGCTTATATGACATTTTTCTCTCGGTGAATAGAATCTGAATATGAATCGAAATGAATACATGGATAAAACACTTCTTAGTATCCAATTCCTCTTCTGCTTTGTCCAACTGCACCACAGTATTTGTGTTGATTCGGACCAACTGGCAAATATATTGAAAAATTATTATATCTGCTTTGTGACCGAATACTTTCAGTAAGAATTCATTGACATGTACCCCTCTTACATATCTTACATATATGCATATAACAGGGCACTGTAATGGAAGTTTAACCAGAAGGATTCATAAAAATGTTGACAATGAGCGTGGTGAAAAAGCAAGAAAAATAAATTCAAAAATATGTTAAAGAAAAAAAATAATAATGTTAAACGTCATTTTTTATGCAAAGGTGTCCGTGCCTCGTTATATCTGACTATAACAGGAATTCAAATTAATTCCCAAAGGCAGTTTCTATTTCAAATATGTACATGTATATTTTAAAAATATTTTGAAATACTCACTTTTATAAACTTCATTTATTAAGGGTCATTTAGAAAGTGTATGCCCATGTCAATTTGTAAATTTGTATATTTAGTAAAATAAATAAATGTAGAGAGAGAGGGGGGGCACCATTAATATACAACAGTTTACTGTACAACAACTGGTAAAGCATGAATGAATATGGAATGAGAAACAGCATTTTTTGTATACGAAAAATGATATGAAATTTTATTTATTTTTTAAATCAATAAATTATTTTTATAGCTTTACCCAAGTGCAAAATAAAATTTTAACCATTTATCAAATGTTAGAATAATAATGATATTGTTAATTAAATATCGATTTTGAACTTTTGTAATTTCCATTCCATACTTATATTTTTTTGTGCAAACTTTGCTGAAAAAAAGAACATTGTTTGTTTTTAGGACAGATATTACAAAACTTTTGTCAAATACTTTGAATATTTCTACTGACTTTTACTTTTTAATTAAAAGTTTCACAATAATTTGATCTAAGGAGATTTAATTTGACAAAAAAATGTATAGATTTATAAGGATGGTTACAGGAAGGTGGAAATTTGAACAGTTCAACACCATAGAAAGTTTTCAATTTTTTAATGTTTTAGAAAGTCTATCATTTACAACCAAAAATAGGTCCAAAAATGTATACCAATCCAGACATCCATTTTTTGTTTGTTTCAGCATATTTTAAGAATGTTTACATTTCTTTTGAATGCTACCAGGTATATTTCGCTAAGATTCTATGATTCGAAATATATGCCTAGAAAATTCTTACAACATAAAGGTCAGACGACACATTCATTAAAAATATATAATTTTTCCTAAGAATTTGTCATTGAAGTATAGGTACTTAAACATGTTTCCTCACAAAAAATTAGGGTACCTTACAAGGCATTTGGAAAAGATACCACATGGTCATATTCCTTATATAAACCTTATGGGTAATCACTTGAATGGCCTACTAGTGTATCACAATGTTGGGTGTACTTATATCTAAAACATTTTGAAAACAATGTAGAAATCAGAAGAGAATGACAAATATAAATATTTTTTTTAATATAATACCAAGAGAAACAGGACATATATTTGAGGCGACGACGCATCGTCAATTAACTTTGGTTATTTCCATTCTTGTGCCGATACGATATATTCAGATGAGCTTGAGAAAAAAGATACCACAGAATCTGACACATATGTTTCATATTTAGATATTTTACTTGAAAAAAAGTTCATGATTATCAAAACACCAATCTTTATGACTTACGAGATCACTTTAACTTTTCAACTGTCAACTTCCTATACCTAGGCAGCAATATACATGTACTCGTACCTTCGTCACTTGCTACGGGGGTTATTTCTCTCAGTCGATTTGATACGCAAGAATCTTTTTTAAAACAAGGTTAGTTAATGACAATCTACTTTAAAGTCATCATTTCGGAAGTTCTATGGTCGATACAATGACTTGGTCAGCAAATACAATCTACCATTTGCTAACTGACTTTTTTCTTTCTTAATTTTAGGTCATTATTTACACACTGAAATGTCATCCCGTCATTTCTCAATCATGACAAAGAGCACATGGTGGGTGTGACCGGTCGGCAGGGGATGCTCACTTCTCCATGATACCTGATCCCACGTCTGATGTTTTGGAGGTACGTTTTTACTCTGCTCCTATTTTGTCTTCTTTGCTGGACTTTTGAGCTTGAATATTGTCCGTTATCTCAATATACCTTATTAGTGGAATATTTAGCGAGGATTTAGTTTTGGCATTATAAGCAAGGGTACTTAGATCGCTAAATTTGAATTTTGCTTTAAAATGATTGCGTTTTATTTGTAAAAGCTTCTTTAGCGAGCATTTTAAAATCCCTAAAAAATTATCGCTTAAAATATAATACCAATTTTGCAGGAAAAATCGCTAAATTTGCATCTTGCTAAAACTTTGACTTCTACAGCATTTCATTACGTAAACTGGTATTCAATCAAATCTATATAAAACGTACTTAAAACAATTACTTTCTCCCTTTTGCAATGGCTTGGAGCTCTGACCAAAAATTTCTGCCAAACTTATTGGCATACCTTTTAACAAGCAAAATGCTAATATTTACACCCGCAAAAGAAACCTTCCGAAGTGTATCTTGAAGGTCACTAGGATAATATTTATCTACAGCATGCTGGTAATAAGAAACTCTGAACCCTTGAATTCTGTGAATTCAGAAAAAATATTTTTGACAGATGTCCAAATTTTTACTAAAAAGAAATCCTCAAAGGTCATGAGCATTGGGCAGTGAATTGAATTCTAATTGAATTTTGACAAGTTGAACTAATACCGGGTGACACTCAACAGTTTATTGCCACATTTTAAAATATATATTCAATCATTACATGTAACATGTTAAACAATTGGATAAAAGTTTGTTTTTTTCAATCAATCCAAGGATTTTTTTTTATCTTTGTGATCATATCTTCAAATACTACTGAACAATCTGAACTTAACATTTTTCTCTTAAAAAAATAGTCTTTTTTTCATGTCAATATAATTTTTGTGTTTCTTTATTCCATAGAGTAATATGTGCAATGGGGAAATTGGTATTCAATTGCTGTGACCTCTTATCAACATTATCAAATTTTCAACAAGTTTCCTTTTACAAACTCAATTGAGATAAATATGTTTGTTTTTTGCGTCAGTTCATAAAACGAAGCGATAAGTCTTACTGAAGTAGCATTTAAGGAAGAAGATCTAAACTCAAGATATAAAAAAAGATAGAAGATAAAAGGATATCTATTTCCTTTCAACCAGAAAGAACTAAAAATTATTTACCATTTTAACTTTGTGTTAAAAAAAACTTATAGTGAATGTGTAATGTTGCATTTTAAAAATACAACGAATATTAGTTGATAGTAATTTAGTGAGTTAATCAAAATGTATTGATTTGCCTGAAATTTTTACAAAAAATCCTATAGTGGTTTATGAAAGAAACGTTTAAAATTTATAGACTTTGATAATTGATGATTTCATCCTCTACCGAAATTCGAAAAAATGATTTGGTATAGCTGTAAATGTATTCATAACATATGAAATGTTGAAAAAAAAAATGATTTATTCCTAGAGAAAGATTACAATCTATAAATAAAAAATTGTAATCATTCTCTAGGAATCTATCTATAAATGGAAATAAAACTTTTGCTCTTTAAATTGATCATATTTCTGGCTAACTTTATATAGCTAAGGTACCCAGGAGGGGTAGTATTCCCTGTTGATTAGTCACATCAGCCGAGAGCCCAATGTATTGATCAGGTAAATGGAACATTCCGTAGTCAAATTCAGTTTAAAACAAAGGTCTTACAATTTATATGAAACAAATTAGACAACATACGACGCAGAGTTATGTTGGTCGTACTAGCCTGAAGTCTATCATTCAGTCAAATGCTGTCTGACGTTTTTCATTCTAATTGTTAGGTCATCATTGACACACTCAATTGTCTGCGGCTTTTCCAGTTTACTCGATCAAGAATAGGAGCGCACGGCGGGTGTGATTGGTCGAAAGGGAATGCTTACTCTCCCATGACACCTGATCCCACCTCTGATGTTTTTCGGGGTCCGTGTTTGCTCTGCTCCTGATTTGTCTTGTTTGAAAGGAAATTTGAGCTTGAATACTGTTAGATATCTCGATCCACTTTTCACCATTCAAATAAATAAATTAATAATGAATAAATATTTGTGATCTACACGAAATTGAAATTCATTTTTGAATTAACCCTCTGAAATTTTCGTTAAAAATTGCTTAATATCAACAAAATTTAATAATTATTTTTCAACAAAGTGTTATTTAATGCACTTTTTAACCCATGTGGCAGAACAATATGATGGAGACTTCTGCTCAAAGAAAAACATTCCAAGCTTATGGACAGCTTTAAAGTACAGATTAGCGATCAAAGAGCATGCCCCTCTCACAAGTATATTTTTGGTTCTACGGCAAACCTGTTTCATATTTTCTCTAAATTGTTTGTCACAAAATTCCCTTGTTTTCTGGAAGTCTGCATGCTGTGCCTGAAGAAAATGATATATTCATTATTGAGATAACTAGTTTTACTTTCATTGTAAATATAGGATGTAAAGGGTAAATTATCGTGCACGTGACATATATAGTCTTTGGGGTAACATTCCGAACCTCGGAATTAATGCTCTTTTAAGAACACCCTTTCGACAAATTTCATCGGAAAATCATCAAATCTTCGAAGTTTGTGGAATAAAAAAAACTTTGTAAAACTTAAGCAGTGCAAATTTTAACCCTCCCCATTTTTTTTTCAAGGGTTGTTTTCTTCTAAATTCAGTATAAATTCTATTCATGACTTTCAGAGATGTTTAGAAGGTGATGCACAGAAAGACACTCAAGCGTTGGTGAAATATTAACCTCCTTTACGTCCTCCGGTGCAGAAAAAAAGTTTTTTTTTTCATTTTTGTTATAGCGAGGTTTTTTAGTTTATTGAGGGTGTCGTGATAGTTCTTACAAAAATTAATACAGATATTTGTTTCTTGCAGAATGACTTCTACAGTACTAGTTTTGGAGAAAAAAGTAACAAATATACTCACACAATTGTAGCAATGATCGTGTTTGTTACATGCAGATCTAAACTTTTCCTTGTAGAAGAAGTCGATGCCCAGTGGAATCGAACATCCATTAACCAAGCCTACTATTGGATCATCACATGACTGACTGTTAATAATCCTTAGCAACATGCAGGTCAAAAGCACAAGGGATATCAATGTGTAACCCTCACCCTGAAATACACAAAAAGCAAAACTGGAAATAATATTATGTGTGTAGTTAACACTTCCACTTTGTGCGAAGATGATGTGACGGCAATGATTCTACTGAACACTACTGATATACCGGTAATTAAGAAACTGACCTGCATTGCTGAATTCGATCATCTGTTAGGAAGTCAGCATATGCAAGAATAATGTATTGTGTATATGTGTATGTAGAAATAATGATAATAAAAAGCACTAGGATGACACTTTGGTCATAAACTACACATAACAGAACAATAAGCAATTGCTTATTGACGACAATGTTTCACAGACAGAGAGTGTAAATGAAGTTGAAGGCTGAACAGGAAAAAATAATTTACATAAATATACTAGACGTGTCGGTCCATTCAATTTTTTTTCTCAAAAATACCGGTGTGTACATGTTCTCTTATGTTCATGTGCGAAAATCAGTTCTATTTTTGTCATGATTTCTTTGAATTTTTCTGGTGATTGTACCTTTCGATTTCATTTGATTTGAGATAACATTATGAAGAGGTGCAATTAAAGAAAATAATGTCCAAAAATCAAAATCTCTTGATATGTTTTCTCTATTTGACATTATCATTCATGTCATGCATGTGTTTGATTTTCATATCAATTAGAATACCTTTGTGGCTCAAATGTCCATTGAATACAAACTGGGAGCAGAGCGAACAGACCTAAAAACATCAGACGTGCATGGGATCAGCTGTCATGAAGGAGTAAGCAACCTGTCAGTCAGTCACAACCGCTGTGTGATCCTTGTGAACAGTTATGATCTGACAAACTGAAAAAAGTGAAAATGTAGCCAAATAATTTGTTCGGAAATAAAAACATTGGTCAATATTCGATTGAATGAATAATGACCTAATCTATTTGATAAACAAGGTTATTCTATCGACCATATTGCAAAATGCAATATTATTATTAAAATTAAGTGTTCCATATCCGCTTCCGCTTATCAAATGTTTAGGAAGTGGCAATGGATTCAAATCTAATTTCAATTATATTGATAGGTGACATAAAACCCATATGCAGATGAAGATGGTACCTAAAGAAAAACTGACGAGAGAAAAGTTGAAAGATTTCATAAAAAAAAAAGTTTTGTTCGTTTGAAAATCATGTCTTTTTCTCGTAAAAAATCAAAATAGGAAACAGGCTTTGTACTTAAGGCGTCTGTGCCGTGATCTTTGTGCAAGATTGATTTTGTTGTCATTGTTTATGTATGAAGATTCTCAAATCGGATTTTTTTAACGTCGGGATCGGCATTCAATCCCACATGCACTTTGACCGCAGCTATGGCGAGCTCCATGATCAACAATGTGTTTGGTAGAGACGCCTCGGCATATTTTGCGACGTTTGGGCTTGTTGCAGCGTCCTATCTAGCACTTAAAGTTGCATTTAATGTAGTCAAAGCCTTGAAATCACTTGTTTTTGCTGGATCTACAAATTTCAAAAAATTAGGATCATGGGCAGGTAATCAGGTCCAGTACAATCACTAGATTTAGCTACGTAGGTAGAATTACCTACGTAGCTTTATTTACCTACCTCAGGTAGCTTAATTTAGCTATTTTTAGGTCTTACATCTTTGTTTGGACTTGAAATGGAGCAATCGGCTATTCGAATATTCGGCTGTACTGATAACAGAAGGCTGACAAAGTCACTATCGGATTAAGCGGGATCCACTGTATTGTCCTCTATCCACATTGCCACAGGTTAACATGTGCTGAAACTGCTGATTAAATCTAATTGTAAAGAGGACTTTAAAAATATAATCTCATCAACCTTCAGTCCTACAGTTTTAATAAATCTTATAAATGCGAATGATTTATATTCTGTCATATCAATTGGTGTTTTTGTTATCAGAGTGTATTTCATTTATATATGATTAAAAAAACGACGAGACATTAAATTACTCTGTGTTGCAAAACAGGAAATCAAAACAGAAAGAATAAGGACTTAGGTTAGTGTTTATTGAATGTACTTGCATTATGATTAAAAAGTAAATGAGAGAAAGAGGAATACTATCTATGAAGATATCAATATTTTCATATACAGGCAGTCAAGAACCCCACATTTCCACTTTAATTCAAATATAGCAAAGAAACGATACAACCATGCAAGCCTACCAGGAAACAAAATGAGGAAAAGGTACAGATTTAAGTATTTATAGCTATATATGGTCTAAATGTCTATGCTAATATTCCTATTACATGTACTCTCACAGGTTATATTGATTTACATCCCTATCTTTTAGTGAACTGTAAATACCAACTAGTTGATACTTGATATCTTAATTTTTATCACTGATCATTCTGGCCAACCCACTTAGTGACCTTGAACATTTTTTTTTTTGCCTGCTTTTTATCTTTCCATATATATAGACAATTGATAAGAATTTTTCTACACCCAAGTTGTCATTTCCCTTTCCTGGTAAACTTAGGAAGTGGTAAATTCCTGAGAAATGCGTCAATACACCGTAATCAAGACCAATGTTGGGAGGATTTTTGACACATTTTTCATAAAACAAACAAAAATCTAGCTGCATTGCTTTAACGGATGAAAAATGAATTTATTCACGGGCCCATTCTCAAAATCCTTCCTTTTCCCCAAAATGAACCCATTAACTTGATCAAAGTTCTGGGGGAAAATTAAACGTCATGATCAGCTATGAAAATCTGAATGAAATAAACAAAATTTGAAGAAAGTTGGCTAATAGTAGTTGACATATATTATTATTGATTTAATTTATGATTTACAATTTATAATAATTAAGTAAATGATCGATTATATTCATCAGAAGTGTTTATTTCTTGTATTATATTGCAATAAAAGGATGAGGTGACTTGGGGCCCCCGGTAAATTGACAAAATATAAATGTCTAGATTTTGTTCAAATTTTTGCATGTAACTAATCACTGATATGTGTACCTTTATAGAAAACTATTTTTAACAAAAATAGAAACGTGATTTGAAAGATATAGACCCTTTATTGGGGTAGGGGTATCATGTTTACATCCAATGCCCATTGCGTTTTAACAACGCCCCACTCTTTGAAGCCCTTAGAATATACGAGCGCAGCTAGGTACAATTTTCTCCTTCAGCTGCTCCCTGGATTTTATTGAAATCTACCTATATGTAAAGGAGAAAATTGTACCTAACTGCGCTCACATGCTATTTTTAAAAAAACTGTAAAATCTAGCCGGCCTTTCCCATTGTGAACAGATCGACGGAACAAGATTTTCTGACGTAAGAATAAATTCATATGCTAATTGAGGCACTGGCGATACTCTCTAACTGACCAATCAGCTAAATGAAATTCGTTACCAGTGAGTACCATAAAAATACTATGGAAACGTGCTTGGAATTTTACTGCTTCAGATATTTTTTTATGCATTTGAGTCACAGATTAGACACGGATCTACATATGTACAATTTCCGAGATCACAGTAAAATTTTCATACAGTTACAAACAATTGATAAATACATGTATCCATTAGTTAGTTTGGTAGCGTGTTTGGTGAGCAATTCGCTACTTAATTTAATGTGATAACATTTTTCTAATAAAATGACTGATAAAAATCGTTTTTTAATAGTTATTGCCATCTTAAATCAGCACGTTTACATTCCGTCTTCGATGGCCGCCATTTTGGAAACGGAAGTAGACTAAATGCCTGACTTCATTCCGTAATTTATTTTTCTCCAGATAAATGGTACACATTCAACATACTTAATTGTATAAAACAAGCATTACAAAGAATAGTGTACTACATATGTATTTTTATAAATGAACTGAAGAAAAAATGATAGATTTCAATTTGAAATGAGGAAATATAGTTGATATTAAGATATATATTCATTGTTTTCCTTCAACTCCTTAGAAATATGATTTCCCATTCTTTGTTTCTTTTCAGTTGTTACAGGTTCAACAGATGGCATTGGAAAGGCTTATGCAAAAGAGGTAGGTAATTCTTAATACACAGACTCCTGAAATCTGAGAGAACTTTTCTTTCTCTAAAAAAATAAAATAAATTTTTTTTTTATTTATATCTCTGATGACAAATATTTGTAGATCTTAATGATTAGAATGGTGTAAATCAATGAAAGTAAAAAATTTTATAGTACTTTGTTAAAGTGTCAGGAGTTTTACGGTACTGAAATTTTCACATCTAAATTGAATAATTCGAGATAATTTATTTTTATTTTCAGTTAGCTAAAAGGGGCATCAATATTGTTTTAATAAGTCGTTCAGAAGCAAAACTTCAGGAGGTCGCCAATGAAATAGGTATTACAGTTTAAAACAAAGCCTTAAAATTTTATTTCATATAATGCACACAATAGGATGTTACATGTAGTATGTAACATATGTGCAATGATGTATAAAATTTTCAATGGTGCATGACAAATACATGTACTGTGGTGTTTTAATCAGGTACAATACACAGTATTTTAATATTTTGTTTTTCAGAAAAAGAGAGCAAAGTTCAAACTAGAATTATAGTGGCTGACTTCAGTAAAGGTCTGGAGTTGTATGATTCCATTAGGAACCAGTTATCCGGCCTGGAGATTGGAACACTGGGTAAAAGGACTAACATCCCTATTTTAAAGATTTCCTATAAAGTGTTTTTTTATGAATCCAGTCCCCTTTATGACAGTTGTTCTAGGAAAGTAAAAGTAGAAAAATGAGATAATAACTAAGACATATTTTTAAAAAGTCCTACATGTAATTTTTTTTTTCTTGCTAGCACCTGAAAAGTATTGTTTTTTGCCTTTTTTTCAGTAAACAATGTAGGAATGTCATATTCTTTCCCCAACTACCTTTTGGATTTACCAGATAGAGAAGAGGTAAGACAATTATAAAAGACAGAAATAAGTCTATTTCTATTTTGTCTGGCACTTTGATAATTAAAACCTGATTTTTTTTTTGTCAGTTTATTTGAAAGCTGCAGTCTTTGAACATTTTACCAGGGAATTCTAAATAAATGACCCAGCATGACCTTTCAGTGCCCTTAAGCATGTTTTAATTGTAATTGGATTTATATCTGTCCAACCAAGTTGAAATAATCTTGATCCAAGTTTGTAAGATTAAGCAGATCAATCTGTATATAACATTCTTTATATATCCCCTTGGCACAATTTTGTTCATACTTCAATTAAAGTTTGCCCATGAATAAAGAGTATACATGTATATTGACTCAAACCTTATACATGTAGGTGAGAATTTAAGATCAAAGTACCGGTAGTGCATTGAGAACATTTTCTATCCTGCTACATATTTTGTTCATACTTCACTCTGACTATGACAGAAATTTCTTGTATAAAAGGTCAACATCAAAATCAGGCCTCCTTTTGAACTCCTTTTCCAGAACGTTTATCTATCCTGCTATCCCTGGTAGTCTGTATCCTATGGCAATTAAAATGTAAAGGGTTTGCAGTGAACTTTAGCTAGGTCAAAATCTTCTCATTACACCCTGACAAAAATCCTCTAAGAGCTTGAGAAGTTCTTTTTTATTTTAATAACTTCAGTAGTTTATTATCAACAGTGCTCATTTATTATATGCTGGGCAATTTGAATAGTCACTATTTAAAAAATAAAAAGGTAAATTATATGATACATATACAGCTGTATTTGAGGTGTCTGTCATGTAAATTTTACATGAATTTTTTTCATTTGATATTGAAATCATCCAATTCATTTCAAACTTTTTTCTTTCAGTTTTGTATGAAAATGATCAACATTAATGTAACGTCAGTAACCATGGTATGTTATATTGTCTCCAAAAATGCATTTACAATATTTAAATACATTGTTCAATCAATATATTTGAAAAAGGGTAAATATAAGTATGATATTGGACTTAATTTGTATAAATTTTATGAAGGAATTTGATGCACATCCTGAGTTTCAAATCCTTGTCAGTTAATAGATATATGATCTTTTCAAATGTCAATGTTTTCTGAAGCTTTACTGCAATAATTAAAGATGACTTCCTTATAAATGTTTAGTCTCAGGTCTGCAACATTTAAACTTCAGTTTGAATGATTTTACATTGTAAATAATTGTAGATGACTAGCATTGTGATGCCTGGTATGGTAGAGAGAAGGAAAGGTGCCGTCATAAACCTGTCCTCTGCCGCAGGACTGAACCCCACCCCTCTGCTCACTGTGTACTCTGCCTGCAAGGTGAGTGATTTAAATGTTTAATTATCAGTCCTTCTCCTGTAAAAGGACAGCCCAGTTACTATCCGACAGTGAACTCTACCTACAAGGTAAGTGATCTAATTTAACTCAGTGTGGGACTGAGACCACACTTCTATTCACAATATTCCCTGCATATAAAGTAACAATCTAATGAAAATAAGATGTTAAATCCACTCGCATACTCGCTACACTAACATCTAACAACATCCCATTGAGGGTCAAGTTAGAGGTCAAATTCGGAACAAGTCTATATATAACTCTTTATATAGAAAAAAGAAACCAACTGTTTTGAGTTTGATAAAATAAAAGATATCGGTAGACAGTGTTGTTCATTATAATACAATACCTATACACTGTATTTACTGGTTTTCAGGCTTATGTATCATTCTTCTCCCAGTGTATACAAGATGAGTATGGATCTAAGGGAATTATTTGTCAGGTATGTAAAAAAGGTTTTATTTTTTGCATGTAGTCATTCGGTTATTGCACTTATTTGAATGAATTAAAAAAAATTCATTAAACAGATAATAATGTATTTATGTCCTAAGATTCCAGGTATTATTATTTCACTCTAATACATATGCACATAACATTTGATGATGTTGAATGAGAATGCCATCATATGAATGTATGTTTTTCACATTTTTTTTTTGAGGGGGGGGGGATGCTCTTAAGTTAAAGAAAAATTATGAAAAAACTCAATTTTATTTGGCCTATATAATCATGATTACATACATTGTCAAGTATAAAACCATCAAATTTTTCAGTTACTAAATAAGAAAATTGCGGGACATTAAACCATTCAGTTTAACCATGTTTACAGTAATGTATTTGTATGTTACTTTCAGTGGCGTAGCGTCCATTAAGGCAAAAAGGCAAATGCCTGCACATAATTTTGGGCAAAATTGACGATCATGTTTTAAAAAATAAATTAATGTAATAAATTAATTGGTCAATGAAAAATAAAATTAAAAAAAATAAAATTCAGTACTTACATGTATTTATTTTATAGCTGTAAAACATGAATTTACAGTCCTGTTTCTTTTAGTGGCATTAACCATCAAACTTTGTACCCCATATAAAGACCCTGAGACATTCCTGCAATTCTCTTTGATAAATAAAGAAAAAGTCGAGTTTCTTACAACAAAGTGGGAACCTTTTGATGTTTAAGAGCCATTCTCTGTAATGATTTCAAATTTTATATAGGAGCTGTGGCACGCATAGTCTCAGAATTTCTCCAAACTCTCTATGATTAAAGTCATTGATACCCTAAACTGAAATCAGACAAAAATTGGTTGCTATGTTTTATTGTTACCATGGCAACATGTCTTAAAGTTCGAAAAATGGCATTTTTTAACATGTTTAGAGCTCCATAGTTAACATTTGCGGCAAAGCAAACAATTGGCAATGACTGTTTCCAAAAGTTAAAGGTCTGATGTCTCAAATGCATGATAAACATGTTTGGTAAATCAACTATTACATACGTTACTATGGTAACAAAGTATTCAAAAGTAAAAAAAAATATTCATTGAATTTAATAAAGTCATACACGTAAAAATAAAAAGCAATTATAGGATGAAATGTGACCAAATAATAGAAAAAAGAGCTTTGAAACAAATACCAAGAACAAAATATGATATTTCATTTTGGTTGGCAATGGTTGCCAAGGTTTTTATACCACATAGAGCCTTCAAAGTAACACTCTGTATGTTTAAATCTGATCCTGTCTTTTAAAAGAAGCACATTTCCTCATAACCATAGATGAATTTTATAAGATGATGGTGTGCTCCAAGTTTTCCCATTTGAAAAAATTCAGATTAGATTCTTTAAATAGAGCGTTGCTATGGAAATAAGCAGAAAATATATGCTTAAAAACCTGAAAAATATTTTTTTTCCTTGGATACGCACCTTTAAATGTAGATTCCCAAAACTTTTATGATTGATATTTATTAACAGCTAACTTGACTTTTAATTTTGACTATCATCCAATCTCTAAGTGGATGCAAGAAGTTGGCACACAGGGTTTAATATTGATATAAAGTTCACAAAATCGAACATTTTCCCTTCTTGGTCACCATAGCAACAGTGTTGTTTTATTCATCAAATTTTATTAATATATGATATTCAACTTCAGTTCTAACAGATAAGTACTATTCAAGCTGAGTCCTTTAATTTGTTTCTTGATTTAATGGCAATTTAATTCTTAATGCAGCGAAAAATAATTCACTTTTAAGCACTGGTACTTTGTTTCCATGGTAACACTGCAAAGTAGCAATTATACCCAATTTTTCTTATGGTTTTTGTGTTGCAAGTTCCTAAGGATGCATATTTGCCAGTCTTGAATTTTCATGTTTTTCCTCAAGACAGTAGCATTAACCCAATCTTAATTACTGGTTTTGCATGGTTACACTGTGTTACCATGGCAACCATAAAAGTTATTTATAAAATAATATTGCTTATACTTATATACTTAAGGTCAAACATTTTCATTGTTTTTCTTAAGTCGTTGATTGAGTTTGAGCATGTAACACCTACCATTAGTGAATACGGAGTGTTTTTCAGCATATCTCAGCATTTTAAATGTATTCCAAATGTACTCTTGGTTACCACTTACTTAGAGATATATTCTAAACAGTTTCTTTACAGTATACATGTAAGTGACATCAAGGTGTCATGTTTTTGTAAGAATGATTTGTTTGCTTTTTCTAGTTTTTATTAAGCCACAGTCAAGATTTAAAGTGGCTGAAAATCTCGATTTTTCAAACTTTTCTGGCTGTTGCCATAGCAACCGAGACACATAGCAACGAAATATTGTTTGATTTTTGTTTCTGGTGTCAAGTACTAAGCATGGGTGAAGTTTCATCGAAATCCGTGACCATGCGTGGCAACGAAGTTTAAGTGGTTACAGAGAATGGCTTTTAAATCCCAACCATGCGAGGAGTTACCGAAGTGTAATGTGTCATTGTTCAAATTAATCGAAAGAGCCATAGCGCGTTTGATAGTCACTTTAGCCTACTCTAGTAGTGATTTTTTAAATGCATTGCTTAACCAAAATTTTGTCATACAATGTTAGTTTATACATGTCTCAAAGCAAATCATACAAAAATAATTTTTAAATATTAATTGTTCCCTAAACTGATTGATATAAAAAACCTTCAGTTTATATGGATAATATAGTAAATACTGAGGTATCCCCCTAAACAATGACAAACTGTAGCAAAAGACCACCCTTAACCAGAAAAACAACTTCTGAATAATTTTATTTGGATATGACTGCACTTCATTACATTTAGATAATTTTGGTTAAAGGTGGTCTTCATATTGAAAATGTTGAAAATATGTATTTAATTTTTCTTCTCATATTATTTTAAGATTCAACAAACTGTCTTAAATTTATCCATCCAATTACAATGACTTCGTGGCGTAGTGGTATGATTGCTGTATTATAATGTAGACTTATTAAATTATCGTGAGTTCGAGTCTCACAGTGCGTGTTTCTTATCGATGCTTCTATTTATTTTTTCTTTCTTCCTACATACCGGTATGTTTTCTTTTATTTTTTTATTATACATGTATAAATAATGTAAGAGATATATAATGCAACATTACACCTTGAAAGTATCTCGGGAAAAACAGTCCTAAACTATTTTAATGACCCAAAGTCAATCATAGATGCTAGCTTGTTTTTTTTTTATTTTCTAACAATCTTGTTTAGAATAAGAGTATTGAACAAGTAAAATGATTGTCATGTAAGAAACTAGCAACTATGAAAATATAACACTGGTCCACAAATGATTACATACATGTAGTTTGATCTTGAATCGAAAAGGTACATGTATCTATAAATAGAAACAGGTGATTTCCTTTTAAATACTTGGGTCGGCCGTGTCGTTGGTAAGGCAGCTATGGCTTTTTAGTATCAAACATGCAGTTCAATCCCTTAAAACGTTCTTTCCTATATTTCCGTTCACTCAGCAGCGTTCCTGATACATTAAATAATTTTAAAAACTTGGAAAAAAATTTGTTTGATTCAGGTACATGCATATTATTAAGGAGAGTGAGGGGCTATGACTGAATCGGCTCAGACCGAATCTTTCTCTCTCTCTCTCTCTCTCAGTAAAATTTATCTGTTTCTACAAAACAATGACAAAATACCATTTTTTGTAAATATTAATTTAAATTAAAGGCAGAGATTTTAAGCACCACCTTCAAAAATACCTGGTCTGGGTAGCCCTGTCAATCAAGTGCATGAAGGTCCATCATTGGATGCTGAAACTTGATTGACAGTTACTTACTGGTGCCTGTGTATACCCTGTACACCTTGATTGGGAATCATGGTGACCTTCTAATTATTTTTTGATCCTTTGATGTTTACTGAACATGGTATACAGTATTACTGTATTACTATGAAATTTTAAAGATTGATAAAATATGAATTAAATATACCTTTAGTATTTGAAAGGATAATAATTTAATACACATTTTTAACACATTTTTAAAGCCAAAAACTTAAACTTTAGTACAAAAACTTTTTTTCAAATGAAATTTGGATATTATTTTTAATATGGTAAAGTAGACATGTTATTGATAAAGTTCAGATCAGCACTGTGTAAAGTATTTAAATTAAAAAAAAATGTTTCTATAATCAAAATGAGAATTTACAAGCATGTTTCATGGTGACAAAGACTTACTAAGGTTAAGATAGACCTATACAGTGCAGATATTTTTTATGAAATGTACTATAAATCACTTTTTATTGGCGAGAACTTTATTTTCGCGTAATTATGCGAGACAAGGCGTTCGCAAAAATTAAATTCTCGCGTATTAAAGTATTCCTTACGATTATATAGAGGAATAACAACTATTCGTGAAAATTATGTCTAGCTTACAAAGAGTCAATGACAATCTCGCGAAAATAAAGTCTCGCGAAAATTTAGTGATCTACAGTAGTTCACACAGCTCTCTTTTCATTTAATCAATAGATGGGATCCTGGGGATGAATGAATTAAGTCTAATTTGGTTGTTACAAGAGTTGTTTTCTTTAAATAAGCACAAACAATAAAATCTAAAACAATCTTGGTTTTAATATTTGAATTCATATTATGATATCATAATAATTTTTTTTTTAAATAGATAGAGGTGTTTTCAAACAGTCAAAAATAAATCAATAAAAAGAATTGAAAAAAAATTTTTACTGCTTATTTCAAATTGTCTCAAAATCCCCAACACAGGTAAAGTTTGACACCTGGGGTATTTCACTGTGTATTAAATCACTTCCTGTGTATAGGGATTAGGAGACAGATGACCACAGGTAGACTGCTAGCCCCCAAGGCATTCACACATGGACAAAATAAGCCCCTCCCTCACCTGGAAATTACCATCCCGTAAAAAATCTCTGCCTTTAAGAACAAATAATATACATGCCAGTATGTATCATCTTGTCCAAATATTCAAATCACAAGGAAGGGGGTGTCCAAAGATAGTAACCTGCTTAATAAATTATTTCTAACTTAAAAAAAGATTTACTAGTATGTGTATTGATGTGATATATCTCGGGAATCTAAAGAGTCTGCATTAAAAATAAAACTGAACTAGATGATCTGACTGTTTAATAGGCGAAATTCCCAAAATGCCAAAATAACTATAAACTAGCATGTATATGTATTTTGTTTAAATTAACAATTTCAAAAGTGCTAATTTTGCGTCTATTTTTCAAAGCCCTCAGCTTCATATTTTAGTGCCTACACATATATTTGATGCACGCTACACCACTGACTTTGATGAATTGCATTAAAATTTGTTTTAATTGATCCTGTCTAACTTTTAAACATGTACTGTAACATATCTTTACAGTGTGTGATGCCGTATTTTGTTGCTACTAAGATGTCCAAGATCAGGAAACCCTCTTTATTTGCACCTAGTCCCACCACCTACGTGAAATCCGCCCTGAATTCTGTTGGTGCATCAGTTGCTACCCATGGCTATTGGGCACATAACATGCAGGTCTGTATTATGAGATGTCATTAGACATTTTATTGTTCATGTTGTTAGTACCTTTCCCATTGATAATACATTTTCTAAGATATTCTCAATGTAAATCATAGTGCCATAAGATGTTCTTGCACAAGTAATAAGTATACATTACAGTACCATGATTTTAGACCAGATCAATATAAATTGCTAGTATTTTTTTTTTTAGAAAAATTAACATAAATTAGTTAAAGCTTGTATTTAAAAAAAATTGATTTAGATGGGGTGTACAGTTTTCTTGGGCGTCAAAATATCGCCAAAAAAAAGTCCTTCAGTTATTAGAACTTTTCAGTTGAACAGGGAATAAGAATCCTTTGTTCAAAACTATGTTGCATATGTACTGAATTACATGTATATGAAAGGCTAATTATGACAACTGACTTTAAAGTCTTAACAAGAGGCCCATGGGCCTTATAGGTCACCTGAGCATCATGCAACAACTTTACAATGATTGAATTTGGTTCATGTTTTAAACTAGACATCATGGCATTCACAATTTTGAAAGAGGTACCATTGCTAGTCGTAACTATACACTTAGCCTGTTTAGTTTGGTTACTTAATACCCATAGACAGAGTAAGGGAACAAAAAAATTCATTTTGACTAATCAGTAATATTCAGCAATTATCAATATTGTGCCACTACCACACATGAACCCCTGACCCTTGGTCCACACATTTCACAATTTTGGAAAAGGCATCCTTGCTTATTAAAAATATTTGATTAATACAAAGGAGAAATCATTTTCAGTATATAAGTAGAGCCACCACCCCCTCCATGGTACCCCTGACCCAGGGGCCTTGAAAATCACGAGGTAAATGGCCCTTGCTTATCATAGCAATATTTGAATTCATAGCTTAATACCAAAGAGCAGAGAAGAATATTTTCAAAGACTTGATGTAATTTCACTGAATAATCAATAGAGCCCACCCTAACACCAGAGCCCCTGACCCTGGGGCCATAAAATTCACAATTTAGGAAGAGTCATTCTTGCACATTATAACTATGTTCTTAGTTAGTTTGTTTAATTCCCAGGAGCAGAGAAGAAGAACTAAATTATCAATAGAGCCCCACCCCCATAGAGCCCTGCCCTAACAACAGAACCCCTGACCCTGGGGTCATAAAATTCACAAAGACATTCTTTTTCATCAATGACTATGTACTTAGTTAGTCTATTCAATACTCAGGAGCAGAGAAGAAGATTTTCAAAGAATTAATGTATTTTCACTATATAATCAATAGAGCCCTGCCCTAACAACAGAACCCCTGACCCTGGGGCCATAAAAATCACAGTTTTGGAAGAAGCATTCTTGCTCATCATAACTATAAACTAAGTTAATTCGTTGAATACCAAGCAGCAGAGAAGAAGATTTTCAAACAATTTCTGCATTATCCCTATATAATCAATAGAGCCCCGCCCTAATACCAAAACCCCTGTCCCTGGGGCCATAAAAATTCACAATTTTGGAAGAAGCATTCTTGCTTATTATAACTATATACTTAGTTAATTTGTTGAAAACCCAGCAGCAGAGAAGAAGATTTTCAAACAATTTCTGCATTTTCTTAATATAATCAATAGAGCCCCACCCTAACACCAGAACCCCTGTCCCTGGGGCCATAAAAATTCACAATTTTGGAGGAAGCATTTTTGCTCATCATAACTACATGTATATACTTAGTTAATTTGTTGAATACCAAGCAGCAGAGAAGAAAATTTTCAAACAATTTCTGCATTTTCTTTATATAATCAATAGAGCCCCGCCCTAACACCAGAACCCCTGTCCCTGGGGCCATAAAATTCACAATTTTGGAAGAAGCATTCTTGCTCATCATAACTATATACGGTGGAGCCTCATTTATCCGGACGCTTTGGTTCCTAGTCAATTTGTCCGGATATGTGAAGCGTCCGGATACCTGAATCACAAACAAGACATAATAAAGTTAAAAAATTCTGTTCCGATGAAAAATCGTCCGGATACTGAAGCGTCCAGATATCTGGCGTCCGGATATCTGAAGGTCCACTGTACTTAGCTACTGTAAATCACTTTTTATTCGCGAGAACTTTATTTTCACGTAATTACGCAAATCTGTCTTCTCGCGAAAATTTTTTTCTCGCGTATATTTGTATTATTAATATTTATATAATATAGAGAACAAGACTCGCGAAATTTTTGTCTCGCTTATAAATACCTCATAGCTAAGTCGCGAAAATAAGGTGTCGCGAAAATATAGTGATCTACAGTAATTCATTGAATACCCAGCAGTGGAGAAGAAGATTTTTAAAGAAATAATTCATTTTCACTATATAATCAATAGAGCCCCTCCCCTAGTACTAGAACCTCTGACCCTGGGGCCGTGATATTCACAATTTTGTAAAAGGCATTCTTCCTTATCATAGCTATGTCCTTAGTTAGTTTATTTAAGACCCAGGAGCAGAGAAAAAGATTTTTAAAGAAATAATGCATTTTCACTATCTAATCAATAGAGCCCCGCCCTAGCACTAGAACCCCTGACCCTGGGCCATGAATTTCACAATTTTGGTAGAGGACTCAATGGTCATTACATTCATGCTAACAGTTTGACTGCTTGATGTCCAGGAGTAAAGAAGAAGGTTTTTAAAGATTGCACTTATTTTAGTGGTTTTGGCCCCACCCCTTAGGCCCCAGGGGGGCAGGGACCATGAAATTCACAATTTCATGGCCCCTGCCAGGTGACCTAAAAATAAAGTATCAAGTCAGAATGTGAACATGTAAAAGTAGAAGTAAAATGTTCAGAATAAAACAAGTTGATGATGAAGGAGTGACACATTTTCTATTACTTTATACAGGGTGCAGTAACTAGCCTGTTACCGCCAGCATTCCTAAAAATGATGACCTTCAGCATGATGAACAAAGCCAGGAAAGCTTACTTAAAAAAACTGGCCAACAAGAAGGAATAATGTTAATCAAATCAATAGCATGCAATTATGTAGTTGCTTAGTTTTTTTATTATTCAGTTTCAAGATGCTTCATCTACAGTTCATTGCATAATGCCAGTATATATCTGTATATGTGCTATTTTTCAGAGGATTGATATACATGCATAACGTGCATAATCTATACATAAACTCTAAATTATTGTTATTTGCTGTAAAAAAAGTCATTGTAGATGAAATCCACATCATACATAGTCAATACAGTGACCAGCTAGACATGCAATACATCACTAAAGGAGATAAGGTCTTTAAAAATAATAAATATTTAAAATTTTCTATTCTGTGTTGTTTTTTTATTTCATTTCTGGGCTGTCATCTCAATGTATGATATGCACTCCATCTGAATGGATTTATAAAATTCAATTGAATTTTACAAGTATTACTAGTAGATCTTGAACATAATGCTCTTGTTCAGGTGAATTTTGAAGAAGTAAAGCTCAAGAGCATACCACTCTAATTCCCCCCTTTACAAACACATACATGCCAACTTTGGGAAATTCCCATGGGGGATTTTGCGCGTGACGACATTTTCAAAGCTTTAAATTCGCGACATTTTGTCGTGAAAATAAATGATTATGAAATACTATTTTTAAATTATAATATTGATAGCACTTATGAATACAAAACAATACAAATTAATTAAAGTTTTCTTTTTCCAAATTTAAATATCTTTGCTTAATAGTTGTCACTCTGTTCTATTCATTTACATTTTGTTTCTGGTATGTACCCTTTAAATCAAGTGTCACTTTATTCCCTATAAGTAAGTATATAGACAGTGCATCATTAATTTTATCTCACACACTCAAACAATTTGGAGAAATAGGCCTAATTAAATCATGAATTTTTTAACACAAGCCCCATCCCAAAGAAAAATTAAAATTGTAAAAGAGTACATCATGAACATGATCAACTTTTGCAGTCTTGGCAATGCTATATGGGTCTCTGGTATTTCCGTGACATATATGTAACAAAGAAATACAATGTACAATATGAGTATGATCGATGGGAGAAAGGGGGGGTAATTCAGTGTACTTCTTACCTTCAAGCATTGTCAGTGAAGGCATAACCTAACCCCCCGGACCCGCCCCCCTTTAATACAATGCTACAAGGATTTTGATGGGTCTCCCCAACACAAGTGCACGCAAAAAATAGGATTTTTGAGAAGGCTTTTTTTTTCACAGTTTTACAAATAAGCTATTTGTTTTCTCTGGTTGATATCCAAAATGATACTACAAGCCTGCATTTTGTTAACAGGGTTATGACTTATTACATGTTATATAAAAACAATACATATTAAGGTAAGGTTTGCGTCTCCATCCAACTCATAATTTTTTTAATATGCACACATGCTATATATCAATTTATTCAGGGAGATTAGCTTCATTATTTAATATGATTGTCAAAGATATTGCCCGTCTCATTTTTTGAGTAAAAGACGCCAAATTTAACGTATTTCATATTTCACCTCGAATATTATTTTCATTGAAAAAATTGATTTATTTTATAAATTATCAAACTTTTATTATCAAAATGACCGGAATTAGTATAATTCATGCTTCTTTTATTTAAACGTTTAATTTTCCTATATCAAAAATGTGAAAATTTGGGTAAAAAAGAAGATTTTTCAATTTTCCTTGATAAAGTGAAACCGTTGCCATGGCAACAAAAATATAAAAACCAACGTTTTACATATCTACCAATTCCATCAAAATCCATGAAGTTATTAATTTGATCATTTTCATTAATTTGAACTAAAAAAATATGTATGTCCCCAATATTATTTCCATGGAAACAGGGGCTATATTATGGGTTCGGAACATAAAAATCAGGCTTTTATTACACTTTTAAAGACAACATTGATATCACCTTGTCATGGTGAATGTTAAAGACTAACTGTCATTATACATGTATGCCATTTTTTGAGTGAAATGCTGTAAGCATTGCATCCACGAAGCTGCTGTTTTTATAATTAAATTATTTCTTTACTTTGAAGAGTAGAAATGCTATCTTTAAAGTAATGTTTGTTTGCCCTCTCTTGACTCAGGGTAAAATTATTGGGCCGGTAGGTGAGAAAATCTTCAACAACATTTTTCAAGGAGGATAAGAGGAATAAAAAGAAAAAAATACTGCCCTGCATTGAAAAAAAAGTTTTCAGTCTGGTCATTTTAGTCAGTCGGTCTGGAGAGGCCGACAACCAAACATTTTTTAAAGATGGCCTTTTTCTACACTTCATGGACATTAGCTCAATCATTGGATTAGATAGTCTTAGAATCTAAATTGAAATATCAGACAGAACAAAATAAAGATGAATTCTAAGTGACATTAATTCATACTTTAATGAGTTTACAGAGTACTTCTGATTTCAGAGAAAACGCAAATTCTGCAAAATGACATAACACTGTCATTATGATAAATATTTGTCAAGAACAGATAAAAAGAAACAATGCTTCAGTGATAGATATATTTCCTTGATATCCATGAAATAATAGATTAAATATAACAAAATTTTCTGCTTTTTAAAATCAAAATACATCACATAATGATATACGTCTTTTCAAAATATATGGAAAACAGCATGTATATACTAGATAAGGATGTTGATGAACATTAAATTTTCTTCTATAATCTATAGACATATAAAAATATGCATTGGGTATAACAAGTCAGAAGTTCTTCTCCAAATCTCCATTGATTTTGCCATGTCTGGTTCAAAATCTTAGCTTGATCCATCCAACTTTCTTTAATATTCTTGAGCTGATATGGGATGACCTCTACTTTGATTGATGGCACAAATCTTTTTAGGAAACACTGAAGTACTTTTTTTGGTGCTTATCTATTCCAATTAATGACCCATGATCTGAAATCACATGTGTTCATTTTTACAATAACATTTAAGGAATTGCATTTTTTGAATAGCATAAGGAAATGCACTGAGTTTCATCCACTCAATGAAATGAATAAATTTCCAATATAATGAATGAAGAATCAATATGAAATTATTGTAAAATTTACATATTGAATTAGTGAAATTCAAATGCTTGATCAAGAAAATTATTAATGTTCTTGTTATGCACAATCTGTATCTCTTTTTTATTAATTAGAAAATTGGATATTAATTAAAATCAAACCTCATTTAAAAAGGTAACTGAAACAATTGTATACCTGTTCTGAGGCCTACACAGCAAGGATTTTATTTTTCATAATTTCTTGAATTAATGCATTTTTTAATTTTTTGGCAATGTTGGGATATAAGTCACATCCTGACATCCTTGTACCGTTTATTCATCGTTTTTAGTCAGTAGATCATTCATAATTTTCAGTAAAGTGAATAGTTAAATAATTACCTGATGAAAATACGATCAACAATCAAACTGTCAACATCATCATTGGACATGGTCAAATGCATCGTGACTTTTCTTCCCAATTCGGACTGCATATAGCATAATTCTTTACAGGATACTCTCAGGTCTTTTCTTTTTTCTTTCCCATTCTTTCCTATTCTCACTTAAAATTTTAGTGTAGTGGTGAAGCGAGAAACACACATCAGCACAATGCGTCAATGACTTTCTTCTGATCGGAATTGCCGTGCAACTTGCCACGTTTCGTATCGAAAATAAACAAGTCCTCCTTTATTGGTTCATCCAAATGCATCACGCTAATCTCAAAGGCTTCTAAGATTCCTATGCTTTGATTTGTTATAAGACTTTCTCCTGAAAACGTCCTTCGTTTTTAGTCCTAACATTAAGTGACAACTAACATCAAGTAGGACAGAGGAAATTCGTTATGGAGATGCTTAGCATCGCTGGTTTAAATTTGCCTGTTTCAAACGCTTTGGTGATTCGCAAGAGTTATCTCCCTGTTAACGCAAACCTTACCTTAACTGCAAATGTGATTTCTAATTAAAAACTTATGTATTATCCTTCATGTAAGCTACATTTAATGGATCAGCCAGCGTTACCTAACGCAAACCTTACCTTAAGGGTGATTTAAATAGTCAGAAATTGTGTGTCAAAATAAAGTTTCTAGTTTGCCTAGGACCTTAACCCCTTGCTTTCCACTGGGCATTACCTTTGACCAGTTTGGAACCTCGGCAGTACTCTAAGAATTTCTATCCAATGTATATTTCAACTGTCAGTGAAAGCTGTGTAAATTTCAGATGCTAATTATGTAAAGTCAAGATTGCCACGCCTTACTGAAAGTCCAAGCTTGCCTGAGAATTGTCCTACCGGGTATATACTTAAAATATAGAAAATAACGTATAGAAGTGAAACGATCTCAAGAAAAGCAATCTGTTATTTTCAAATCAAAATTAATAAGCATCTGACAGATGACAAAAATTTCCTGACCCTGGAGGCTTAGTTCTTTTATGGGTCAATAGTAAAATCCTGCAAAACGTTTTTCAGTGAAATTTTTTGTTTCAGGGTGCAGTTCAAGGCATGTTACATGGTGGACTGACCAAAATGTTGACGGCGCTCAGGATGCACAATGCCAGAAATATAAATCTAAAGAAGTTGGCAAACAAGAAAGAATAATTATATGAAGGAAATATGTATATGAAATGAAATAATAATTTATTAAACAAGTTTCATCTATTTCCTACTGACCAGGCATGGTAAAGTTCATTTCAAATTACACTGATGTGAATGTATCAAATTTTCAGACTTTGTATTTGTAAATGCATATTCAATTAATATATGAATGAAGTGAAGTATCCAGTTTCTATACTGATAGGAATTCCAACATTATGAATTTGCAGAATTTGAACAGATACTGTGTTAGAGATTTCTTTATAATAAACTAAGAGCTGTTTATTTGAAATAAATTCAATGTACCCCGGTACAAAATAATGTTTTTAAAATTAAAGAGTCATGGTAAAGTTCAAGTTTTCTTGCACATCACAGTCATTTATTATTATAATTTATAAAGATGGAATGTGCAAATATTAAGCAATTCTGAGCAAGATAAGGTCATATATAAAGAATTCAAATAACTTCAATTTTTTCTGATTTGAACAACCATTAAGTATTAGATGCATTCCCTCTGTATGAATTTACTGATATTTAATTTTGGTAAACATCATGAACTTTGTGCTCCTCTATTTTCTAAGATAAAGAAAACTCAAAAGTTAATTTTAAGTTTTATTTCAAAATATTGAACATCTTGAACTAAACATAGAACACTCATTTCGATACTAAAACTTGAATTAAATTCATGTACAAGGAAAAAATTATATTAACTTTTTTTTTAAATAACAATAACATAACTTTTTTTTTAAATAACAATAACAAAGTTATATAATTCAGAGGATTTTAAGTCAAGAATCTTCAACTGCTACATCATCCTTAGGCACACTTTGTGCATGAGCCTTTTTTATGTGTGTTTTTCTACTAACATTGTGATTAAACCTAAGCCCACAGTATTCACAGGCAAACGGTCTTTCTCCGGTATGAACTCGTGCATGGGTCTCCATAGCATATTTAGATATAAACTTTTTGCCACAGTAGTTACACAAATGATTTAAGATATTCTTGTGAGTTAATAAATGTCTTCGATACGAAGACATACTTTTGAAACTTTTTCCGCATTCATTGCAGGGTACTTTTTTTCCTCCGTGTAAAAACTCCAAATGGCGTTTCAGACTTACTGCAGAAGAATACATATTGCCACACAAACTGCACTGGTAATTTCTGGTATTTGGTTCGTGTTTCTTAACATGAGATTTATATTTACGTAGCTCCAGAAACTCTCCACAATAAGCACACAGTCTCAACCTAGTGTTATGGTATTCTTTATCATGTTCAGCAAATTCATGCTGACTCATGAACTTCTGCCCACAGTGACATTTCCATTCCAATTTACGAACGATATACCCCGTCTTAGACTCAGGGTCCTCAAAGACAAACCTACCAGTATACGGATCATTAGAGTCTGTTTTCACTTTAGTTTCTTTAGCTCTTTTCTCCTTTGCCTTCTGAGCACCTTGCCTTAAAGCTTCATACCTTTTCAGATTGCTAACACTACAGAATTTTCCAGTCTTGGGATTTCTAATCATACATCTATAAAGATACACCTTCTTCACTGGTGCCGGCTCTGTTTCCTGTTGTGTCCCTCCCTCTTCCTGTCTAGATTTCTCCTCCTCTTCTTGTCTCAATTTCTCTTCCTCTTCTTCTTTGGATTCTTTCTCCTCCCTTGCCTGCTGCAACTTCATTAAAGCACTGCTAACCCTCCTGTTTTCTCCTAGTTTGAAAGATACAAAAAAATATTGTATATTTGAAGTCAAAAATATTTCATTTTGAATATTTCCGTATAATTGTACCCATCAGAATTATGGGATGCAAATGCCCCTGGCATACTTTACATGTATGCAAATCTTGCTGATTTGTTATTCTCTCTTACATCAGTGAACAATTTGGTTTTGTATGAAATTCTTCAATATGTACACTTTCCAGAAATAAAAACATTGAATGCATGGAAGAAAAATTTTGATTTTCACTCACTTGTACTGTTAAAATGAAGTAATAAAATATCTCACGTCAGTGTCTTTTTTTTTGCAATCAATTACTTGTAATGAAAATACTTCCATGATTATTGTATAGAAAAGATAGCCATAAATTTTAGGAAGTAGGTCAATATGACCTTCTGACCTTCTTATAATTAACACACCAATGGGTTCAAAGATGCACAAGATTGACAAGGTTTGATAATCAAGGTCTTGCAATGTCCAAAATATTAATCTAAAAAAATTTAAAATGAACATCAGCAAATTTTAAAGAGTTAGTTGTATAAGCAAACAGTCACCTTTGCCTTGTTTAGGATCCTTATTGTTAGGTAGTGGCACGCAGTACATGTGATCTCCTACATTACATGTATAGAAACCTGTATCCTCCTCTTTATCTTTGCTATTTTGATCTTTCTCTCTCTCATCATTCGTGTCTTCTTCTGTTTGAAATGTAAAGCCAAAAATAATTTAAACTTTTAAGGTAAGATATCTAGATCTTACTGAATGAAATGTATGAATTAATGTTTGTTACGGCTAGGCTAGCATATTGTTCAAGACTGTTTAAGTGTTGTGGCTATATGTAGAGCTAGCCACTAGGATCTTGAATTAGCAGCCCAGATAAGCAGGAAAATAGTTCTCAATAATACACAGAGGCCCCATATGAATTAAACTTTCTTTTACATGAGGTATAAGAGTATTCTACCTTCAGCTGATTCCTCCTCGCTGTCATCTGGTGTTTCATCCCTTTCATCATCGTCATTCTCTTGACTGGTATTGGTCCCCACTTCAGCATTTCTCTGGTTCATTGTAGCATTTTCTTCCTCTGGCTCCTCCCAGTCCGGTTCCTGTTTTATAACCAGGTCATCGTTGAACTCTGTACTGTGTAGACTCTCCTCAGTTGTAGAGCTTGCTTCACCTATACCCTGGTCTTGCATATTAAACTCTTCTGTGTTGGTCTCTGGAAAAACATATTACACTAGCTTGTATAATCAAAAGTTACCTGATGTATTGCAGAAGTTACCATTTGCTATAAACTACATCTTCGCTAGCCATGGATTTCCGATCCAAAATCTACTCAACAACGTTGTATAGTAGATTTCGGATCGGAAACCCTTTTCTACTTGTATAAACTGATGCTTAATTTTGTTATTTAGTGAAGGAAGGGTCAAGAGAATAAAGTTAAATTTTGACTTTTTTCAATGAAAAGAATTATATTTTGTAATGACCAATATCTGTCCCTGACATAAAACTTTAATGGAGAAATCTATAATTGTCCATTTTCTTGAAAATAATGAAAAATTCAAATAATTTGTGAAGTCAAAAAAAATCAAGAATTGTTGACAATCTCCATCCAAACAAATACATGTACATGTCATTCTTTACATTCATATTTTTCATAAAATAACAATTTGTGTTCATTTCTAGAGATTTTCAAAATTTGACATTTATGGGGGCAAAGGTGTTATTTTCCATGAAAGTTCCATTTTCACAATTTTGGCAAAGAGCTTAATTACTTTAACACTCCAAATGCACAGAATCTGATTTCTACATACTGGTACATGTGTATATACTGTAGAAGTACTTTTTTCTGCGTGGTTTTTAATTTACGCTATGTACGCAGTCATACATTTTCCGCGGAAATTTGTCCAAGCGTACTTAGTATAAATGTAAGGCAAATGGGGACAATCTAGAAAATCCGCGTAATTTTCTACCCGCGGATGTAATAGAAATTGAGATTCCACAGAATTATAACCCCATGGAAAAAAGAACATCTACAGTATTCAAGAATATTAAAGAATAAAATTTCAAGAATTAAAACTTCCAAAATATGTCATCATAAGCACATTCTGGCTCCGGAGCCATAAAATTTTGATGTGCTCACTTTTGATCTCAGTCTCACTTTTCCACTACACTAGTATATTCCTTTTGGAAAGTCAGACTAGGATCAAAAGTCAGCTCATCTAACTTTTATGGCACATGAGCCTGCCATGAGGTCGTAATCCTGAATTTTAAGTCATAAAGACAACTTATAGTCCAATGACCATATTACAACAGTTTTCATTTGGATTCTTTAACCATTTTATCAAAGTTTTATGTTAGTACAAGAGCCACTCTGGCAGTACCTGTTTCCGTTTGATGTTCCTTTTCTCCACTGCTTGTCTGGGTCTCTAGTTGTTGACCTTGGCTGTTGTCTCCCGAATTCTCCAGATCCCATTCTGGTTCCTGCTTTACTTCAACAGTTTCTGGAAAGTGAAAAATTCATTTGAACTTTTTAAACAACTCTGAACATTAATGATATTAAGTACACTTGAATAATGTGAAAGCGAAATTAATGCTTTAGCATATTCATTGTTACAATTTTAGCTTGACCCCTTGAAATTTAACATGTATTTGGTTTCCAGTGGCAAAGAAGCAACCAGACTGCTACATACCAGAAAACATTAAATAAGAGGGCTCTCAATTATCTTTTATTGGGGTTTTTCAAGGGCTTCATTCTCAATTTACATGTAATGTACATATATTAATTTTTCCAATAGTCATTTCTCACAAAATTTTATATGAAACTGTAGTCATATATATAAAATTTGAAATTGCTGTTCATACAAATAAAAAATTAAGTTGATAACATGAAAGACTGCATGGAAACATAGTACATCATGATTTTTCTTTCATCTGACACGATCGCGGTTTCTTGAATTCGCGGAATTGATATAAAATAAAAGTAACCTCCCTTGTCTATATCCCATCAAAAAATTCCAAAAAGTTACCTTTTTTCCAAATCCTATTCCCCCAAAAGTAATGTGAGAGCCGTGAGTTAAAAAAAAAACAATAAAGGTATACCTACCTTCTGTGGGCTGGCTATTTTCATTACATGGCAGCACTGGGTTTATGAAGGAAGGTGATTCATCCTGTAACAAGAATGTATTGACCAGAGGATTGCTGGCATCTATATTCTCCTCTGTTGTTTCCATATCAGAATTTTCTTCATTTTGAATGTCTTCATCCTGATGACTTTCCTGATTGTTTTCATTGAATTCAACACCAGAGTCCTCCAAAGAAATCTCCGTCCTTGTTTCAGCGTGTAAAAATGTCACTTTCTCTTTCTCCTTATCACCTCTAGAAAAAGTTCGAACCAATTTGTTCTCAGTTTCTCTTTTCCTAGCCTGTTCATATTTGAATTTTTTCTGAACATGGCTCTTTGCTGCATCTTTTGACTTGGGCAGGCTTTCATAGTATGACCGCTGTTTTGGAAGTTTACCATATTTACAAGGATGAATTGTCTTTGTGTCTTTTGCAGGTTTATTAACCTGAGAATATGGTTTTAAGCCTATAGCTGATTCTATGTTTGGTTTGCTGCTAATGACTGAAAAGAAAGCATACATGAATATGAAAGACTTCATTCCAAATAAACATAAAGCCTACCATTCTATGGACTTGAATAACCTGTCAATTTTAGTCAGTCAGTCGGTCAGCCTGTCAGTAACATAGTACACATGCCTAATAGAATTGTTCTTTATATAGGTCTACTACCCCTGCAAAGAAACTTAGAGAAGGGGCCTATTTAAAAGCTGAAAGTCTTAACTTTCTAGAAACGTTATAATCTTGATAATGTGGAAAATACTGTAACACCCCTATAACAAGTAAAATGTCAAGAGAAATTTCAATGAAGCCTTTAAGAAGAAGCAGAAGACATCAAAATACTGCAGTTTTTCAAGCCATAACTATGTATGTAGTTACAAATGTAGTTTGTTTTATACCCCTTTCAATGAAATAAATGCATTTTCACTTTATAATAAATAGAGCCCTACTCTACACTGGATTAATTTCAAAGCTTCATACTAATGATTTTTTCATACTAATATCACATAGAACCGTGTTTCCACGGAGAGGTCACCGTTTACTTGGGGGTGGAGGGTCTAAGGTCACTTTTACTTGGTTTAGTATATATACATTTACTGTAATAGCACTGCAAATTTCATGGGGAGCCTCGACACCCACGACCTCCCCCCCCCCTTTTAGATCTGCGCATGATATAACTTGTTATTTTTCATTTCTCTTTACTTGAAGTATACCATATGAATTAACTAAGGTGACCTCCCAAAAAAATCACATTTGACACCTCATTCTTATCTAACTTCCTACTGTAGACAAAATGCTTAGATATTCTTTCATCATGATTGGATAATGGCATTATTAGAAGACTAAACATTCTTATGAAACAAAAATTTCCCCACAGCCAAAAATATCAAAGTTCAATCAGCTTATTTGTATTTTGCCATGGAATAATGACAGTTACCAAGTATTTCCTTGCTGTTTCCTGGTATGATCTTTACAAGTTTCTTTTCCTCAGACTCTATTTCAGAAGACCTCTCAAGGGGATAAGATATTTTCTGTGCTTTTTTAAATTTTAGAGCTGCAGCTTTCATCGCATAGTAGAGTGTCTTCTTTTCTGGAAATTTACAATAAACTAAAGAGATTGATGGCCAATCATCAGGTACCCATGGGTGATATTGTTTTAAACTCATCACAGGATCAAGACAAGATCACTCGTGGGAAACTGACAATGGGTGAGCCTCATTCAAGGTACATATTACTTTTGTGAGGGTAACATGAAAAGATATTTCAATGTACTAATACCTGCACCTTGATTCTTTGATAAGAAGTAATAGTAAATTTATATGGTGAAAGTAAGAGTAATTTTTCTTATAAGTGTACAGAATTGATACCCTTTACTCTATATATCGCATGATAATTAGTGTTGACACATTCCAACTCCATCTTATTCCAACAGCTAAATGAAAAGTTATCATTTCAAGCTCATTCTCATATTTAGAAAATTTTTATTTATGTACATGCACAGCCTACAATACAATGTACACTCAGCGAAATTTCAAGATATTCTTATTATAAAACTTTTACTCTGGATGAGGAAATACCGAAGCAAGAGGCCCAAAGGCCTGAGTAATTTTTTGCCTTGCTGTTCTTGCAGATTGCCAATTAATTTGTATCAGTGTCATGTTTTGATGAAAAAAAATGTATCAGTGTCGTATGTTTTGATAAAATAATTCTGAAGCTAATTCAACTTTAAGATGACAGCATGCAATTGATTGTTATTTACCAGTAAGCTTCCTATTCCAAAATTTTTCACCCTGATCTAGAATTGTTTCTATGGTATATGTGTACTTATTAGCAGAATGTTTGCAATTGAGCTAAATTCAAAGTATGAACGAGAGACACACAGAAGGACTGAAAATTCAGGTGCATATCAAACATTTTATGCACCTGCAATATTGAATAATTCATGGTGGGGCATAAGAAATAAGAAGCATATTGAAGCCAGAACACAGTAAATATACAACAATTAAAAATCTGACAGCAAGGGTCCTAATTGAGATGGATAAGCATCTAAGGGTGATATGAAATGTTTCCTAACTTACAGAATAATGCCATTATCCAACTACTGGTATCTTGAAGAATTAATGGTACCCCCTTCTTCAAGTTCATATACATATATCAATGTTTATATCAATTTTTTCCCCTTAAAACCAGTTCAACTAAATATGTACAAATTGAAGCAAATATTTAGATTTTCATTATATACAAAGCCATTCTTCAGTGAATGCAAACATAGTTCGATCTCAGCCAATCAGAGAGCTGGAAATTATTCAATCATATAATAAATTGTTTTATTTAAAATTATACCGATTAATGTTTTTGCTCTGTGCTTATCTCAAAGGAAATGCTTGTAATGTGTTCAAAACATAAAAAAAATAAAGAACAAGATATTAAACAACTTTATGATTTGTCTTACCTTGCATACAATATACATTCTTGGTTTAATGTTATGGAACTATTGATATTCGGTATTTTTCTCATAATAATTTGTGAAAGAGTTTCTAAGAAACACTTTTTTTCATCATCTTTCATGTCTCTTATCGTTGTGATAGAAAGCATAAATTAATTTTGATAATGGAAGATATGCAAAACTGATATATTTATGTTTGAGTTTATTTTAAAATTCAATTTGATGGAACTTTTCAATCCATAGATATTAATAGATGGGTCTTTAAATTCACCTTAACCAAAGACTTCAAAGATTCTTCTGGTGAGATTTAAGTTTGGTGAATGGTATCCGTCCTTTTCTCTGTCACCCAAAAAGCTACTCGAGGGTGTCCAAAAATTAATGCTACATATGGTTTATCATATCAAATATTGAAGCAGTAAGTTATATTTTTACATATGTTTCTATATAGGAACCCATACTAACCGAAATATATTTAAAATAGCTGTCCATTGAAGTAATTCACTTTTAGGTAAGCATGGTTACTTCTAGGTAATAAAAACTTCTTTGAAATGATCTCTGTCAAGATAAAGGGAGTAAAGGAAGTGATAATGGCACTTCTTGACAAAACGTCCTAAAGGACGCATATAGAGATATGGTTTTATATTAAATCAGAATAGTCTTTCATCTTTAGAAGTCTTTGTTTAACTTACTTTGAACAAACCTTTGCGCACTGTTTTCCTCTAACGATTATAAGAAACCGTTTAAAACTATTATTTCTCGACACAGGGAGGGGGGGGGGAGGGGCATTGAATAGCGAGATATCATAATCGTGTCAATTTGAATTATTTCTCATACGTACATTTCCAAAAAAAAGTTTGTAAAAATTTATTATGTTCATGAACATGTAAATTTACCTGTATGCTGTTTATGTGTAAAAAAAAAAAAACATGTTATATTTTGGATTTACATATATAGGTCTCGAAATAATTTGGTAAATCTCATTTAGAAGACAATGTTGGTTCCTAGTTTGAATTATGAATTAAGAAGGATAACTCTAGTTTCTTAAAAAATGATAATTGAGCAAGCTTTTCCAGAGCTGTAGGCTTCCTTAATATCCCACTCTCCCTCACAGTAGTTAATGTAAAATAAAACTTGCAAAAGGACACATATAGAGATATGGTTTAATATTCAAACAGAACAGTCTTTCATTTATAGAAGTCTTTGTTTAATTGACTTCAAACCTTTGCACACTGTTTTCCTCTAACGATTATAAGTAACCGTTTAAAATTATTATTTTTTCACACTAGGGGTTGGGGGGGGGGGCTTTGAAAAACGAGATATCCCGGTACCTGGTGAAAACGGCACCTGGATTATGCAAAACGGCACCTAGTGAAAACGGCACTTGGTCAAAACGGCACTTAGTTAAAACGGCACTTGGTCAAAACGGCACTTATAGAAAAAAGTATATATGTAATGACAATTTGATATATATATTGATATATATTTGCTTGTTGGCATATAGATATGTACAGTTAATATTTTTTTTTTTCTGGGAAGGGGGGGGTCCATTTTTTTTCCCAAGAAAACAATATATATATATAAGTGAATGTCCTTATATTTTTACATATTTTTTTATTCCTTAAATGTGCAAATTTAATTACTAAATATGAAATAAATTTCTTTTTATTTCATTTCTTCAAATATATATCCATTCTGGTATTAATATCCATATCGTCATTCTCATCTTATAGCCTCCTTTTTATAGTAAAGATATAACAGCATTGTTTTTTTAATATAACTTTATTCATAAAAAAACATCAATAAGCAATAACAACATCATCTTTTATTACTTTGAAATTCATTAATTAAAAATAGACAAGCATATAATTTTTAATTTGCTTATCTATAAGTAAATTCCTTTAAACCTTGATAATATGTAATAGCTACTATTAATGTAAATTATTTTAAATAATAATGATGATATTAACTTTATTTTGTATTACATTATCATAAAATAGCATTGTTCTCATAAGATGTTCAGCAAAAATCACATCACAAAACTATTAAACATCACAATCACATATAGCAATCATAAAATAGCATTGTTATACCAATGCTAATAGTTACATGCACTGCAAACATATAAATTAAGTTTTCATATTCATACAATCATACAATCATCAATAGGATATGTACATCATAAGATGTTCAGCAAAAATCATATCACAAAACTATTAAACATCACAATCACAATCACGTCAATAAAGTTCAGTCGGGAAAATGGAACACCTTCCTTAATTCAGTTCATCCATATTACTGGGCAGGGGGTCCATACACAACGGCGCACTCCTTCAGTAGATGACTTGCAGACAGGCTTCTCTCGCAATACCGCTCCCACAGATTGAACAGCTTCCCCTGGATCTGCCTGCTCTTCTTCCTTTGGTAGCGCTGGAGTTTCCCCTCTGTAACCAATCGGAGCTGGACAGGAATATCGCTGGCCTCTGCGTACAACTCCTGGATTAAATGGTAGAAAGGCACAGGTCCCCTCTGGCATCAGCTGCTGGTGGCTGCCCGATGCTGTCTTCAACATCTGGTGGCTGCTCGATACTGTCTTCAACATCTGGTGGCTGCTCGATGCTCTCTTCAACATCTGCTGGCTGCTCGGTGTTGTCTTCAACATCTGCTGGCTGCTCGATGCTCTCTTCAACTTCTGCTGGACGCTCATCGAAATCGTCTACTGCAGCCTGCTGCAAATGAAGTTATAATTGTTAATTTAATGTATTTAATAAATAATTATTATAACTTTAAGGCACAATATCACTTTTATTATGAATATTATGAATAAATGTACTAAACAAAGAGAAAAAAATATTTATATATAAAACTTTTGTCCAATTTTGATTTTATAAACAGTGAAATATGTTGAAATCAAATTATGTTTATACCATGGAGCATTGGCTGCAATTCCACTCCAGCTCATCCGAGTTCTTCACCAATCGACGATACTGGTCTCTGCTGATCCCTATAATTGATAATTTGAAAATATAATACGATATGAAATGAATATTAAGGCTTCTTGCATTACATCCGACATATAAAAAATATAATATAAAATAATTAAGGCTTCTTTAACTTCATTGATCACCATGTAAAAAATATAATATAAAATAATTAAAGCTTCTTAAATTACATTGATCACCATTTAATAAATATATTTTCTAGATCTTGACCTTAAGAAATATCTAATAAATAGAACTTACCAGTGTTGCATGTTCTGTGCTGCCATAAATTACATGTATCACACTGAATGGCCTCTTGTCGGGGACGTACAGTAGTTTTGCAATGCAAACAGTTGTCTGCAAAAAAAAATCACTTTTCAACATTCACAGGTATATAATGTAATTTTCTCAGTAAGGAAACATACAATGAGGTTTTAACAGTGATTGATAATCAAGTACTAATTTATCATTATGCTAGCTATTACTTAAGGTGGAATGTCCCTCTGATAAGACAGACAAATCTTCTGATAAGAGAGATAACTTTCTTCAGACATTGTGTCATGAAATTCAGTGAATTGTCATGTCAGAGTTGGCAAGTTTCATTCTTGAGAATAATTTCAGAGTCAACTCAAGCAACCCTATTCTATGCTACAAATGTTGATTTCTAGTTTCTATTGCTAGTATGTTGATTAATTATTTATTTTTAATATTCAATAAAGAATAGTGAAACACACAATAGTATATGTTTGCAAATTGATAATCAGCAGAATGGGGGAGGTGTGAAATGGTCTTTTGTTTCTTATTCCTACATGTGTATTCTAAGTAAACATTCACTAACTGGCTTCTAATTAGTCATCTGTAACTGGCACCTTATAACCCCCCCCCCCAATATACATGTAATAAGTTAAAAAAAAAAAAAAAAAGATGAATAAACCAATTTGTTGAAAACTTCTACTATATGACACATACATTATTTTGAATATGTTGTACAAATGAAAAACAAAAATGCTATAAAATTTGTGTCAATACAACTCTAAATTATCTTATTTTTTAAAAATGTTGAAAATTATGAAGTTTAAGATATTAAGAATATACATCAATTAAATACTATACCAAACAAATCTTAACTAAATCATCACTTTACTCTTTTGCAATATATAATACTTTAAATGATTTCTTTCACAATCATAAAAATTTAATTATCAAAAATTTATGATTATTAAATACATCTTAAATGCTAAATTTATAATTCTTGTATATATATACCACCTAAAACTACCCTAAATTTGGCATCATCATGAAAAATATAAGAATTTTTTAATAACTAGCTTAAATACATTTCTTAACTAACTGAACTACTACATATACATATAATGATTTCAAACTACATTATTATTTTCATAATGTTAGAAAAATAAACTAAATAATTATTGCCTACTATTTTTGCATATATATATACCACCTTAAACTACCTTAAATTTGCCATTATCTTGAAAAATATAAGAACTAAATTTTAAAGAACTTTCCTAAATATTTCTTTACTAATTGAACTACTATACATAATGATTTCCAACTACAATATTATTTTTTATAATGTTTAAAATATATAACTGTAAGGTATAATAAGTAATACTAATTTTTATAATTCTTAACTAATAACTTACCCATCTTTCTTCTTCTTTTCTTCAGTGTAGAATGGTAAATAGGGTACACCAACCCCAAATTCCCGGCAGTGTCTCATCATTACCCCCGTAATTATGCAATCACTAGCTACTTAATAATCCCTTTGATCAATCAAAGAAGAAGACTGTTGAACACATATTATTTTAATTGATAGCAGTACCAAATTAAATATCAAAGGATCATAATTAATTAAGATTTTGTCCAGTTTGTAGAAAATAATTTACAGATAATTTACAAAACATTAAAAAATCTAACTATTGTATAATAATATATTTTACAAGGAATTAATTATTTTTTCTCTTTTTTTTAAATATTTTTTGTAAATTTTTATCAGTAATAATATAAAAATATATCATGTTATAAATTTAACTGAGAAAACACCAATTTCCCATATAAACAACACAGGAAATGACAAAATAGAAAAAAAATGAAATAAGTGCCGTTTTGACTACTCTCAAGTGCCGTTTTGACTAGGCCTAAGTGCCGTTTTGCATATTTCCCAAGTGCCGTTTTCACCAGGTACCGTTTTGACTTGTACCCACCTGAGGTAGGTAAATAAAGCTACGTAGGTAATTCTACCTACGTAGCTAAATCTAGTGATTGTACTGGACCTGGTTAATGTGTCTGAAAAGTTTGAATAGTTTCTGTGCACCCTGAAAAGAGAAATCGCATAAAAATCAAAATCCGGGACCGTCGGGAGTCGGGCTTCGGGAGTCGGGAAGACTAGATATACCGCTTGCCGGTAAATAGAGCACTGTTTGAATAACTAAATCTATTGATTGTACAAGAAAAAAAACGAATGGAAAACGTTTGGACTGGAAATGATGCAATTATATATACTTATGCAGAGATGCATATTCGATTACACTGAATAATTTTGCATACTTTCTTTCGAGGTCTTCGTCACTTAACCTACGTTTTTCTCTTTTTTCTTCACAACATTCTCATATCATCTGCAAAAAAGTACGAAACTTGGAGCAAGCAATGAAAAACCTTGTAGGAATTTTTTGAATCTCGATCCCGAGGAGTGTTTCATGAAGTAATGAATACATTTTCGAAAATTAATGAAATGTTATGTTAATTGGTCCTTAATTCAATTATTAGTTGTAATGTCCATTAAATTGTCTACATGTACATGTCTGTGCTAGTTATGGGAAGGACTATGACATTCTTCACCCCCACCACTTTAATTATTTTTTTTTAATTTTACAACTGTAATTTAAAAATTATTTTTCTTTAAATTTTTAATCTCCTACTACTTCATAACATTTCTGTTAAATAAAATTCTTTAAATTGCATCCCATATGCAAGTTTTAATAACAATCATTTATACCCTAAATAAAAAATATAAATGTTAATTAGTATATACATATATTAGGTACTTGTATGATTATATACATTCTCAAGAGTGAAAAACATAAAATGATAATAACTCATAAGGTAAAAAAATACTAAATTAATGTTTAAAAAATCTAACTGTGTATTTACTGGAGGTGAAAGTGACTTACTTAGTCCCATGGTGATGGCCAACTCCAAGAGAGATGAGATTGACATCTTGATCCATCTCCTTAAACACAAGTTGCTTTCTTAATTTGTACATATCAATAATTTTTTCCAACCATTCTACCAGGGATTCATGTTCCCTAAGGGATTTCATGTTTTCTTTGAACAGGGATCCAAGCGAGTATTGTGTCTCAGGACATATTTTCCTTCATATTTTAGCATAAAAATTTGAAAACTCTGAGATTCTTATGGGGGTCTGTGTGTCCACCCAAATATCTTTTCCTTATAAATAGTTGGAATATCTGATATTTGCTAGAATTCCAGATCTGTGACCTACAGTTTTGAATTATTTAGTCAGTTAGGCTGAAAAAAAATCAAATTGGGAAAATATCTTATTTACATGTTTTATTAATTAAAGGGATAAAAAAAAATGATCATAGTATTTTATAGGAAATGTGATACATGAACTATTTATAATCATATTTAATAGTGTAAATAAAAATTCACAATTATATTGAATAGTGTAGATAAAAGTTCAGAAATAACTAACGAATATTCATTTTTCAGAAAATTATATTATTTTTATCTCTAATAAAAAATCAATTATTATCATAATAGAATAAACTTTGCATTTACATACACATGTATATATGAAAAAATATTAAAAAAGAAAGATCTTTTCAATGAACACATGCTAAAAACATGATGGCACATATAAACTGAAGTTAAACAGTTTGTGGATAAAGAATCATGCTACTTCTATTTATTTTATAAAGAAATATTTGAAAGACCAGTGTACTAGGAGTCATTTTCTTTTTATTTCTGTTTATATATTTTCCAGCGATCCCTATAACTCTGTTCTATGCAGAGTATACTTGTGTCTTGTCCTTTTGTTAAACTGGATGAAGATGATAAGTCTGAATTTTCATTAACCCATCCACTATTACTCAGAAAGTCTGCTAGCTGAATTCTCACATTACTTCCAAAAATTTCTAGTTCCACATAATTGGATCCATTTTTACATTCCAATCTTTCTGCTGCCTCTTCACCAACAAGAGTTGAGGGCAGTGAAAGTAGATCTTCTTTCCTTCCAAGCAGAATAGTTTTCACACGAGAATTCTTTGAGGGCATGGTTGCAGTTGTACCCGTTCTCACTTCCACAATTTCTAAGTAATGAACTTCCAAGTTTTCTTTCATTGCTTGTTGTCGTGACGATGTGAGGCTGCTTATCAAGGGTTCAATTTGGTAAAAATCAGCCTCATTTTCCAGCAAATCGTAATCAGAAAAGTGTTGTGGCAGACAGAGTTTTCCAGACCTACAAAAATTCAGGATGTATCTGAACATTTGTCCATCTCGGTCAATGAAGAAGTTTCCATCCTGGTCCACTTTAGATGGGATATCACCTTTAAACATCACCCCCAGCATTGAGTCTGGATACCTGACAAGGGTAGACCTTGTCGTAGTGTATATATGTCCACCAACATTGAGTCTTAAAATCTCCGATTCTTCCATAGTTTGCAGACCAGTTCTGTCACTGAAAAGAAAATGTTCAAATAGAAAATAAAAAAGGAAAATCACTAGATCCACCTATATAGCTAAATTTAGCTATATAGGTATTTAAACCTATCACATATAGCTTGATCTACCGATCTACCTATCCGCGAAAATCACGTGCGATTTTCTGAGACAGAATTTATCGGGAAAGTTGTCTCATTATGGTGTCAGAGTAGTTCTTTGTTTTTACTGCATATCTTTGTGTTTAGTTCAAAGTTTTACGTATATTAACGCCGCGTTAACATCTACCAAATAGTAAAAGAAGACACTTTATGCATCCTTTCAAGTTATCGGGCAAGGTATCAGTGTATTATCTAAAATGATGGTGTCTTAAAAATTTGCTAACTGTCCTGTACATATCAATTACCTGGGAACACGCTTCTACACCTAGGAAACCGCCCTGCATCAGTCTGAACCTGTAGTACTGTATATGAAAAAGAAAACAGCAGTAACAGTTGTGTCTATGTGTGCCACAGCTGTGTCAGTGTGTGTGGTGTGTCAGTGCTCAGTGCCAACTGGAAATGAAAAGTGAAGACTAATAGAAAAAAAAAAACGGTCCAATTCCGGAAAAATCAAACGAGAGGTATGAATGACTATGGAATTTGTCAAAAAAAGAATACAGTTAGGCCTACTTGTACAACACGTGTTAAGATGTATGTTTATTTCATTATTACATGTGTTATGTCTATGAGATGCATGTCTCTCGACTTCAATAAAACTGAAACTGATCTACAGTATTTGTACAGATGTGATTAATTACTTGATTTTTAATTACTAACACTTAATTGAAAATTGCCTTTTGCAAATCTTTATTGTTACTTTATATGCATCGTCGGAAACCCACGGTCGGTCTCGCTTCTCTTATCTCTTACCTGAGAGAAGCGAGACCGACCGCGGGTTTCCGACGATGCTTTTATTTTTTTATATTAATACAATGTAAACTGTCATAAAATGCTTCTTCTTTAAAAAATAAAACAAACTTTTTAAACATATTTTAAAATAATTCTATCTGCAGGCATTTTGGTGCTGTGTGGCAACGCACTTTGAAAAAATTACGCACTGTGAAATTTTTTTTCAAAGTGCGTTAAAATTGGAACAAAATCAACGCGCTTTGGAAAAAATTTTTAAAGTGCGTTAAATTTGGGACCAACTCAACGCACTTTGAATTTTTTTTTTTTTCAAAGTACGTTAAGAGTTTACATCAATATATTCTACCATGGAGACACTTAACGCAATTTGAAAAATGAATATTTAAAAACAAAAATTCTGGTTTTAGATTTTAGTGATGGAAAGATTTTATTTCAGTGTTATTTATCTTTTAAAAAACTTATGAATTGATTTACTCCCGTTGAGAAGAGAAGACGGGTAGACGCTAGATCGCTCAGCCTGTAACTCTCTCTTTCAACACACAGGTGTCGGTAATAAATAAAACGAGGAAGGGGAATAATTAACCCGAGAGGGCAAGCCGCATTTTCAATGCCTATATGGTGTATATCTTTCCAAAATAAATGGGGGAACTAAGCCTCCCTCCCCTTGACCTTCGCCCAGTTTCGATGCCTATGCCACATGTATACACAAAACATGGATATTAATTATGTATTTACATAACTGGTATGACGTTGAAAACTTTCAAGAAATGAGTTAACTTAAAAACAGGTGAAAACTAGAAATTTTTAAGTACAGTAAAACGTATGAGAAAGAAAAATTGAAAAATCAAATTGCCCCCTTTTTCTTAGGATAAATTTTGTGCCGTTCAATTTTAGCCCCCCCCCCCCTTCTTCATTGGAGATCTTTTCATGCCATCGGATGTTGAATATGCGCCTGCGACAGGTGTTATAAAATGTCTGGATCTTCTGCAGGGTAGCTTTAGTCATCCTCCACGTCTCTGCATCATACAATAGGACGGACTTTACGTTAGAGTTAAGGCAGTTTGGTGGTAATGCGAATGTCCTTTGGGGCCCAGATGTTCTTTAATATGGTAAATGCAGTTCTTGTCTTGCCAATTCTTGACTTGATGTCGCGGTTTGTGCCACCCTGTCTATCCACCACACTCCCCAGGTAGATGAAGGACTCAACTTCTTTGATGGGCTCACCACCAACTGTGACTGGTGCTTGGACAGTGGTGGTTATCTTCATGAATTCTGTTTTCTTCAAGTTGATTATGAGGCCCGTTCCTGTCGATGGTGTAGCAAGGCGAGTTGTTTTATCCTGCATCTGGCTTTGGTTGTGTGAAAGGAGAGCCAGGTCATCTGCACAATCGAGATCGTCGAGTTGCGTCAGGAGTGTCCACTGTATACCATTGTTCCTGCCTGATGTGGTAGTCCTCATGATCCAATCAATGACCATGAGAAAAAGGAATGGTGACAGCAAGTACCCTTGTCGAACTCCTGTCTTGACCTCAAAACTATCAGACGTTTGGCCAGCATGGGCAACCCTGCATATCATGCCTTGGTAGGTGTTTCGAATCAGGGAGACTAGCTCCTCTGGTACTCCATAGTGCCTCAGTATCTTCCACAATGTCTCTCGGTCCACGCTGTCGAATGCTTTCTCATAGTCGATGAAGTTGACATACATTTTGTAGAGGGGGGACTTCCACTCCAATGAGTGTTCTATAATGATGCGCAGACTTGCTATCTGGTCAGCACATGATCTGTTGGCTCTAAAACCAGCCTGTTGGTCACGAAGCTTTGGGTCCACCGCTTCTTTCATTCTCTCGAGAAGTATTCTATTGAGGACCTTGCCAGGCACTGACAGGAGCATTATCCCCCTGTAATTACTGCAATCTCTCAGATCTCCCTTCTTTGGCAGCTTTAGAAGGAAACATTCTTTCCACTCTTCCGGGATGTTCTCTTCTTCCCAGATCTTGTTGAAGAGGTTGTATAAGATGTTAATGGCTGTCTCTATATCAGCTTTGATGGCTTCTGCTGGTATCTCATCAGGCCCTGCCGCTTTTCCATTTTTAAGTTTATTAATTGCTCTCCTGATCTCTGTCTTTGATGGCTTATCGCATTGATCGGGAGGTCTATATTGGCAGGTTTGTATGTCCGGAGGTGTTTTTGGTGATGGTCTATTTAATAATTCTCTGAAGTGTTCTACCCACCTCTTCAATTGTTCTTCTGTTGTTGTGAGAGTTTTCCCGTTCTTGTCCTTCACTGGCTTGTCTGTTCGCTGGAACTTATAGGAGAGCTTCTTTGTGATCATATATAGTTCTTTCAAATTTCCTTGTCCCGCAGCTTCTTCAGCTTGTTTGGCCAGGTTGTCGATGCTATCCCTTTAATCTTTCCTGATGCTTTTCTTAACTTCTTTATCTGTGGCATGCAGATATAACCTGGACCCTATTTATTGCGGACCTTGTATAAAGTATTGATTATTTGTACGTTTTGACGTTTTTTTTTAAATAATTTTTTTGTAAAATTTTATGCAAATTATATCTATAGGTGAGTTTAAATGGATTTTTTTGTTGAGAACTATTAATATTCACTAAAATTGACCACAAAATAACTTGACAAGCTACGAAAGCCCATTGGGCTCATTTTCGTAGGTTAATTTTTTTTTTTGCGTTATAACGCAAAACTTTCGCCAATAAACGCGAAACTTTCTAACGCGTAACTTTCGCGTTATATAACGCGAAACTTACGAGTTATTTCGCGAAATTATGTGCATACAGTAATGCTTTTCAGGAATCTTGATCTTCACTGACAGATAGGAACATATGAAGGCTGACAGGATCTGTCATGAATTTATTAAATACATTATTATTTTCTCAGAAGATGTCCTTGAGAAATGGATAGATTAGTCATCACATTTTTTTTTATTAAAATTCTACCAATTAATAAAATGAATATTACTTTCTTGTACATATTTTTCAGTTGTAAAATTCAAGAAATTCTTTATACTGACTACTACATTTTATTGTTCAAAGGAGCCAACTTTTTTTCTATGCTAATATTTTTCCAGAAACATGTTTTACTACATTTCCCTTGCATTATAAAAAGTTGGGGGCACACCAGTATTCGGGAGACATTACACGCCATGCACTCCAGTGTAACCAAGGCAAACGTCAAGTTGGACGTCACAGGACAACTTTGCGAAGGTCCTGTGAAGAGGAAATCAGACAATTTGGACATAACTGGGAACAAATGAAAAAGGCTGCTCAAAACAAAGTGCGATGGAAGACTGTTGCCGAGGCCCTATGTTCCATCAGCAACATATTAAGCATGTGTATTTCTGTAACAAGACCTTTTACATACATTATGATTTTTGACCCCGTGACCTTGAAGTATGACCTACTTTTGAAAAATTAAAAAATTACTTTAAATTGGCAATAATTTTGAATGAGATGAGATATATATGGAATTCAAATTACACATATGTATTACCTCTCTAAATACACTGTAATTTTGACCTTACCCCTTGACCTTCACGATCGACCTAATTTCATAAAATTCAACTGACAACTGATAGGGCTTTCATATTTGGCATAATATGCCATAAATAATGACATACCCAACAAAATGACACTGAAAGCGGGGGACCACGATTCTTTGAATATGCTTGTCAACTTTATGTTGAAAATCAATAAATGGCACTAGTGTGTATCCCTCGATGTATCAACCACAGGCCTTTAGATCGCTTAGAAAAAAAACTGAGGTGTTAAAAATACACGCCCGATTTTTTAAGCGATCTAAAGGCTTGTTGTATCAACCATGCAAGTTTGCTTAATTAACATAATGATTTTAGTTACTTGGAAATGAGACCTGCTAAAAAAAACTTGAACCTGCTCACTTATCCAGAAAATGTTGGTCAGATCCAGATTCCGAAGAAAGTCACCTAGCAGAAACGAGACATTCACAAAAACTTTGACTGCTCTCAAAACATTATTCTTTTCATTCCTTTGCTGACATTGCATCTGAAACCTTGACTGGTGCAATGAAACACACTAGAAGCATCTTCCATGCATCTCTGTAAAAGTACTTAAAAAGAAAACTGCACCAAAACGCTGGCACCGAGGGTATCACATAAACACCCCTAACTTTATTAATGTTAGCTTAAAATGACCTCTGTATTGACTTAAATTCAAAAAGTTCAAAGGTCAAGGTCGACACTTTTTCTGTTGTGCTTTCATCCTTTTTTCCATAAGCAAGGGATACAATTTCCCTTTGAGTCTTCCATCCTTTCTCTTTTCATAAAGTAAGTGAGACGAAGTTCCTGAATTAGCTTGATAAAAGATGGTACGTGTAGTTAATTCCTGATATAGCAACCCTAAACCTGGGACCTGTAAGAAAAACGTGAATCCATGTAAAGAACCTTTCATTTCAATTTTTTAACCCTACTGGTCCGAGACCAGAAGAGCTTATGCGATAGTAATGCGTCCGGCGTCAGTCCGTCTGTCTGTAAACAATTTTTCTTCTTAACAATCTTAATCTGACCAATTCGAAATCTATATTACCCAAGAAATCTTTCACGGAAAATATAATTTTTTTTTTGCTTTTTTAGACATGTCAGCGATTTATTTTTGATGTGAAAAATTTATCCCGAAGCATCTTTTTGCACAGTGGTTCGTACGAGGATTAAAAAAAATTGTTTCAATATTTTAAAAATCATATTCTGTAGCTCAATCATACCCTTTGTAACATGCATGGTTTCAACAATCTTTAATCTATACTACCGTAAGAAACTTTTATAATACCGGTATCTCTGGCCCAGTGATTCTTGGGAATAGAATTGCTTGTGACAACACCAACTTTTGGTTTTTCTTGATTATTTCCCAACATTAAATGGGGTTTATAGCGCCTCATTTAGTTCAGTCCACGGATTTTATTTTTCAATTTCGATTACTCCTTGAGAGAAAGTCGAAAATGTAAAAAATTCATAGACGTACGGATGACGGACAACTGTTATCAGAAAATTGAAGTTTACTTGAGCTTTCAACTCGGGTTAGCTAAGAACCTTGATCTCTTTATGTTGATTTTTAAAATTTACCTTCAAAAGACTTAAACTTTAATTTGAATGATATTTATTTTATTTAAATGCTTTTACATTACAGTTTGCAAGAATGGAAGTCATACGATTAAATGTTGGTGGTTGTATTTATAACACCGCAAGAGCAACCCTTGACAAGTATCCAAACTCAAAGTTGGGATTGATGATGAATGGAGATACCCCGTTCAGTATGTATCAAGATGGAACCTTCTTCATTGACCGAGACGGACAAATGTTCAGATACATACTGAATTTTTGTAGATATGGAAAACTCTTCCTGCCAAACCACTTCTCCGATTATGATTTCCTGGAATATGAAGCTGATTTTTACCAAATTGAACCCTTGATGACCAGTATAACATCTTCACGACAACATGCAATGAAAGAAAACCAAAATTTCAAATACATAGAAATTGTGGAAGAGAAATATGATTCTAATTCACTGAGTACAAACGTTGCATCTTATCCCGCAGCTGGTTCTTTTTTCGGTGATTGTACGTCGTTATATGGGAGGACTGATGATCTAACAGCATTGCCTCCAGAACTCATTTCTTCATCTGAAAAGTTGCAAACGAATCTTGGTTCAAATTACAGTAAACTGACAATCAGAAGATGTTACGTGAGATTACAGATAGGCGAATTTCTCAGCGAACGAGGGTGGGTTAAAGAACATAGTAATTTATCTTCATCAATCACAGCACCAAGTAACACAGGCAACCAAATTTTCGAGAAAAAAATCCATAGGGAAGTTTGGAAAATATGCAGGAAAAGTGATTAAATATATGCAATATATTTCATTATATATTACAGAATTTTGGTTTTCTTGATTAGATTCTACAAAAATTGAAGAAAATGGGCTGAAATGTCAGAAACAAAAGTTTGAACACGTCAAGATTTTTTTTCTCAAAAGTTGTATGTAGCATTGTGGTTGTCATCATTACGATTTGGAAACATAATAAGAAATTCATTGCATGGACAGATACATTCAAATAATGGATTATAAAATCTCCATAGATATCGGACTTTAGATACATGTATTTTGTTTTACAATAAAGGCTTTAATAAACATACATGCATACAAGATATCCTTAAATTGTGTCAAAACCGGTTTACCCTTAATTTTAGTACCGGTTTACCTTTAATTAAATTTCATATTAAAGCAAATGTTCTAATACCAATTTGGTCTAAAAATAAAAGTATTTATATCAATCAAATTAAAATACTGTATATATATATATATATATTTAAGTGACATATAGGTCCAATGTGCCGGGTGTATTGTATATATACAGTATATATACTAACTGCGTTCATATTGTATCTACATGTATTTGCTTTTATAGACATGTCACTATAATAAAATATTTACTTACATGTACTTACTCGGTATAAATTTACTGGTAATTTCATAAGCAAAGGTTCTAATAATATATTCAAACTTATCAATATAGATCATTCCTATAATACATGCATGTGTGGATTTATTTAGACGCTGTTGCAAGTTAGATGTGCATCAAATTTAATTGAAATATGTTTGAGATATTCATTGAACAGCAAATTGGTTGACAAACCAAATGTAAGGTTCATATTTAAGATTTTTTCACAGGGAAAATGTCATGAAGATTAAGTTCATGTATGGCCCTGTTAATGTAAGCCATGCACTCGTGAAAATCTCGACTAAAAGTCATGAGCAATGTTAAAGCTTTTGCGGACAAAGGGAAAAAAGTCAGACAGATGGAGGGACAAGGCAAAAAGTATATATCCCCGGATCTTCGATTACGGAGGTATAAAAGAATGAAAATCCAATACCAGAAAAATGGTTTTACAGTCTTTGAAGAAAGCAATTTTAAAGCTGTCAATATAAAGAAACTAAAGCATACGTGCTTCTGGAGATTAGCGCATTCCGAAGTTATATATGTTAGAGAGAAGAGTAAAGGGAAAGATGCAAATTGAGGACCAAGCTTACGACCAACAGCAAGTCACATTTTAGAAATAGCCAATTTGTGGTTTGGGTTCACCATTTATGATATTTGTAGAATTTTTTACCCTTGACACATTAAAATAACTTTAACCTTGGCCATAAATTTTGAACAGTCAATGCAAGTGCCTTCATATTTCACAGACGTTCTAGTACTTCATTTGACAAGGCTACCAACAATGTTTCAACCTTTAGGTTTGGAACTAGACCTTGGCGTTTGACCTTCTTTTGAAAAACATTAACCATGGCGAAAATTTTATAGCATTTGGAGTTAGGACTTTCACATTTTACCTGTGTATTTCGTATGACAAGGCCTTTCTTAGGGTACCTTAAATTTGACCCCTTGGAGTTTTATTAACATTTAAAAAGAATTAACATTGGCCATAACTCATTAATCGTAAGTGATTCGACATTTATATATCACATGTGTGGTGAATGAGAAAATGCCTTTTCTTTTGATTACAACATTTTTCATCACCTGACCATGGAGTTTGACTTGTCTTGAGAAAATTCAATCTTCGCAAAAAGCTGTCACACGGGGGCATCACTATTTAATAAAAACGGGGGTTTTTTTTTGTCTCAACTACTCAGTAACCTAAAATGTTGAATAACACATAATAATGAAATTGGATTATCAATCAAAATTAACACCCCAAAAGTAAATTGTTACATTTGTAAATAAAATCTTTTTTACATAAATAAAAGTGAATTTCTTTACTTTTTATATAACTGCATTCTTACCAAAGACAATGCAAACATAATATAGTAAAAGATGCCACACGGTTACGGACTTTAAGCAAATAATAATAAAATGCATAAATACATGTTCAAAAACGTTTTATTTTCAAAAAACTGTGGATTATAAATAGGATTTTACAATACTAAGAATATTGGAGACGAGTCATTGCAAAGCATGGACATTGGATGTGAAAATACCTGTGCCACCAATCGTGAATTTAACTGTAATGACAGCAAACAAATGGTTAAAGATAATGAAGATTCTGCTCATCAGTGCCAAAATAATGAACCACATGCTGTGTTATTTCAGCGTAGTATGAATAAAAAATGTCGCCCTTCCAACAAAAAACGCAGTCGAAGAAAAAGCAGCAAACATTCAAAGTCTTTCAGATGTGATCAGGGTCAAAAAAGAAAATTGGAGGATGGAAACCCTTCTAATTGTGGTGCTAATGCCATAGCCTTTATCATGGGAAATTGTGATCCACATTCCATTTTAGACAGTGAGAGTGATTTTTCATTTGACAGTGATGAAGATTCCTGTGAGTCTATGGAGGACGATATTGACTTTCACTTTGCCGACCCTTTCAGTTTCTGTGAGAAATCCATTTTTCCTACCAGTTCTTGTCCAGGCCAAGAGGTCAGCCAAGCTGTCAGTGCAGCAAACCGTGCCTGGCAGATTGGGTCCCAAGAATCCAGTCCAAAAGATGCTCCGCTGGAAAATAAGAAGGTATGTATCTGGGAAATCTGATTAGTTGGGTTATCTCATCATGGTAAAAGAAAGTGTACTTGATGAAATTAATATAATTTGGGATTGCTTCCATATTATTTTGTACATTTTTTCTGATATTTAGATAATGGAACAATAGATTATTAAAAAACTGAGTAAAGTCAATGATGAATATTTCTATTTTTCAGGTTCATTTTGCAAGAGCAGAGAATCTCACAGAAATGCATGAAGCAGACGAATGGAACCGCAAAGGACACTGGGAGGAATATGCGAGGGATAGAGAACGATTTAAGCGAAGAATAGAAGAAGTTCAAAGAGTGTTGGATCCTGTTCTGAATCAGAGTCATCGTGAACATGTGTATAAAAGGCTTCATACTGCTTAAATGGTGTTTTGATCACTAATTGAGAATAAAACAAAGTGCTTGGTTGTGCATCATATATTTAAAGCAATGCAATTTATGATGGCTTATCATTCCGAAATTTAAGTTCAACATTTTCAAGAATTCATAGGAACAGGGGATTATTATAATCTGCATTTTTTTTTAATCAGCAATTTAAATGATTGGAGAAAATTGTGATTTAGATTACAATGAAAAATGTTAATTGATTTTAATCAAGCTTCTTCAAATTCTTTGTTGCTGTCCTTGATTTACATTTTATGCACATTTTATTACTGTGTTTAGTTTTATTGTGAATATTAGCATTAAAATATTTATTGTTAATTGTTTTGATTTTTTTCTTTTTATTATCATGATTATTTAGAATTTTCTTTTTATCTCATCTGTGCCAGAGTTTCTGAATTAGGATTTCTTCTTTGGTTGTCCAGAAGGAAATCATTCCTGTAGTTAAGGCAATGAGTTCTCCACATTTTCATCTCCTAGAAACAAAGGTCTTATTTAAACCAATCTTGCTAGAAAATATACTCGGGTCAAGAGATTTTAAGCTTGTTCAAATGATGGGCCACACCCACTTTCAAGGAAAGAAAATGAATACTTGGTGAAATTTTTAAGGTATCTTTAAAACCAGGTCTCTGTTTGTACTTGGAATAAAGGAAGAGAAAAGTAGCAGTTGGGAATTAAAACTTTACAAAAGCAGTAAATAGAATAATGATCCTTAATTAAGACACTTTTTGTTGCAAGATTGCAATAAGACCACAACTGTAGGAGTAGCTTGTAATAAAATTTTACAGAATTTTTATAAGTTACCATGGCAACATCAAAATCAAAAACATAACAGCACTGGCACTGATTTTCACATCATCAGTTGCTAATAGATCTAAAATTTCTTCTTGAAGTTTTGTACTTTCTGATTGAATTTCTTCACATATTTCATCATCCCAGTTGTCTAGTACTGTCACTGTGTTTGATGGAGATAATTTATGCTCGGAATCACGCCTTCCAATGCTGAACCAGTCTGGTTTTGATTTGTCTACTTCCGTGTCATCTGAACTGAGAGCTGTACCATCATTTAAGGCATTTTCAATTGCTACACTTTCACCAAGACTTAAATTACACATATGACTAGATAAACAATCTTTACTGTCATCATATTTGGCTTTCTCATGTTTCTTTTCAGAATTTTTTTCTTGACCTTGTTGAGCCTTCTCTGAGTTATCACATTTTTGCTTTTTGCGTACTGAAGTATCATCGACCTTTGTAGGCCGAGCACCTGACTTTTCACCCTCAGGGGATGACTTCCTAGGTGGCGCCTTCCATCCATATCGGAAATAACGATTGCTCTTCTTCCCCGTCCTTTGGCTTTGACATTTCACAAACTGCTTTTTGGCTGATTCAGTTTGGTTTGGAAAGGCATTGACAACTGCAGGGTGAAACTGGACATAAGGTAGTTGAAAATGACCATGATGCAATGTTTGGTGTTGAGAAATAGAACTACATGCATTCAAGCCAAGGCACCCAGCTAAACCCTGAAAACTTCCAAAACAGGAAGCTACAGGCATGTTTCTAGAGTCACTGTTTTTAGCTGCCATATTTTTATCATAAGCAAAATCACAGGAATTCTGTAGTATCGGCAAGTCTGACATACTACCAACAAAATTATCCTTTGAAAAATTGTTTTTCTGCATAATGCCACCAACAGTTTTTGCAAAACAAGAAGCCATGCTGTTGTTAAGAGATGTATGATTATCTCTCTTACAAAGTGTGTTACCCGTACTATCAAGCCTTAAGAGACTTGGCACAGTTCGTCCACCGACTGATGTACTATCACAGCGGTCTGTTCTACAGAACCAATTCTTAGTTTTTCCATATGGATTCATGACAAACACAAATAATCCTTAAAGTCTCGTATTCATGTCCCTGTCTTATTTTCGTCTTCTTCGGGTAGCAAGTCTTTTAGTCTTTCACTATATTCCGCTGGGATAAATTCGACACACTCAAATGGATTATGAAATGGCCACCTACACATAGACCTAGCAAATGCGGACGTTGTTTCTCTCCAATCTTGGTGATCCGTTTTCTTTATAACAGAGCACTTACTGCTTTCTGATTCGTTTGAATTTTTAGAGACACTCTTAGAATCCTTCATAGATCGATTCATGTTTTCATTCCGTTGTTGTGAACTTTAGAAATTGAACTGGTTGTAAACTCATCTTGTCATATGTTTTCTCAGTTAAATCATTCTCGGAAGTTCCGGAAAATTCCCGCCTAACTAAAAATACTTCCGAATAAAAAATAGAACTCGATAAGTGAGAATTACTTTCTTTATACTTTTTCTTTCTTTGCTGAAAATATATAACATTCAATTTAGCATTTTAGAAAAATAAATCCAGTTTGGATTTATATTTTAATTTTGAGATTAATCATTTCTGTTGAATTTTCATGCGTAGTGATCCCATGCTAAAAATATCTGAGAATGCCGATTGATGATTGCATCATGCATTCCAAAATGCAAATATACGATTAGGAATGGTCAATAACTGTATGAATTGCTAAAATGACAACATATATATTGTAAACAATAAGAAATTGGACAACAAAAATCCTTAGTTTCATTTTATCACTTCTGAAAAACAATTTAGGCCTATATTTAGAAATGACGTTTGTTCTATTTTTATATTTTTATGTATTATAAGTAAATTTTGCTCTCTTGTTTAAAAAATAACTACTGAAATTTTGAAATTTAGAAAAATGAACTAATATAAACTCTGCATCATTTTAGAAAATTTGAATTGTTTTTATTTTAAGTGTTACACGGACCGAATTTCAAATGTTCTAATTTCAAATAATCTAAACACTTTGAGTTTTAGAAATTTACTTTAAATACTAATATATCAACTTTCCAAATCCGATTTTAATTTTGAATAAAAGTTCAATATACTAAGTATCTAAAAAGCTCTTTTGCTTATCCAAAAATCGAGGTTTTGAGATAGTTTTAAAGATCAAGCCAGGTTTGGAATTAATATTTTGGATATTTGAATTAAACTTCTAAAATCTCAAAGTGGTTTGGTTTTTGAAATTTAAATGGTTGAATAGAAATTCCAAATATCTAAAACGTTTTGAAATTTAGAAGTTTGAAGTTAATTTAAAAATAGTAAAAGATGTAAAATGGTTCTTAATTTTAGATTGTTTTAAGTGTATACTTTTTTTTAGCAAACGATAGCTTAAAAATCAAAAGTTTAAAAATAGAAAAATCGTTTTACGAAATTTGAATTTTGAACATTTTAGGTAAAAATCCAATAAAATTTTAAAACCTGTTCGGAAATTTAAAATTAAAATTTTTGAACTAAAATATTTATTAACTTTCAATATACCAATAGTTTGAGTTTTTGAAATTTATATATTCAAACTGGTACATTAAACATTCTAAACTCAAAATCATTTTAGTTTGGTGACCTTCATCGAAATGCAGAGAAAACATTTCAACCCACGTAAAAAAAAATTGACAAGGAAAAAAAAAGGAAATTGCCCAAGTTCAAAAAAATCTTATTTCGTGTGGGTAAAATACTACATTATCCTTCTTACAAAAAGTGACAACGAATTGACCAGAGAAGATGAATCTTTGCAATATGATGCAAAGTCTAATTTTTTTTTTAAATGATAGCCCCGGAAGTAGTATGAGACCGAAACATTAGAATAAAGTTTACATGTCTCTTGACTAATTTGATTTTTAAGTCTAGCTGATTTGTTGACTAAAACGAATTTAAACCAAAACAAAAACAAGTTGGCCCTGACGTCGCGAACTCACTTATAATTATTCAAAGAAACAAATACCAGGGTTATTTATTAAATATTGGTGAGAACTCAAGAATTTTTCTTTGATCACGAAGATTCACCATCACCATGAACTTCAAGTTCATGTTAGCCGCGTCTCAAAAATGTGCAGCCAGCAAATCATTTGTCACATCTTGTTCTGATGGCCGTGGAAATGTTATGGCAGCTGACTGACAGTCCTCGACGCCTTTGAATAACCGGGACCTGTGATTTAGTGAAGAAAAGCCCTCCTAATCGATGGGGATTTTGCTCAGGAATAGCAACCCTATATAGCACATTAAAAAATCTAACTGCTACAGAAATCGAAGTCAAGGATAATATATTTAGAAACAATGGAAGGATGATGAAAAAAAGTTAGAAAACTGAACATAAGATGGATGGCAGTCTAGCCCAGCAGAAAATTGACAGTTTTATAAAACAGTGAACTTTCTCTGTCATAAAAAGCATGTAGAATTGGTTGCCGAAATGTCTTCTCCCTCTAGTAGACAAGAAAATTAGTCCAAGTAATTGGACACAAACTCTGTAAAACATTTAAATGTAAAATAGAATAGATAGGAAATGGGATTTGGAAACTGCCTGTTGTCATCAGTTAATTAATTCAGGAAGAAAAGAACAGCAGCGGTCACATCAAGTGGATTTGAGCACATTCACAGACCCCAGATTCATAAATTCATTTTATCTAGAGGTTAAAATCCTATTTATAATCCACAGTTTTTTGAAAATAAAACGTTTTTGAACATGTATTTATGCATTTTATTATTATTTGCTTAAAGTCCGTAACCGTGTTGCATCTTTTACTATATTATGTTTGCATTGTCTTTGGTAAGAATGCAGTTATATAAAAAGTAAAGAAATTCACTTTTATTTATGTAAAAAAGATTTTATTCCCGCGCATGGGTACTTTGAGCAAATATAAGCTCACTAAGTGATACCCTACCTCTCACCTAATGGCAAAGATCGTGTTTTGATCTGGGAGATCCGAAATAAGTGTCAGATAATAAATTAAAATACCCGGTAGGAGGTCACTATCGATTCAAAATTAAAATCCCTGGAATATGAGGTGAACAATGGCACTTTTTAACAGACGTTCTGTGATAGTTTCATTTAGATTTGATTCAGTGGTTTAAGAGGAGTTGCAGATAAGAGATTGGTACCTAAAAGCGTAACAGACAGACGAACGGATATCCCGATCCCTCTTTACCCTCCCAATTTTCAAGGGGATAGGGGTAATGACAATGACCTTGTCAGTAAATGCATTTTATCATTGAGTCAAATGTTGACTGACGTTTTTCATACTCATTATTAGCTAATGATAATTTACACACTGCATTCAGTGCATTGTCGACGGATTTTTTGCGTTTTTTCTCGATCCATCACGACAAGGAGCACACGGTGGGTGTGACTTGTTGACAGGGAATGTTTTCTTCTTCATGGCACCTGATCCCACCTCTGATTTTTTCAGTGGAGGCCCATGTTTGCTCTGCCCTATGTTTATTGGACTTTTGAGCTTGAATATGAATACTGTTTGTAATAATCCGTTAAACTGATATCTTTACGTCATGTATATATATATTTTTTTAAGCAAATTAAAAATTCTACATGCAGTCATTGATATAGTTTTATAGATGAGAACTATGGGCATAGATAACAAATAATTAACAATACTGTAGTAAATAATTTTTATGCTTTTTTAACTGGGCGTATGGATTTTTAAAATCGAAATCGTTATATACTGCGTTTAGCGTATTTTTGTAAAAAAATATTTAAGATCGGGTTCAAAGTCCGATCAGAACCCGGAAATAATTTTCAAAATGGCGACCATGGAAGAAGGATTGCACCTAGAAAAAGGTTTGAAAAATCAATTTAGACGCTATTTAAGACACAATGTTTTTGATATTATCCAGAAATTATTTCTTTAAATATTTGATGATTAATTGCTAGTTTTAAACGAAGACAGATAATGATTTAGCGCCTAGAAACACTTTGCTTGATAGAAAAAATTGTCTCAGTCCCATCACAAATTTATATAAGCTTACTTATATTTTATTGTAAGCTTATATATAGCTTAATTAAGATATATGTTAAGTTTAATTAAAGTTTCAAAGCTTAATTAAGAGATTTTGCCAAATCTGTTTAATGTTTACAATTTGGATATGTTATCGTGTGTCAGACATCTAGTAATTTGTTTTCTTCTTTCAGATATCAACAGAGCAATTGATCTTTTGGATGCACTTCAAAAAAGTGAGAAAACAACCTATTTCAACATCAGTCTACAGTATTATCTTAAGAACAATAGACAATCACAGTCTCATATCCAAAAATCCTTTTGCAAACTTTCATGTTTTATCAGGTTAACCGTTAGGAACAATCGCCCAAAAGGGATATAATAATAAGAGCCCATTTGGTATATAATATCCCAAATGAGATATAAATTTACAGTGCATTTTTTTTATTTTAGCTATAAATATCATAAATTGGCATCAAAATGTTATGAAATGAACAACTATAACTGTCAAGCACGTTTACATATTAATTTGTTAACTACAAGTTATTCCATGATAAGTCATTAAGAGTCTTGATCATGTTGATGCAGATTTATGATGTTTATTGCCAAGATAATAATTTCCATTCTTTAATGCATTGTGAATTTAATGCCCTGTTCACACAACAAGTTTTTTGAATTAAACATAAGTTACTGAGAATTAAATGGTACCGCATTCTCACAGGGAGTTTAATGCGAATTAGTTTAATTTGAGTATGCAAGTTTCAAGATTGTAACTCTCCTATGATAGAGGCCCGAAAAAGTGTCTATTTCAGTATTGAAGTGGGACGGGTTGTTTCAATATACAAATGTGCATAAATAAATGAACAATATTTATGGCCTTTAAAATTTACTAAATGTTATAGAAAGATAATAATGTCAAGCAGTGATGCATTTGATGATTTTATCAAGCTCAACTATGGATATTTACAAATCTACTTTCGATTAAAGGGTACTTGAAAACGAAAGAAACGTCATAGTCTTTATCAGAAGTAACTGATTTTCTTGATTGCACAAACATTTTCCTAAAAAGTTAATGGGTTTTTTGAAGTTATAATAAGGAAAAGAATTGATGTGTCATTTAGATTGCTGACATGTAATGCTTAGATGCATTTGTACCATATTTATTAGAGGTCCATATCTGTTCCCACATCTGAAAAGTCTCACATCCACTGATATTTTCTTTTTTGTTATGATTTCTTTGCTTTAAAAAATAACACCTTTACATTAATTTGGTTATTCTCGAGTTTTAAAGTACATCCTTACAATCATGTAGTTATGATAAACCAGTATATTGATGATGAAATGAATCTGATATATAAATAATTGTCCCACCTGTCTACGGGACTACAAAACTCCCCTCAACGAAAGATTGAGCCAAGGGAGATAATCTCGAAACTTGGGTATTAATGTACTGCTCTTTGAATTTCTTTGCATTAGCTCCATGTGAATGCTAAGTGAAGCTAATACGAATTAAATTTTTAGGCATGCGTAATGGCAAAGTAAGGTCAAATGCCACATGTCTGTGGTAGCTTTAGTGCTTGTGCTATTTTTGAGTGAAAAACTAAGGAAAATTGTGTTATTCACTAAAATGTGTGTACAGACACAGTAACATTATGTCAAATACATCAGCTTCTGTATAAGGTGACATGATTGACAAATGACATCATAAGAGCCTTACTGATGCCTGACTGTAGAAGTAAAATTTTAATTCACATTACATGTATTTTACTTCGCGTTAGCTGCCGTGTGAACGCAATCTAAGGTCAGACGACACGTTGCTCAAATACATGCCCTGTTTCTCTTGGTATTATATCAACAATTATTTATATTTATCATTCTCTTCTGATTTCTACATTTTTTTCAAAATATTTTTAGAAATAAGTACATCCCAAGTTGTGATACTGATACATGTATAGGCCATTCAAGAGATTACCCATTATAAGTTTTATATAAGATAATGACATCTTGATAATGGTATTTTGTCCAAATTCCTGGTAAAGTACCCTAATTTTTTGTGAGGGAACTTGTTTAAGTACCTTGACTTCAATGACAAATTCTTAGGAAAAATTATTTATTTTTGAGGAACCTTTTTGTCTTACCTTAATTCGCATCATTTTGATTTGCATTAGTTTACTTCGCATTAATTTACTGCACATTAAACTCGTTGTGTGAACAGGGCATAAATCTCATATGGGATATTAAATAATTATATCCGAAACAGCTATTACAGTAACTATTAGGGGCAAAGTATCAGAGGTACATTGTACATGTGTTTAAAATCTTGCTCTCTCTCTCTCTCTCTCTCTCTCTCTCTCTCTCTCTCTCTCTCTCTCTCTCTCTTCTGTTGAAGACACTGGTTTGAAACATGTTCATTTTAGATAAAATACAAGTTCTGAAAATCTAACAACTTGCAAACATATGACAATTAACGTTTATTCCCTTTTATATTGCAGACAATGGAATAACTGGTGAAATGCTATTGGAGTTTTGTGAAGAAGACATTCATGATGCGTTTTCTGTTTTCAAGGACCGTTTCATAGTAAGAAAAACTATACGTGAATGTAAATCGTTTTCAAAACCAACGGGAATGCATAATCCTCAGTTTCTGCAATCGAATGCCTTGAGTGTTGGGCAAGGAAACAACACTACAAAGCCTGTGGTTCATAAGACTTTCACAGCAAGCTCACCTCAACCAAACTCATCTGCACATAGTTATCAAGTGTCTGCTAACGTCAACCCTCCTAGAACATACCCTACTTTTCAGCCAGCTTACTCTCAACAAAATTTACACCACAATCAGCCAAAGAAAGAAACATTTCAGATGCCTAGAGCATCCGAAGTTAAGTTGGAAAATGCACCCAAACTCGGATGTTCCAATGCCACCAGTGGTTCTCCGTTTTCTTCAAATTCAGATGTCCATTCTTTCCCTAAGCCAGTAAGAAGTCCTCTTATGCACCACGTGGTATCCAGTTCTGTAGAAGAACGTGTCCCTAGATCTGATACCGTTATATTTCCCACAGGGGAACCAATCACAAACGTTTCACAAAATCAAGTTGTTCGATCTCTCAACATTATAACAGCGGAAGAAAAACAAAGGATCAAAAGATATAGTGCAGAAGCTCTCCTGGAGAAAAAGTCTATACGCAGCAAACCAAACGAAGCCCAGCATTTGGGATCTCTTGCAATTCGTAACGCTGCTCAGGTTGCTCAAATTTGGGACAATCCACCAGTTCTGAGAGAGATTCCCAACGATAAGAGAGAAATATTCGTGAAGTCTTTGTTAGCCTTTGCTCCTCAGTTAGCAGACACAATAGACATGGTATGGGTAAGACTTAGAGAAGCTCTGCAGAACAGACGAAAGTACTTGTCGGATAAAGAAACAGGGAAAAGACAAACGAAGGCATGTAGATCTAATCCGTATGAGAAGAAGAAGTCTAATAGTCCTGTATTATTGAAAGTGACGGAGGCAGGGTCGCTGATAGACCTTACAGAAACTAAGTAGATCCATCAATATTCTTTTTTATATTGCTGTTGTATTTTCAAAACATTCTTTCATGTTTTAGGCTACATGGCAACTTTAAATGAGACATGATGCACATGTCATAACCAGTGTACATAAACAATCTTTTGTTGAATCAATGGAGTAAATTGTACCGGACTTTTGGACATCATGATGTTAATTGTGGTCATTTCTTGACAAAAAAAGTAAAAATAGAAAAATTTCAAACTGTTTATTTACAAATCATAATAAATACTTTGTACAAAATGTATAAAATTTACAAAAGAAAATTAAATACAAGTCATTGAGCTATTAACAGTGTCATTCATTAAATGTATTCATACATGGAAATATATACGATTTTGGCCAATGGCAAACCAGTTATGAGACGTGAAAAGTGTATAAATTTTCTGTGATTTGTGAATGAACATTTGCTCTATACATGGAAAGTGGTCGTGTTTAATTAATTTCGTTTTCCTTGAAATCATATGATTTACATTTTATTTTACATCTTTGCATCGTGACATATTTCTGAGTCACAATCTTGCATAAAATAATTTAGCAAAATGCTTTAAAAAATTCTACTCAATTACAATTGCTTTTAAAATTAGACATCACAATTACAAAAACAAATGAGTGTATAAAATATTGAAAATAGAATTGCGGTGCAAGAATGGGAAAAAAGCAAATACATCCTATTTATCTGTTTATCCTTTGGAGAAAATTACGTTTTTTTCTGAGAAATATTGCCATTATATCGTCTTAATATCAAAAACACTCTGAACGCCAATAATGTGACCAAAAACCACAAATATTTCGATAACATTGATGTTTTGATTAAAAAAAACGATGATAACGTCTTTCAGGTGTAAGTACAAAACAGAGATTTTTCTTACTAAGGACCACAAGAAATACAGCTAGATAAATAAGTTCAGAAAGAATTAAATGGAATGCTAAAACTAAAAATGTCTGCAACATTTGATGTTTTTATTAAAAAAAAATGAAATATCAAGATAACTGACAGTAATCAAGCTCAAAGTCTATTGGGACAATACACATTATAAGAAGGGCAAGAGGGACCTCTAAAATTGTCAAAGCTAGGTACGATGGAATGATAAGGAGGAGTCAGCACCCCCCGTGGACTGATTACACATTCCGTGTGCTCCTCTCAATATAACTGGTTATTTAAAAGAACTAGTACTTGACCAAAATTTTGAAAAACACACACACAGTGTGAAGAAGGTATATGTATTATTTTCAGTATCATTTACGGACAATGTTTTTAAATTCTAGTACATGTAATAGAATTGATTGTTTATCTTTATCTTGTTTCTGTCTTATCATTCAAAAAATACCTTATCATGAAAAGATGTAAAGTATTAAGACTTATTTTGGAAAACTTAGTCTATTTCCTATTTGAAATGCATGATAATTAGGAACTACGGGGCTTAAAATATTTGTGAAGCAATTTTTTAAAATAAATATACTATTCAGAGGAACTTATATTATGCTTCATGTTTCCTTATAATAATAGCACGACGGAACCTCAGAAATTATTTTAAATTCTTAACAACAAATAAAAGCATATCCACGATAAATAATAGATCGGAATTGGACATTTCAATTTAACTTAGTGCTTTGTCAAACTTTTGAAGGGTTAAAATACAGCTACCAATATACACATAGGGGCAACCATGGTAATAACAGTTTGATGCAATTATATGACGTTTTTATTATATCTATACATGTTTGTGACACTTCTTAAAATTTTAATTATGACAATTAAATTTTCAGTTTTTGTATTCCCTACAATTACTATTATCATTAAATTTTGAATAGTTTAAAATGTTCATCACATTATTATTTTATACATTAGATAATTACATTTAATGATTATACACTATACTTAAAGTGTAAAACAGTAAAAAAAAAAAAATAAAGGAATGAATTAATAGTGTCATATGAAGTTGAAGCGTTGTAAACTAAAAGGATTTTTTTTCTCTCGAGTTAAAGTTTTTGAAATTCACATGAAAAGGTTAGACAAACTTTAAAACAGATCTAATTGACTTCTGTGAACTCAATCAAAAAGCAAGGTCTAAGAATGTAGTGTTTCCTCCAAGAAAATCCTATAATGAAATTGATTCATTGCATTATTCTGATCACACTTTTCTTTCTGTGCTCTTAGCTGATTAATGAATATTTGAAGAACATAATAATTAACGAAATGCAGGCTTACATCATTCAGATAAATCTGCACACTGATGAAGCTTTTTTCTCCATTTTCCCGCCGATAGCTTGCGTCAAAGTGAGGCTTGAAGAATTGCCCAGAGTCATATCGCTGTACCCGAAGTCTAGAAAACACAGAAAATTAAACTTTATTCAAGATTAATTTTTAAAATGAGAAATTGAATTTACAAATCCTGGGAGCCCTTACCTTTCGTTAAGGCCCACAATCTTGTGATTTCTCCAAAGGCTTGGAATGAATGGTCGCAATCTGTTGTGAATTTTCTCCATTTCTTCCTCAGAGTCCAAAAAGTTATGGAAGTTGTTTCTTGTGTCTGTCATTTTAATTTCTCTGTAGAATAAAAAAACATATATTATATATGTAAAATAAACTATGTTGAACAATTTTAAAGTCTTTGCAATTTATTCTATCGTGCTATATCTCTTCGTACTTACTTTCCATCAGCAGTGTGAATCATAGCTGGAGAAAATCCTCGTTTTTCTGACTCTTTTATCATTTGTAAGCATTCCTGTGAAAAAGATGTAAAAATATGTAAGTATCTTAAATCCGAACATATAACAGCTAAGTTTAAAAATTAAATGAATAAAAGATAGACTCACTAAATAACTAAATAGAAAGCTCTATATTTAAGATAAACTTACCTTTTTGGTGAACACGTTATGAAGGAGGAAGACAAGCTTGCCCTCCCAGCATCTTTGCAGCTCTATCTCTTGTCTTTGGATCACATTTCTGGGTTCCATATCCGTTTTCTCTGATTTAGTCTTCCCTCCGTAGCGGATCTTCTTCAATGTTGAACTTACAACTTTAGCAACAGACACCGGTCCTTCAGGCATGATCAGGCCTAAGTTTTAGTTATTACTTAGTGCTGTAGTTAGATGAGAAGTGATACAGAACACCAACCTTTGCTTCTTTATATATTAGTTTACCTGAATGACGTCATGGCAACAATGGGGAAGACCTCAAGGTTAATTAATACTTTAATTAGCATCCTGTCGAATGAAAGAATGGATACAGTTTATTTGAACCCCTTGGGGCCTCTGGCGTTTATGAGAAAAACAAAATGACACTTTTCTATTAAGCTAACCACTTTCCTTATTGTGATTATTAACATAAAACATATCTTGTTAGCATTGTTGTCATCTCTTAATTAATTGTACATAACGATTTAATAGAGGTGTCTAACATTGCCAAAGATCTCGCACACCTGAGTGGAGAAAGCAAAAGCCCAGGTATATCCAAATATTAATTGAGCTATTAACAGTGTCATTCATTAAATGTATTCATACATGGAAATATATACGATTTTGGCCAATGGCAAACCAGTTATGAGACGTGAAAAGTGTCATAAAGGAATGAATTAATAGTGTCATATGAAGTTGAAGCGTTGTAAACTAAAAGGATTTTTTTTCTCTCGAGTTAAAGTTTTTGAAATTCACATGAAAAGGTTAGACAAACTTTAAAACAGATCTAATTGACTTCTGTGAACTCAATCAAAAAGGTACATGACCATTTATAAGAATAGGTTTCAATCAGCAATATTGTATTGGGGGAAGATCAAAAGCAACGAGTTCAAATGAAAAACATTAATCATATTAAAACAATTAATTAAAGTCGCGTGATTGTTGTTTGCTTGGCTGCTGCTAAAATCCAGGTGGTGGTTTACCTAGCCAACGGATTTGTTGATTACTGACTTGTACAATAATAATAAAGCAGCCAATGGAACGCCTATAGTGCCCGTACTTATACGGTTAAAACAATAAGTATACTATAACCATGAAGCATTTAGTGACTGATAAGGAATTCTGATTTGTTACTTATACAGACATTTGCAAATGTACAACATTCAGAAAAAGAAAAAGAAGTTTATAACGGAGAGAAAGTTGGTATAAATGCTTCTTAAAGCCCGCGCGAAGATGACAATTCTCTTTTTTGGTCTTGAAATAGGTATTTTGAATAGCTTAAAACAGTTTCTAGAGTCATATCTGAAATAGTAAGGGAAGTTGACCATTCAAAAGTTGAAGTCATCACATTTAACAGTTATCATAGAGCTTTGTTGTGAGGTTACTCTTAAAATCTTTTTTATGATAAATATATCCAAATATAAAACACATGTGTCAGCCTCTGTATTATCTTTTATTTCAAGCTGACGTGGACATATCATGTCAACATATAAATGGAAATAAGTATTGCTATATGATAATGCTTAAGTAAGTATAAGTAAATGTCGAGTCAATTGTCTAAAATTCGCAATCAATCGCAATATAGAATAGTTATTCAGTTTCCAGTAAACATGTTTATCATTATGCAGGTCCTTTTGTTCGTTACATTTTGGTCACCCGCGTGGCGCATGCAGTGGTTAGAGTGTCTGCTCTAGGGAGTCGCGAAGCAAGGAGCTGATCCCTACGTCGCAGGTACGAATCCCACTGTAAGACATGGAGACAGACAGGTCCTTCGGATGAGACCGTACAAACCGAGGTACCGTGTCGCAGTTGGTGCCAGCACGAAAAAGATTCCTCATTGCTCTATGGCCCTTAGTGCCGAGCATAGGACAAAATTTGCAGCTATTAACCGACAAGTGGTGGCGTATCCATATGAGTGAAAAAAATTTCGAGAGAAACGTTCAACAACATACCAATCAATGAATCGTAACATTTTCTTTCTAAGACAGTTTTGCAGGAATTTTTTACTTTGATGATTTAGCCAAAACATTTGTATTTATAAAGTTGTAAAAATATTTTACAAAAAATAAATGCGTCGGTCGGGAATTGAACCTGGATCGACTGCTTGGAAGGCAACCATGCTGACCATTACACCACCGACGCTCTGTATTTTGTGAAAGTTGTTTAGGTAAATTCAGATAAACTTGATCCAGAAGTTTTATTCACCTGATGGTGTTGTCAGTGATTAATTATTATTTTTTAAATAATTTTTCAAGGACAGAACCAGGAAAGGCAGAAGAAAATACTTTATCTCTGTTTTCCTTTAATGCAAAACACTAACTTTGGATGAAAACACACTCAAATAGCTTATTAATGATTGCAGTGTGTCTTAATTTGGAGAAAATGTTTATCATTTTCAAGAATAATTTTTACTCTTAAATATAGAAATTAGGAAATTGTTATAGGTATAATCAAAAGGAAAGAAAGGTCTTAGCTTAATCTTTTGTATGAAGTTGCACTCTATTCCTATGTCTAAAGCATACTGTAAACAACTTTTATTCGCGACGACTTTATTTCGCGATTTACAAGATTAAAACTAGATCGCGATGATTAATTTTCGCGATCAAGCCTTTTTGGATCTGTTGTTAATAGACACATGCAAGGACCGTTTCGCGGCGAGAAATATTCGCGATGACGAGGTTCTCGCGAACTTCGCGAAAATGTCTCACATACAGTAACATTTTTTTGTAAATATGGCGTTGAAATATACTGAAAGTTTCCATTCTTTATCTTGTGTATTATTTTCTGAACTGTTATCTATTAATGATTCATTTCAATTTAACTCATTTTTTAAAAACAATTTAAATTATATTGTATTTTTTCCAATATAATTGCATAATTATAATTAGTGGCCTTAAGGATAAGAAGAGTTACGATATATCTGATAGACGAAATAATTTCCTTTAGCAGTTGTAAAATTATTAATCTCCATTAATTGTAGATATAACCAACCAATTCCATCACAGGGAGGTTGAAAACATTTTAGCCTTGAAGCCAAGCAAACCTTTCATTCAATCATGTATCTTTTATCACAGGCCACAGTTGCAGCTTTTGCAGCCAGTGAGGGACATGCTCATCCTAGGGTGGTAGAACTGCCCAAAACTGAGGAGGGTCTCGGCTTCAATGTGATGGGTGGAAAGGAACAGAATTCTCCAATCTATATCTCTAGAATTATCCAGGGTGGAGTGGCAGATAGACATGGTGGCTTGAAGCGTGGTGATCAATTACTTTCTGTAAATGGAGTGGTAAGTTTTTGTTAAATTAAAGATGAAAAGAGTGTTATACTGTAAATCTCAAAGGATAATGCTATTCTTAAGTCATCTCAAGTTTGAGTCAGATAAATGAATAAGTGATGAATAGGTTTATACATAGGGCTATAAGGGGATTCATATCTGTGTAGTACTGTAAATAAAGATGGTAAATGGAGTCTGAACAAGTGGCAGATAAGCTTACTTTGTCAGTATTTTAACAAGACATCACTTTGAATTTGATATGCTTTCACACTGTGACAAAATATCACTTTTACTCAATAAGATTAAGTATTTCAATGTTGAAGAAGTAGTTAACATTTATCTCAAAATCAGATAAATATTTCTTTACTGAAAGTCAGTTTGGACAGTTGAACTAACTTTTACCACTTCATGTCAAACAAAAAAAAATTATTACACAAACTGTCATTTAAAATCAATTTTATAAAGGAAAAATTAATATGATATAGGTGTACAAACCTGTACACCAGTCTTCAAGAAAACTTTTCAAACTTACTGGCCAGTCGGACCAGTGAACTTTCAAATTTACTGGACCACTAAAAATTTTGCTGGCCCCCTAAATTTAAAAAATGAATGAATATTATAAATTACATGCTGGCATGTACTTAAGTACTTCGACTTTAGAAAAGCCGCCATTTTTCGCTCTTCGTCATGTAAGTTGTTCCTAGGATACACGCGGATTTTACATACAAGTTAATAGTAACTAGTTAGAGCTGGTTGTTATGTAATACATCCATGATATGTATAATACGATTCATCAACACATTCTTGTTCATTTTATTTAATATATTAATGAAATTTACACAAGCAAGACAGTTTCAATATTTATTGACTATGAATTTGAAATTCAACATGCCCATTGGACTTCAGTGAATTTTGATTTTCACTGACCTGACATCAAAATTCACTGGCATCTGTCTTTGGACCAGTGAGTTTTCGTGAAGACTTGTACATGTAAATTTCAATGAATACTATAGAACATTTACATGAAAGGATGTAATAAAGGAAAGATAACACATTGAGCTTGAATGAATAAAATTTTAGAAAAACTATTTTTTTTTACTTGTAAATGTATGTGAAATTTTGAATATTTATTGTTTTTAGAGTGTGGAAGGAGAACATCATGAAAAAGCTGTTGAACTTCTTAAACAGGCCAAAGGTAATTTTACAAATTAAATGTACATCAATATATGGTTTTTTTATTCTTCATATTATACAGTATTCTTACATAAAAATGTATATCTATAGAAGATACTGATCGTAAAAGTTCTTATATCAACAGTCTTTGTAATTTTTCTTTATTTAAATTTACTATTTTTATGCCCCCCTTCGAAGAAGGGAGGGCATATTGCTTTGCTGCTGTCTGTCGGTCGGTCGGTCTGTCGGTCCATCTAGTTTCCGTTCATTTTCTTCATAACCCTTGCACATACTGAAATGAAATTTGGTATACAGGTATATCATATAAATATCTAGATCAAGTCCTGTTTTGGGTCCGATTGCACCATAATTGACAGAGTTATGCCCCTTGGACTTAGAAAAATTCCAACATTACGACTGGAATGTTTAAATCAAGTACCTAAATAATAAAATGTTTGCATCACTAGTTGGTAAGTGTATAACATGTTATTGTACTATGTATGTAATTGATAAATATATGCTGTACTTATAATGCCATTATGGGATTTACGTTCCAAGGAATAAAGAACTGAACTGAACTGATCAGACAGAGTATTTTAAATCAATTATAATTGAAAATGAAGTGAGGTTATAATGGGGTAAAATAAGAGAGGCTTCAGTCAGAAATGAAGCACTTAAATCATTTTTTTCACTTTCGGGAAGCACTCAAAATCATCGTAAATAAATGCTTTCTCAGCATTATTTGAAAGGAAATTCATAACAAAAGTGAGCATGCTCACTACATTGAGCTGAAAAGTGTTTCATATGATCTCTTCCAAAAAGATGAAAATGAAAGCCTAAATTAAATCTTCGCTTCTTTGCAAAAAAAAGAATATATGAAAAGACAAGCCTTTCATACTGTGTACACAGTTTAGGAGGATTAAAATATATAGAATTTGAAAAGACAAGCCTTTCATACTGTGTACACTGTTTAGGAGGATTAAGATATATAGAATTTGAAAAAGAGATTGACAAAATCGCAATTACACTCTTCGTACAAAATCTGTAGGAACCATAAAAATGTTTATGCTATGATTATATTTTTGAATTATGAATAGAAAGGCATTGGTATAATCATTTAGAATTTTCTGTCAATAATACTGTAAGTATATTCCAAGAAAAAAAAGACACATTTAAAAGAGTGTTAATCATTTGCATTTTTCTTTTTTCTTCTTTGTGTACTTTTCTCTCGGGCATATTTACGCAAAAGAGTGATCTTATCAAAAAAGGTAAATGTATATAGATTAGTTAAACAAAACAAAAAAGGACACAGTTATCTTTTTGTAATCAACATATAGTTATTTAGTTTCCAATAAACAACTATGTATGATTATCATTTTACGAGTCCTTTTGTTCATAACATTTTTGCTTTTACGACAGTTTTGCAAAAATATGTTTTTCCTTCCTGATTTTACATTACCATTTAGAATTTGTGAACTTCGTTATAAAACATTTTACAAAAATACATGCGTCGGCCGGGAATTGAACCCGGATCGACTGCTTAGAAGGCAACCATGCTTTTTTTCTCTTTTATTGGAAGGCAACCATGCTGACCATTACACCACCGACGCTCTGATAAATATCATATATTGTTCAGTGAATTTAAATGAACTTGACTTAGAGGTTTTGTTCACTTTGCATGTGTTTTGTGGTATTGTCAAACTGATTTATTATCATTTTTAAATTATTTTTTAAGGACTGAACCAGAAAAATAAAATGTAGAAATGAATTACTTTATCTCTGTCTCTCTTTTAAAAAAAATAACAAGACTATCTTTGAATGGAAGCTTAGCTCAGATACCTTGTTAAAGATTACAGTATGTATTGATAGGAAGAAAATGTTTTTGAAATAATATTTTCAAGATTAATTCATATTTTTTAAATGTATTTAGGAAAGTGACAGAGGTATAAGGAAACGGAAAAATAAAAAAAAATTGGTCTTAGATTCATCTTTTGTATGAAGTTACACTCTATTCTTGTTCTAAAGCATAATATTTCTTTAAAGAATATAATGTTGAATATTTACTGTAACGTACCATTCTTTAAATTCTGCAATATTGAATGATTTTTTTAACCTTTGAGCGATTATTTCAAGTTTAGTAAACGTATCTTTAAGGAAAAAAAACAGAAAAAATAACTTACCAATTTATATTTGTAATTTCATTTAGCATAATTATAATCAGGGATAAGAACAGATACAATATAAATTTATGCGCGTCTGTATGCCTTTGACCAATTTTATATAAAATGATATTACATTTTATTCTTCTAGTAGAAGATTTATATAATTGCAATTGTATTTAATTTATATAAAACTTTCACCAGGAAGAGTATTTTAAACCAATTAAAGTGAAAAAGAAGTGATATTATAAAGGGCTAAGATATTAGAGTCTGCAATAAGTAATGGTTTATGATGATAATTGTAGAAGTACTTAATTTAATTTTTTTTCATTTTCGAGACGCACTCAAAGCCATCGTAAACGATTTTTTCTAAATATTTCTGCAAGGAAATTCATTTTAAAAGTAACGTTACATTAAAACTGTGCCTTTTTGTGAAAAAAATATCTGGAAAGACAAGCCTTTCATACCGTACACGGTTCAGATGGATTAAAGTATTTAGAAATGGAAAAGCAGTCGTTAAAATCTTAAAAGACCCTAAATTAAATGTCTGTCCTATCTGTTAATATTCCCTTTTTAACTAGAAATGCATAGGTAAGTCACAAAACCTTAATCATCAGTGTATAATGGCTAAGGAAACACGAATCTAAAGAGATTTGAATTTATAGGTTTCGGGGGTAAATAAAAATACTATATCATTTAATCTTTTTATGCAACATCATATTTTAAGGCTTATTTAATCGACATTGCAATGCAAATGATAGTGTGCGGAATATTTAGTCATTTTAAAAAAAAGGCTTCCTTGTTTGACTTTTATATAAACCCAGTAATAGCTAAATTTCGTTTTTATATTTGAATAATTCATCACATTATTATTATAAATATACAATTTTTCTTCCTCTTTTAAATAGAAAGGTCACTTTCTTATCGCAAATTATCATGTTTCAGACTATTTATTTGCATAAAACCAGAATTTTGGGTGTGAATTTCACCCTGGGCAATTTGTATTACAAGAAGTGCGTAATGTTCCTAACATATATATTATTACATTAATTCAAGTATGGGCAGGCAATTTATATAACATAGTTCTTATGTATTTGAAGCTAAAAGAAGTCAATGGTAGAGGAACTATTTAGCTTAGAAGCACTCCCGATTCCTACCTCCCTTCATGGTGCGCTTTTTAGGTCACCTGAGTAAACTCAGGTGACCTATAAGGCCCGTGGGCCTCTTGTTTTATATAGAAGTCTGAATGAAGAAACTGCTGAGGAAAATATTTTTATACTTGATGAATAAGATAAATCTTGTAATCTAGATTGATATACATGTAAGATAGATATTTAAATATATTTAGAAGGTTGCAAAAGACTTGCCAATTTTAAGATATGATATTAGCCACAACGACACAATATGTTTCACAAGATTTAAAAAAAAAAATGAGGACCACATTTTGTTTTATGGCAACAAAAAGAAAAAAAAAACTAAAGGAAATATTCTAAAAGAAATTCTTCGTAAAAGCACATTAAAAATATTGTTTTTTTTCTATTTTAAATCCATTTTAAACTTGTATTTAATTCCTGCATTGTTAGCATTAATTTTCCTATATGATTCATTTTTACATAACATAAAAATATGTACTGTCAGATTTAAGTTTTGTTATTTTTATATGCAAAATATCTAATATCAGATTAAACGTACTTCTTTGAGAAAAAATAAATTCTAAGCTTGCACTCACAGATGTTCGTGACAGCTTTTCACGAAAAGAAAATATCATATGACGTGCGTCACACACGTTTATCATCTAATTTATTTTCAGTTTAAAGAGTTATTGATAATGATTATAATTTATTTATTTAAGTGAAATAAATAATATGTTTTATTAAAATTTTAAGTGGTATTAATGATCTTTTTTTTAAATACTTATAGATTATAGCATAATACTTCTGTAAAAAAAAAATATGATTTGACTCTGCTGAGGGACAGGTAGTATTTATAACTGTTCCTGGGGGTAGTAAATATAAGTGTTAATTAACATTTGATATAAAGAAAAGATAAATCCATATCTTATTTAAATACAAAGCATCTAATGTAAAATAAAGTGTATTCTACAATAAATGATTAATTTGTTGCACCCCCGTCATGTTTATAAAATTGTTGGTTTACTGTCCATAAAACATGTGTTTTGTTTCGCATTTCATGCATAGTATTAATCAGTTAAAGAATTATTACTTCTTTCTAAAATATCCCTGTCTATCATCGAACTAAGAGATAAATTCACTCATTTTTAGGTGGAATACTGAAAGGGACCAAAAATTTATTTCTATTTTTAATTTCAATACACATTTAACTAGTACTGCAAGGGATGCAACCACACAAAATAGTATACTTAACTACCTTCTGTAGAATACTAGTCTTATTAGTCGTTGTGTTAAGGAACATGTTGTCTGCACATAACTGATGGTCAAAACATTCTCAGTTTTTTTCCAACTCGAATGATAAACATCATAGCTATATACTGTATGAAAATATTTTCAAAACAAAGTACAAATATATTGTTAGACTTGTACACTTAAAACTTATAGACTTCGGTCATTCAATATAAAGATTTGCTTTTCATATAGTTAATGTAATAGTAATAACACTTAAGAAAATCATTTGATTAAAAATACATCATTAATATTAATTTATATTATTAACTTATTGGACAACAAAATTCAGGTCTAGACATCTAGCTCTGTTATGTCAGAAAACACTTTTTACGGAAAAAATAAAATAACATGCAAAATTCTTGTAAGTGGGGGGAAAGAAAAAGATGTATACAATCGAGAGTAAAAAAAGATGTAATCTAATACTTGAGTTTCATCCCCTTTTTTTCATTTGTAAATATCATCCCATAATATTAAATGAATATATTTAAATCTTAAATGTTTACTAGAGAACAAATCTGTCCTTAAAAGATACATGTATAGATAAAATTACTGTCGCTTGATAATCAAATTTGTTCATATGATTATAATTTTGTGATTTGATTGTAAACCATACGGGAAAGTATATACTTGCACAACAATGGAATAACATGAAATAAAGTCAGGTTCGAACGATAAACATTCATCATTTTTAAACAATAAATTAGACTCATTTTGAAGTTGTTTGTTTTTTAGGTATAGAATCAGGTGAATTTTACACATAATAATTGATTTACCTTTACATGCTCTTTTAAGGCATTGTCTTGTTGATATTGTTTTCTTAAGGAATGAACAAAAAAGACAGAAAAAATTACTTTTCAAAATCAGTTTAATTTATGTTTTTTCTCTAATAGGAGAATAAAATTGAATATAAAATAGAATTTCGTCAAGAAACATCAATGCAAATATGGTATGCAAAAATATTATGCTTATAAATTTCTAGTCAGTCAAATATTTATTTTAGTAGAACATTCGTATATAATTTTATAACTAATGTTCACGAACAACCTTGCATCAAATAACTTTCAAAATTTGTTAAACATCCTGTTTCCAATCACTAATTTATATGTTTGCCTGTTACAAGCACAATCCTTCAAGTAAAATATTCTTATTTCTTTTCTTCCGCCTTATTAAATATAACTTCCTTTTGTTTATAGACTGACATGTACACCTACCTCGAAGAGTAACTGGGCTAAGAGCCTAAGACCAATCATTCAATAGGACAACACATAAAAAATGATGCCAAAGGCCACAGACATGACACAGTACATCTGTCACTCATTCACCACATAGAACATATAGTATTTTAATAAGATCGTGTTTGTTTAATATTATAAATAAAAGGTAAAATCCTAATGTGACAGTATATTTTATTTTATACTTAAAGCTTTCAACAGTAGAATATATGTTAAGTTTAACTGTATAATGCGATCCTTGTTTTGTTAATTATAATTTTCTATACATAAAGTTTCATAAAATGTTATGTTGAGATCGCTTGGCAAAAAAAAAAATTCCCAAAATATAAATAAATGCCATTTTTACATGCAATAACGTATGTTGCAAATATTTAGATTTCAACATAAATCTCATTATAATGTTTCAAAAAAGCACCACATGTTTATTTCATTTTTTGGGATATAATTCGGTATTTTTATGTACAACACTAGCACTATAAAAAGAAATTCACTTTTATTTTTCCCTTACAGTTGATAAGTTGATAGTTGATAAACAGCAAATGCTCCTATGCGTATTTCATCGATTTTGTGATGCGATTGTTAAATGAAATAAACAAAATAACCATTTATTTGCAAAAAAACATGTTGTTGCTTGTCTCATTTGTGCTCAGAAATAGTGAAAAATATGTTGAAATGTTACTAACTAATAAATAGTGTTTAACTCCTGTTTGGAACCTGTAATCAACTGAAGGAGGAAATCAACGAAATTAGACTGTAATCGGTACTTATAACCATTGAGAATTGAAGGGTTGTTTTCGTGATGGCGTTTACTGCGACATGGAAACTGTTTATAGGGTTTCATCCAATATTGCCACCACATTCTGTTGTAGTATTCAAACTCGCGACGTAAGGACCAATTACTAGAACTTCTTCCGCGGCGATTTTTCACTCTCATCTGTGGAATCATGAATTTTGAATGAAATCATGTATTGAATCGTCATAGCTTCTGCTGTCCTTTTCTCTATATTTTCAAAAGAGGAATATTCATGAGAGAATACTAATATTTAACCATAATCTGAATGTGTAAACTGCTGTTTATGCTATAAATGCAAAATGTACATTACTACAATAATAACAAGGTGTTTGGTGGTATATAATTTCTAATGTTTAAAAGTTATGAAGATATCGTCATTAAAAAATCTGAACCTTTGTTTTAAGGTTTTAAGCCATAATAATGATCTCGCCCTTTTATCAATTGTCAAAATATAAATAAAGACCTAATATTATGCAGGCCTAATTTTCTTTTTTTAAAAATGGTATGAACATCTGCAGTAGGATATATCTGCGATTTTTATGTATTGTCGTTTGTTTTAAAGTATGACTCATAAAAAAATTACTCGGTTTCAATTTCGGGGAAAATTTTAAAAAATCTATAGACAGTAGAATATATTTATCCTGAAGTGGAAGAACTAATTCGATCTTTTAGGTAAAAATTAAAGGTTCTTGTATGTTTATATTTTTCGGAATACCCCTGGTAGTACATGATACAGTAGGAGTCAAAATTAATTTTTTCTGTATCGGAATATCAGACTTATAAACTTAAATTCTAAGGAGCAAACATTATGTTTCAAGAAAATGTTACTTTAAGGAAAAACATACCAAAATATTTTTTTGTTAAAACTTATAATTATTGATTCACGTGAATGAACTCAAACAATAATGCCGCTTGTAAGAAGTACACATGTGTTGCTTTATCGGCAATGTTTGAGAGAAGATCAAATGCGACAGAAATAATTTATGAAAGTCGCGTGATTGTCTGGTCGACTGCCTCTAAAATTCTGATGATTGTTATTCTGCCCAACACTTTTTGTCAAGAGCATCAGTTTTACTTCCATATAACATTAATACATTAGCTAATGGTAACTAGCGCCTGTTAATTAATTTTTTTTAAAAATCGTTTGTAAACTACCGTACTTTAAGTTCATTCAATTATTAAAATCAGGGAAGTTAAAGAGTGCATAAACAAAAAAAAAATGGAATGAAATATTGAGATAACAAACAACATTCAAGCTCAAAGTCCATTTAAACAATACATAGTAAGACAACAAAGGACTTCTTAAAAGATCAGGCACCCTGGAGGAATGAGCATTCCCCGCCAACCGTGTATTCCTTGTCATCATGGGGCAAATGGAAAAATCCATAGATAATCAAGTGTGTAAATAATGGCCGAACAATTAGCATAAAAAAGGCGCACGGCATTGACTTTATGATAGGTTGTAGTTACTACACTCACATTTGCAATCAATTATGGAAAAGAAGAAATTGTGCTTCAAAGTTTAAAAAGGACTCTTTCTTGTATAAAAGTTCATTTCTAGAACTCCATGACTCTGATCATAAATCTGATACTTTGACCACAAACATATGCTGAATTTTAAAAACACTTAATTTTTGGGGCGGATCGACAAAACAAAGATAATGAAATTAAAAGTATAGTTTTGAAGAACGAAAATAATTTTAAAAATATGTTATTCAATAAATGCACATGTAATAATAATAGTAATAAGCATCAAGTAACAAAACAAACGGTCTTTGGTGCAGGAAAAAATTACGCCTTTTCGGATGTAACATAGCAGAGCTGTTATTATTTTCAAAATAATTTCTAAATTTAATATCAGTAAAAAAAAAATGAATGTTAAAGTTAAGCAATGCATACCTGTCTTTTTATTTATGAAATAACTTAAAAATGATGAATGTTTATCGTTCGAACCTGTCTTTACTTTATGTTATTCCATTGTTGTGCAAGTATACTTTCCAGTATGATCTACAATCAAATCTCAAAATTAAAATCATATGAACAAATTTGATTATCAAACGACAGTACATTTATCTATACACGTATATTTTAAGGACAGATTTCCTAGAAATGAAAAGATTGCGTTTAAACGCAAAGTGTTTTGAGTTTAAACGCAATGATTATTGCCATTAAACGCAATAATTATTGCGTTTTAACGCAATGAAAAATATGTCTATCTCTGAACTGGCATCAACGGGCTTCCGTTAAAATTAATATTTATCATGAAGTTTTCTTTATGGAAAGCTCAAGAGAGAATTAGAATTATGTTTCTCACACAGGTACTCTGCTTGAAATAAATTTATCTCTCGGAAAAATCCCAGCTCATAGTCTAAACTTTTAAACTAAAAAAAAAAATGAAACAGATTTTTTGAATGGACAATTTTATATTTGATAAAATTGCTTGAATGCAAAATCTCTAAGATCTGAATTTTTTAAAATACTATCATTAAGGTGGGGAAATCAAACATTCAGATTTCCAGAGAAATGTTCACTACATGCGCAGAAAGGTATTTTAGCAGAGGAATTGTTCATATCTCATACACACGTTTTCTTTCCAGTTATATTTTTATATCTTAGATACTTGCATATTAATGATGTTTAACGCTCAATGAAGAAACGCTAACTGGCCAAGACCAATCATATAGATAAAGGAAAGAAGAAAAACCACAAGACCTATAACTTCTTTAGACAATAGAGCATTGTTCCTTTTATGCATACATATGGCCAGGACATCTCCGACGACCTTCCATCTGTCTTTTCGTTACACTTTGCATGTTGTCCACTTTCAAGAATTTTTTCTGATACTAGTATTTCAATCAAACTTCAAAATGATTTATATTGGTGATAGCTATTTAACTGTGACATACAGTTTACTTTTAACTTAATCTTAATTGTGACCTTTTTCGCACTTTTTTCTATTTTGACCTTAACTAAGAAATGAAGTGACTATCCAAGATATATTTTTTTAAAAAAGCTCATAAACTAATACATATTCGTGAAAACTATAAAATGTGTCTTACTTTTTCTCATTTTGACCTTTCTTATGATCTTCCTCCCACTACTCCTCATTATACATTTATCTTTCTTTTAAAGAAACTGTTCTAGATATGGTTGTCAAACTTCATACAAAGATACAAATTGATGAGAGAAACTTGACCTGAATGACACTTCATTTTTTAAGATATTTTAATCAAATAAACTGTATGTTTTTTTTTAATACAAAAGGAAGTTGGTTGAGGAAGTACTTTGATAACTTTAAATGATTCATATTAATGAAAAATATCAACAGTGTCAATATTTTCTTACCTTGACCTTCTAAATGTTCTTGACATCGTTATTAATACTTTTGGATAGAGTACATATATTATATTCAATTATACGAAAAATCCCACCAAGTTTTAAGCAAATTTGCCATAAGTATAGTAATATTAGTTATAGTCATATTACTCTAATGGTCAAAAAGAGGAAATAAGACAAAACTGTACGCTGAGGTAAGTGACAAGAGTAACCTGTTTTCACACGATGACAAAATAGGACAGTCAGAGCGTCGGTGGTGTAATGGTCAGCATGGTTGCCTTCCAAGCAGTCGATCCGACATATTACTTTTTGATAAATTGATGACTTTTAGTCTTTCATTTATTGATTGATTTCAAGTTGTTTAGGGCCCTCTCGAAAAATTTTCACTCATACGACTGCTTGGAAGGCAACCATGCTGACCATTACACCACCGACGCTCTGACTGTCTTGTTTTGTCATCGTGTGAAAACAGGTAACTCTTGTCACTTACCGCAACGTACATTTTTGTCTTATTTCCTCATTTTGACCATTGGAGTAATATAACTATAACTAATATAACTATACTTCTGGCAAACTTGCTTAAAACTTGTGGGATTTCTCGTATTAAAGAATATAATATATGCCTTATAATTTTTCACAATTACTATTTCCTTCTCATAAATTATTTTTTTTTATTTTAGAGATGATTATCAATTTTCTTCTGGTAACTTGCAGTAATTTAACACATGGTCCATGTGCATGTACAATTTTCTTTAAGAGAGACTTTGAACAATTTCTTCATAAATGTACTCTATGCAAAAGTATTAATAACGATGTCAAGACCATTTAGAAGGCCAAGGTAAGAGATATTGACACTGTTGATATTTTTCATCAATATGAATCATTTAAAGTTATCAAAGTACTTCCTCTAACCAACTTCCTTTTGTATTAAAAAAAACGCATACAGTTTATTTGATTAAAATATTTTGAAAAATGAAGTGACATTCAGGTCAAGTTTCTCTCATCAATTTGTATCTTTGTATGAAGTTTGTATGAAGTTTGTATGAAGTTTGACAACCATATCTTGAACAGTTCCTTTAAAAGAAAGATAAATGTATAATGAGCAGTAGTGGGAGGAAGATCACAACAAAGGTCAAAATCAGAAAAGTGTGACGCAGTTTGTAGTTTTCACGAATATGTTTTAGTTTATGAGCTTTGATTTAAAAAATATCTTGGATAGTCACTTCATTTCTTAGTTCAGGTCAGAATAGCAAAAAAATGCGAAAAAGGTCACAATTAAAATTAAGTTAAAATTAAATTGTATGTTACAGTTGAATAGCAATCACCAATATAAATCATTTTGAAATTTGATTGAAATACTAGTATCAGGAAAAAATCTTGAAAGATTATTGATTGATTGTATATTGTTTAACGTCCCTCTCCAGAATATTTCACTGATATGGAGACGTCACCATTGCGGTGAAAGGGCTGCAAATTTAGGCCAATGCTCGGCACTTACGGCCTTTGAGCAGGGAAGGATCTTTATCATGCCACACCTGCTGTGACACGGGGCCTCGGTTTATACGGTCTCATCTCCTTTCATTTTTTCCTTACATTTGATTAGTTGATAAGCAGCGCATGCTCCTATGCGCATTTCATCGATTTTGTGATGCGATTGTTAAATAAAATTAACAAAATAACCATACATTTGTTAAACACTGTACCTGCTTGTCTCATTTGTGCTCAGAAATAGTGAAAAATATGTTTAAATGTTACTAACTTATACATAGTGTTGAACCTTTGTTTGGAACCTCTAATCAATTGCAAGAGAAAATCTGCGAAATTAGACTGTACTCGGCTCTTAAAATCATTGGGAACTGAAGGGTTGTTTTCGAGATGGCGTTTACTACGACATGGAAACTGTTTATAGGGTTTTATCCAATATATGGCCTCCACATTCTGATGTAGTATTCAACCTCGCGATGTAAGGACCAATTACTTCTTCCGAGGCGATATTTTCACTCTCATCTGTGGTGTCGTGAATTTTGAATAAAATCGTGTATTGAATCGTCATGGCTATTGGTGTCCTTTCTCTTAATTTTCAATAGAGGAATACTACTGTTTAACCATAATCTGAAAGTGTAAACTGATGTTTAAAAAAAATCTGAATCTTTGCTTTAGGGTTTGAGCCATAGAAGGTAATGATATCGCCCTTTTATTCATTGTGAAAATATTAATAATGACCGAATCTTTTGCAGCCCTAATTTTCTTCAAAAACTAGAATAAAACAAAGGTAAGTGTTTAGTATATTTGTTAAAATTGTTAATAACCTCTTAAGTTTAAATATCCTAATCATCGTTGCTAATTAAAGTCCTCTGATGACATGACTTGACAGAAGTCGCAATTTAAGAATACATACGTCAAGGATATTTAAGTTTATTCATTTTATGTTTATTTATGCTCACAATTTTTTAAATGTCATGAAGTAAAATGTGAAAATAAAGAAATATAGAATTTTTTTTATTCGTGAGCATCTTCAAAATATAATTTATTACTCTCTTTCATTCAAGCTTCATCTCATATCCAAGGTATCTGGCACCAATTTTCAAAGTAATCTTGTTATTTAGTATCTTGTACATTTTTTTTAAAAAACGTATCAACCAGAGTTAATATAGAGTAATTTTAATAAGTGTCAATTTGAAATGAAAAAAAAATCTATTGTGTATTCCGTCTAAGTTTTTTTTTTCGCAAATCTTTCTGAGAATAAAGGGGGGTTAGTTTGGGGAAAAGGAGGTATTAGTAGTTGGACTGTCTAAAAGGTTTTAAAGTAATAGTTTAAAATTAAATTAAAGATACTCTAAACTTCTAATTAATCTGAAATGATCCGAGATATATCAGTAATTTTACGTATAGTCTGTTTGAAGTATGGTCAACAAAAGAAATAGATCGGCTTGAATTTCACGGGAAAGAAAAGAAATTGTGAAGAAACAATTGTGAACACATTTCAGATGATTTTTCTATTATAAAATCAAAGAACGAAAAGCAATTGCTTTATCAGCAATGTTTGCATGAGAGAAGATCAAATACGACAGGTTCAAATGATAAACATACGACGTATTAAAATAATTAATTAAAGTCGCATGATTGTCTGGACTATTGCTCCTAAAATTCTGATGGTTGTAATTTTGCCCAACACTTTTTGTCAACAATATCAGTTTTACTTCGATAACATTAATACATTAGCCAATGAAGCAGCTAGCTCCTTTTTTAATCATTAAAACAAATCGTTTGTAAACTACCGTACTTTAAGCTCTTTCAATTATTAAAATCAGGGAAGTCAAAGAGTGCATAAACGATAAAAATGTTAAGAAATGAAATATTGAGATAACAAACAATATTCAAGCTCAAAATACAAAGCATTTAAGGCAAAACGAACTTCTTAAAAGATCAGGTGGCGTGGAGGAGTGAGCATTACCACAGATCGGTCACGCCGACGGTGTACTCCTGGTCATCATAGGGCAATTGGAAAAAATCCATAGACTTTTAAGTGTGTAAATAATGGCCGAACAATTAGCATAAAAGGCGTTGGCTTAATGATAGGTTGTAGTTGCTACAATCACAATGCATTGAAAAAGAAGACATTGTGCTTCAAGTTTAAAAAGGACGTCTTTCTTGTATATAACCTTATTTATAGTGCTAGTCATGTACATAAAAAATACTGAATTATATTCTTAAAAAAAGAAATAAATAAATAGGTGATGCTTTTTTGAAACATTCAAATGAGATCTATGTTGAAATCTTATATTTTGCAACGTACGTTATTACCACAGGCACTTGACATTACTTATTTTTCTTTTGAAAAAAAAAATATACACATACTTAATATATTATTAGATATGTGTATATATATTTTTTTATTAAAAGAAAAATAAGTGACGTCAAGTGCCTGTGAACAAGGCTTATACAGTTAAACTTCATATATATTCTACAATTGAAAGCTTTAAATATAAAATAAAATATACTGTCACATTAGGATTTTACCCTTTATTTATATTATTAAAACAAACACGATCTTATTAAAATACTATGTGTTCTATTTGGTGAATGAGTGACAGCTGTTTTGTGCCATGCCTTTGGCGTTTGACATTTTTTATGTGTGTCCCTCTGTATGATTGGTCTTGGCCCAGTAATTCTTCGAGGTAGGTGTACATGTCAGCCTGTAAACAAAAGGAAGTTATATTTATAATAAGGCGGAAGAAAAGAAATAAGAATATATTATCTGAAGGTTTGTGCTTGTAACATGCAAGCTTATAAAATTAGTGATTGACAACACGATATTAAACAAATTTTGATAGTTCTTTGATGCATGGTTGTTCGTGAACATTAATTATTAAATTATATACGAATGTTCTACTAAAATAAATATCTGAATAACTAAAAATTTAGGAGTATAATATATTTGCATACCATATTTGTATTGATGTATCTGATGAAATTCTATTTTTTATTCAATTTCATTCTCCTACTAGAGAAAAAAACATAAATTAAACTAAACTATACCGTATACAACTTATTAACCATTTTAATTTTTTTAAGAATCACTTTATATAGAATTATTCACATGCTAACAATTCATTTAAAAAATTTAATTTTCCAGGTCAATACCAATTCTTAGGTTTTTAAAACGTTAAATTAGGTTATTTCTTTTTTTTTTTCATTCAAGGAAATATCACTAGAGATATAAGACCGAGGGGAAAGATTTTAAAGAGTAATATGTTCTGTCTTTTTAGTTCATTCCTTAAGAAAGCAATATCAACAAGACAGTGCCTTAAAAAAGCATGTATAGGTGAATAAATTCCTCTGTGCTAAATTCACCTCTATCTATACCTCAAAAAACTTTTTTCAAAATGACCCCCCCCCAAAAAAAAAAAACCCTGATTTTTAAATAATGTAACCACTGGGATTAAACAATAATATTTGCCTGCATCTAAAGATAATGTTGGGAGAAAAAGTGGGGGGGCCAGGCCCCCCCTGGCCCCCCCAGATACTACGTGCCTGTTTTTAATGTAACATAACAAAGTATTTTTAAATTCAAAGGCAAACCCAGTACTTTTACCTGGGAAAATTAGGTTGAGGTAAAATATATTGATACTTGGGTCCAGGGGTAGGTTGTGGAGATACCCCAATATGATATCACATATTTTAAAAAGAAATGACTTCAACCTTGCAGAAAATTTACTTGAATTTAATATATACAGAAAATAGCACAGGCACTTGTTTTGATAATTAATATTATATTTTTTTTACTCACAGCAGAACTTATCATGGGTTAAAAATTTATTGCTGAAACAAGCTACACTCCCTGTGTTAAAAAGGATAGAATTTAAAACAGGGTATATGATACAAAATTGAAGATAATTGCATGTGGAGATTTATGGAAACCAATCTAATTATATTAATTAATTCTTGTATATAACACAGTTAGACTTGATAGTAGCATATTCAATTTTGGGAAGAACCATTCAATATCAACCAAAAAGTGACACAAAGGATATGCCTATTCAACATAGTCTACTTATGTAACAACATCAATAGGTAACATAAATAAACATATAATATGCGACCAAAAACAAATATTGAAATATATAGCTACATGCAATTAAACTGCTCTTGAAAGCATGCTTAGTGTGACTGCTTGCAGATCGAACACTTTCACAAATCTTTATCAAATGACAGTAGAACAGATGATGAATAATGAAATTCTTAATGAAAAACACGAAAATTAAGGGTAAAATATTTTTCTATCAATAATACCCTCTTACCTCCTATAACATGTGTCTTTGTTTATACTTTACAGCAAATATCACCCCAGAAAAGTTCTTATCCAATCAAAATTAAAGACAGAAATGGTTTTACCGATGCAAAAGATAAAACGACTCAACCGATTGGTCAGAGTATTTAGCACATTGTACTTCCGCCGGCAAATGTTACAATGTTGTTGATGGCAACGAAATTACACTGAAATTAGGTTTATGCGTGTTTGCACATGGTTTAGCAGTTGAAATTTGGTTACAAATAAGGTAAGTATTACAAACCATCACTCAGCTCCCCTCTTAGTTTGAAAAGTTGGAGCTTTCTTTGATCATTTTGTACATTATCTAGTGACACCCTCTTCCCGTGGTCGACCTAGATCGGGAAATAAATAGCAGCGTTTCTGGACAGTTTATGCATGAACAAAGCACGTGTACAGAGAAATCATGCAAACAATCTTTTGAAATATCTATTGAGATGAAAATTACCTTTAATCATGCAGCGAACTCTTTAAAATGTTTTGGGGTGTATACATACTCGCCTCGGTTTATACGGTCTCATCTGAAGGACTATCCCATTTAGTCGCCTTTTACGACAAGCAAGGGGGTACTGAGGACCTATTCTAACCCGGATCCCACGGGGCAAATCTTGAAAGATGACAACATGCAAAGTGTGACGAAAAGACAGATGGAAGATCGGAGGAGATTTCCTGGCCATACGCATGCATAAAAAGAAAAATGCTCCATTGTCTAAATAAGTTATAGGTCTTGTGGTTTTTCTTCTGTCCGTAATCCATATGATTGGTTTTGGCCAGTTCGCGTTTCTTCGTTGAGCGTTAAACATCAGTAATATGCATACATCAAAGATACTAGTATATAAATACAACTGGAAAGAAAACGTTTGTATGAGATATGGACAATTCTTCTGCTAGAATACCTTTTAGGCATTTATTGAACATTTCTCTGGGAATCTTAAATTTTGATTTTTTTTCCTCCTTAATGCTAGAATTTTAAAAAAAAATGACGTAATCAGATTAAATTAATTTTGTCTAGATCTAAGAGATTTTGCACTCAAGCAAATTTATTAAATATCAAATTGTCCATTCAAAAATCTGTTCCATTTTTTTCTAAGTTTATAAGTTTAGACTATGGAATCTTTCCGAGAGATAACTTTATTCCAAACAGAGTGCTTCGAGAAATGTGCCTGTGTGAGAAACTTATTTCTTATTCCCTCTTGAGCTTTCCATAATGAATACTTTATGATGAATATTAATTTTTTTGTGTACTGTAAATAAAAATGTAATCTCATATGCATATTATGAAAAGCTTCAGCTCAAAAGTTTTTACCTTTGTACATGATGATTCCCTAGAATTAGAATCTAAATTGAACACCTGTAAATTTACTACATGGCTGTGTAATTCTTTTAGGTGCTTCGTCTTTATATAAGATACACCATTTAAAGACAGCGAATTCAACGATAATTTACTCTATTAAGTAGGGGTAAATGTTTTACACTTTACACATGTATAAGTACCTCCATAAAAAAACTTGTTGAATGGCAGTGTACTTTCTTATTTGTTTTAGTATTATGTGCTTTTTTCATAATTTGTGCAAAAAAGTGAACACGAAGATTAATAGATATTAAAAAAAAGATTACCGGTAATAAAAACAAAAAAAGCACCATTGTTTTAAACTTGTAAACAATATTTCAGTTTCGTTTGCAGTAAACAATGCAGTATTTAAATCTTCTGTTGTTAATCACATGTTATTTCTCTTGCAGTTTTCGAAAATCACTTTTTTCGAATGAAACATAAGGAGACAACGAACAATATTCGAATCAATTTCTTTTCTATCAAACCACTTTACAAGTACATTTGCACCCTTGCATAACGAATTTGTTTAAGTTCTTTTATCGTGGAATCCGTGGTGATAACGAATAGTATTTGAGCTCAAAAGTCAATTAAACATTACAAAATAGGAGTGGAGCAAACGCGGACCTCCAAAACATCAGAGGTGGGATCGGTTCCAAAGAGGAATGAGCATCCCCTGCCGACCGGTCACACCCGCCTTTTACTCCTTTTCATGATCGGGAAAAAGGGGGGGGGGAATCCATCGAAAATTAAATCATGGCTTAACACTTAGTATGAGAAACCCCAGTCACCATCAACTTATTATAAATTATTCTCTGTTTTCTTGATTTTAGAACATTTTTTGAAAGTCTCACAAAAAAGAAGAAAAAAGCTATTTCAGGTTTTTCCATCTTTTTTTCATATGAATACATTGTTTTATTATTTATTATACCGTTATCACAATTATTTTTACGCATTACTTTGAATATTTTAATATAATCAAATGGAGTTTTTTTTTTAACATCCAGCTTAAAATGCTGTAAAATAATCAGTAAGTACTTTGTTAATTTTGCAATTATGTCATTGTGAAACATTTTCCTTTAAAATAATTCTTCAAATTAATACAATTATCTTTTAATCGTTTTTTTTGTTTTTGTTTATTTATTTATCTTTTTTTGGTTTGGATTAAATATGAACGACAATAAATCTCTGCGAGAAAAAGGAATATTTTTTAAAACTTTCTTTTAGAAAAGATAATTTTTAATGTTAAATGACCCTTATGATTTTCGGATTTTGAGAAAAGGAGGATAATTTAGAAGTAACTCCTCTTATATAAAGTGCCTTTTTATATATATAGGAATGATCTTTCAAGTAATTATGAAAAATATAATCTTTTTTTTTCTAATCTTAATTGAGAATGTTATTATAGATTACTATAATACCCTGAGACAAGGGTGAAGTATAAAGTTAGAGAGGGGTATGGTTTTTTTTTTGAAAGAAAATGCAGAATTTTTACTGCTGATAAAGAGGAAAAAGAATTGCGTCGGCCGGGAATTGAACCCGGATCGACTGCTTGGAAGGCAACCATGCTGACCATTACACCACCGACGCCGTTATATATACATACTTTCAGGTTTATACATATAGTATTACCTGGAAGTCTTCCTTTCGATTGACTTTTATAGGTTTATAAAATGTCATTAATCAAGGTTAACAAAAAAAATGTCATTGGGTCTCTTTACCTACATGCAAAACATTATTACTTTATTTCTGAACTTTCTATTCTTCACGTATCAAATAAAAAAAAAAATCAGGCTTTCAATATTTTTTATATTTGATTACACACCTGATAAATCTTATAAATGTGTATATATATAGCTTTTGGCTAAGCATTTTGTTTGTAATTATTTGTTTTTACATCTGTATTTCTTGGAATCCGAACATGCCGCAGGATACATGAAAATATATCTAGTTTTAATGCAAAGCAACATCTTGCTGAATGTCTTTCTGATCTGTACATTATTTTTGGCTTTTACAATTTTATGTGAAAATTTGTACATTTATTGTTTCATTATACCCCCCGCTAGAAAAGCGGGAGGGTATATCGTATTCGGTATTTCCGTCCGTCTGTACGTCTGTCCGTCCGTCTGTACGTCCGTCCGTCCATCCGTCCGTCTGTTACGCTTTGGGGTACCCATCTCTTATCCGCAACTCCTCTCATACCAATGAAGGAACTTTAATGCAACTTTCACAGAATCTTTATTACATATTGCCATTGTGCACCTCCTATTTCACTTTTTGATCTGACATACATGTTGGATTTTCCAGAGCAAAACATGGATACTGCCAATATATTCATATGGGAAGCGGGGGGTATCATTTAGTGATCTCATTGCTCACAGTATCTCTAGTTTGATTTGTTTTGATGTTAATTATTCAGGGGAAAAATAAAAGTACTCAGAAGTATATAAAGTATATGTTAAGGTGCATAAAGATTTGAAATTATTATGTCGAAATCGGTTTTTACATAAAAAAAATATAATAAATAAATAATGGCCTTTTTTAGTTTTCTTGAAAGTTAAATTTACCAAATAATGCTGCAATGGATTTGGTCATTTTTTAGTTAAAGTTTTTTTTTAAATCTTACAATTAGTAAAACTACAAGATACTATTAACTTTTCGTAGGACAAAGATCTATATTTCATACATTAGAAACGACCATTTTTTATAAACTAATTTTAGCATTTTATGTTTGCTTGTATACAGGAACATGTTTATAAACAAGCATAAGTTCTGTCTGGATAAAAAGATAAACTCTGTTTAAATCTTGATGTGTACACCTTCCTCGAAGAATAACTTGGCTTAGTCCAATCAAATAAATGACCGCACACAAAAATAAAACCAAATGTCAATCAGCACTACCAAACTGCCACTTATGTATCCAAAAGGACAAACAAATAGTATTATTGCTGGATTATATTAGTTTTGCCACCGTCAAGTGTCGAATAAAATCCACATTCAATTGTCTGAATTATTTTAGATGTAAAGGTTGTGTCTTAACGCTGAGTTAAGAATTTTGTGACAGAGTAAAAAAAAAAGTTTGTATCATTGCCTTTAGAAAATGAGCCCTTTTATAAAGTAGCCAAAAAAGTTTCTTTTGAGAACACAAGCTTCCTTGATTGATATTTTATCAACAGAGTGATAATAAAAAGGTCGTTTGCAATGCGAATGACTCCTCATAATTATTACAAATATAAAGAGACAATGTTATTCTTTTTTTTTTTTTTTTTACAAACATAGGGTAGCCTACAATGGTTGGCTATCATGATATGGAATATTTCTTTTAACTTCTACGTAAATATCGGGCGTGACTCTACTGAGTACATGGCTTTCCTATTTAATAATTCGAGTAGTGATAATGCCATAATCAGTGACTGTAATCTACACAACTCTTTTTAGATTATTTATGGAACAAAAAAATTATCGAGTATGCTTTTATTTTAATATTTCATATTTTAAACTAATGAATAAAAACAACAAATTATCATATGAAATCTGGAGACAAGCCTCTTTTTATAGCTCCCTGTTGATAATTGAAATTATATAACGTGAATACTTTTTAATTTTTTTTTTTGTACATATATGCTATTTTTTTTCTTCGAAGGGATTTGTTGCTTTCGGGTTTTACACTTGCATTTTTTAAATTGATCGAGTTGAACCTGTATTTAAGAAATCGCCCTTTCAATTACAGTATTGAAATCACAGAACTTGTCGCATTAGAAGTATATTTAAATTATAATGGCTTTGGAAATTATATTTGACTAAATACTGATATTATGTTAAATGAATTTATTAAAAAAAATAAAATATAAAGATAATTCTCAGAAATTAAGCTCCTGGGTCAACCTGGCAATTTCATGACAAAGATAATATATTGTACATAATTATTCATCGGTGGATTAAATAAAAAAATAATTTTAATCAGTTTTTATCGTTCGTATATTATCATCATTTTTTATGGCTTGGCGTTAACATCTCTCTCTCTCTCTCTCTTCGGATTTTTGTGTTAACTTCTAAAGTAAATTTTAATGTGCAGCTTTAACATTATTATATTTCAAACGTACACTCAGAACACGTACAGGAATGGATAACTACATGTATCTAACTTTGTAATTGTTTCACGTATGTCTGTTTGAAAATAAGTCATATTATAGTGTTTATAAAGCAAATGTTTTCATAGATCCTGCAATTTCTTAAGAATTGGCATAGAATCAATTTATATGTATTATCACTTTACTCAGTTAAATTTAATGTTTTTATTTTTACAAGTTGAATATTTATGGGGAAAATAAAACATCAGTCATCTTTACAACCTTAAAGATCTTTATCTAAACGACCCAGATTTGTTTGATGTTTTGAAGTGTCAAGTTTTATTTCGGTAATTGTTTAATTGAAATGATTTAAAATTATTAATACAATAACAAAGCATTTTAATATATGGTCTTATTCATATTGAAGATGATAAGGGTATTAAATTAATTTCCTGTGTTTTTATTCATATAATGTTTTTTTTTTAAATCGTCAACATGTAGCGTATTCTGTTAAAGCTTTTACATTTTACCAAATAACCTTACCGTTCATGTCATCCTCAATGTACACGGTTTCCTTCTGAATTAATTTTTCTTCATACTTTTTAATCTTTAAATTGATTGCAATATTCAGAAAAAATAGTTTTCTTCTGAAAATTATCATATCTGCTGGTAGTCTGAATTTTGTCTTTATAGTCGTTGGGCAAATCTAACACTGATATGAAAAAAACGTCCGTCAGCATTTGACTTAATGATAGGTTGTATTGCTAACAAGTTCATTCTATCGACCATTGAACTTATGAAATGATGATTCTAAAGGAGACTCCTGATATTCTTGTTTATCAATTTTTTTCAATAATTTATCTCGTTTAGAAAATTGTACATACGTAGAGCATGCTCTTGCATATCGAATCAACTGAGAGATTTAAACCTCTTATGCAGGTTTCCCATAGGAAAACGAAGTTGATTATTGTTTTGCAGGGTAAATTAAACTTTCAAAGCATTGATATAATAGATTATTATTTAATTAAAAATTAAAATTATTTCATGTAAATTAAGAAGTTCACTTCTATAAGATTTCTGCATGTATACTTGTCAAAATTTCTAAGTCCCCACTTTTATTTTTTCAAAAAGTTCAAAACCTTAACATCAATGTACTAATTGGTTTCAATTTTGCCTTCAATTTGCAATACTTACATGTCAAGGCCAACAAAATTGTAATCGAATGTGTAATTACTCGAACGTGACGGTTTTTGATAAAAAGCATGAAGTTCGAGTTTCATATGTTTTTCGGGTGAATTCTTCATAATTTTTACTTCCATGTGTTCTCCATCTTTATAATTGATATCGAAAAACAAAGAAAAGTTTGATTAAAATGCGGTGCAGTCCATACAACAATGTGAAAGTGAAGTTGAAATGGCCCAAGCTGGTCGTAGTTAACGAGAGTTCTGTTTCCTTTCACTGCATGACTTTATTTTACTTAAAACCTTTATAACTATCGCCCGAAAAACCTACAAAGCATACCTGAATTCCTTCTTATCATTAGAAAATAGAAATCGCTAGATTTTCAACAAACACAACAAAATCATCCTAGAGTTTATCTTGAAAAATCAATTGAACCGGAACCGGAAGTGACCTCCCCTCAATGTCAAACTGGAGGAGTGGGGTATGCATGTAATAAGACATTATATAATTATTGTCAGCAAGGCACAGGTACTTTCGGTAAGCCCCCTTGTCATCCTAATCTCAACCCTAACTAACATGTATTGAAGAAGATAAACCGGAGTTTGAGACAGCTTTTCCAGCAGCAGAATCTAGCGGAACTAAAGGACGACCTAGTCTTCACATAGAAAAACATTCAATAAAAGAATTTTTCTTAAATAGTGAGAACTCTTTGAGAAACGGCTGTCTTGCTGTGAATTCGTTTGAATGGAGGATAATGCAATATTTAACGTTGGGATTTTTTTTTAATTCTAGGGTGCCTTAACATTTTCTGCATAGTGTGTTAAAGTGCTTCAATAAAATAAATTATGTGAAAAAAAAATGTATTGCCTTTTTTTTTATCCTGTGTACTTATTTAATTACACTGTTAAAATAATTCAATATAAGAGCGGTGTAAAGCAAAAACTTTCCTGGGGACTTAGAAATTTTGACTAGTATACAAGAAAATTTCTCATATAATTCATTTTCCATTTTGTTTTTTTTCCCAATCTTTTGTCATTTGGACAAACGACAGACGTTATAAATGCCCTTAGAGTAAATAAAAATGTTGTTACCTGAATGTTTCAATATCACAGTATTAAAAAAATTCATCATGGAGATATTTTTTGGATAATTATTGCGTAATACTGAAATATATATTTTTCATGATGCAAATTGTCATTGTATTTTAATATCTATAGCGAAAAAATCCAAAAAAATGCGTCGGCCGGGAATTGAACCCGGATCGACTGCTTGGAAGGCAACCATGCTGACCATTACACCACCGACGCTCTGTCTTGTATTGGAAATGTTAAGATAAATGAAGATAATTTTTACCTGGAAGTCTTCCTCTTAATTAACATTTATAGTTATAAAAGGGTTATCAATTAAGGAAAACAAAAAGAAATGACGATTTTCTTTTACCTGCGTACTAAACCTCATTTCTTTACTCCTGAGATTTATTATTATAAAAATAAATAGGTTTTTTTTTAACCTTTTTAAATAAAATTGAATGTGAATATTATATCTCTTGCCCAAAAATTCTATTTTTATTTAGGATATATTGTACATTTGAATTTCTTGGAATCGAAATCATCTGTTGTTGTAACATGCCTTAAGCTGCGGTGGGGTAGTTTCAGCGATTTTGCAAATCTCCTCAACTTTTGGAGCCTTTGAAACTCACCTTCTGCCACTTACAATGCATGTATAATTTTTACTTGGTCTCAACCGGTGTTTGCTTGACAAATTGTGGTTATTGTATATACTAGTTTGAAATCTATCAAGCCTTAATAAACAACAATTTCAACACATACGTGTGTTTAATTATAGTTTTCTTAATTACTGTTCATTCAATTTTTGCTGGAAAGAGGAAGCATAAATATATAACATTTAACCAGTAAAGGTCTTCTTAATGAATACCCTATTATAATTTTACAGATTTATATTCTTTCATTTTAATTGTTTAATTGTTAAGCATGAAAGTAAATGTACTCAGATTGATATAAATTATAATTAGGGGCATAAAGGTTTACACATATTTCCCGTATATCTTTTTAATAAGATATATTTTTTTTGCACTACATGCATTATTTATAAAATATTTTTGGTTAAAAAATGCCTGTACAGAATATGTCACAATTAGCAAAACTACGAAATAATTTTTTATTCGAAGATTTCTTGTAAGACAAAGGCAATATAGAAGACCTCCATTCATAAACTAATTTTAGTGTATCATAAATACTGTTTGGATACTTTTTTGTTTAAAATGCATCATTAGTTCACATTACTCGATTAATAACATACTTCAGTCAATCATATCAGTGACAACACACAAAATAAAACCAAAGGTCAATCAGCACGCATATGACAAATCTGCCACTCAGTTATCCAATAGGACAGGTATGTTTGTATAATTAGATCCTACTAGTTTTGCTACTGTCAAATGACGAACAAAATCCATATAAAATAGTCTTTACTATTATTTAAAACATGCGCAGTAACCTTAAACCTATCGAGTCCAGAAAATATGACATAGACAAGAAAATTAAATGGAAAAAAAATTATGAAATATGAAATACGTATAAATTCCTGATTCTTGTTTATTGATTTTCAAAAAAAAAGTTATTATATAAAGTGCGAAAATTAGGATTTATTTGAGAATACAAGCTTCCTTAATTGCCTTTTTGATCAGCAGAATAATAACAATGTGAATGAAACATCATAATCAATATAATCATAAATAGTCAATGTTATTCTTTTTACAATCATATATTTAAGACAGGTTTATTTATTATAGGTTAATATCAGTCCGATTTAATTATATTTTTAAGTGGTTTGTAGAAAACAAAATATCATATGAAAACTAGAGTCAAACCTCTTTTCATGGCTCCATGTTGAAAGTTAAAACTGTATTGCCTGAACACTCGTTAATTGTTTTGTACATACATGTGTATAATGTCATCCTTTCTGCGAAAGGCTTTTAAGCTTTAATTCTGCTCTCAGACTTGTATTTATATCCGAAAAAATGAGTCTCAAGGATTCCTTGCGTTTGCCCATTTCAGTTTGCAATTTCGCATTAAATTGATCCTTATTTGTTATCATTACCTTTAATACATTCATAACATATCATCAATAATTAATAGTACATCTAAGACTGGGGGAGTGAGCACCCCTTGCCTAACACTAATTATTACAGTATTTATAAATATCATCATCGAGATATTGTTTTGGATAAATTTTTACCTTAATGATATCCGATCATCAGCCAGGAAGGATAACTCCAAATATCAATATTTAAATTGAAATGCAGCAAAATGAAGCTTGAAAATGAAATTTTTTCATGCAACGAATTTCATTTTATTCAACTTTATAAGATTCAAGGTTTTTGGAAGTCTTAGAAAAGGTCTTATAAAAGTTGACATTTGTACCCTATAAAAGGGGAAAAAATAATACAGCTTTAGAGAAATAAGATTTTCTTTAATTCAGGCTTAGATACCAATGCTTATTAGCATGGTATGAAATAAGAAGTGATATGTGGTGTCTTGCAATGATAGCAAAAGCCTTTTACACTATGTATTATAGAATACGTGACGGAAATAGAAGAAAAAATACCAAATTAGTATTAATATCATGACAATTTCTCTGAATATCTGGATACCTATCGTTTTTTTACCTAAAATATATTTGTTGATCAATTTGCAATTAGAAAATGCATTGCTGATATTCCAATTCGCTTTTTCTGCAAAAATGATTAACTTTCATCTTTCATTTTAAAGAAATTACTGTGGATAAATTTACATAACTTTGTGGATTCAGAGATACTTTTATGAGTATTTTTGATAACTTAACTGCTAATTTTATAAACCTGAGGATCGGACTACCTTAAACTGAAAAAGTTTATATTTCATGATGCAAATTATATTGGCATATTAATATTTATAGAACAAAATCAAAAAAGGAGATGCGTCGGCCGGGAATTAAACCCGGATCGATTGCTTGGAAGGCAACCATGCTGACCATTACCCCACCGACGCTGTGATTCTTCTACCATATGTTAAGGTAAATGGGGATAAATTTTACATGGAAGTCTTCCTCTTTATTGACATTTATAGTTTTTAAAAGATTATTAATCAAGGGAAAAAAAATGACGAGACTCTTTCACCTGCAGGCTGAATACTTTAATTTATTTTTCAGGTAAAAACTTGAAAGTACTTAGAATATAAAATATGTTTAGAATCATAAGGTTTAAACATATTTTTTATGTATTATACATGTAGTATTTATGAAATTTTTTTATTATAGAACGTACAGAAATTCTCACAATTAGCAACACTACTAAACACTTTTTTATATGAAAATTTTGTGTAAGACAAGGAACTTTATTGTTTATGCAATAAAGATGACATCCATTTATATAGAGAATAATACATACCCTTTTCCATATCACATCCTGTATCAGCCCGAGACACCAATATCAGCCAGAGGGCCGAAGGCCCGAGGGCTGATACAGGATGTGATGTGGAAAAGGGTATGTTTTTTTTATATTTTTTACATACTTAGTAATAAAATACAGAACACATTAAGTTGAGAAGAAAATAAGTAAACAATCATGCACGGGCTTCTTATAAAATGTATACAGTCTATTGTCGCATACAGTTTCGGTTTGTTTCTACTTCTATTCCAATGCACTCGGTCCGTAATTTGAAAATAATCTATTACAAGTATTTGTAAATTAAGCTTAACCTTATTTTCAAAAAATTTAGAGAATATGAACCCACCAAAAATTGTGCATATGATCACAAGTACTGTTTTTTTTTGGTTTAATTTACTAAGGTTGTGATATTGACGTCACAATAGCTGTATCAGCCCTGCAGGGCTGATACGGCTATTGTGACGTCAGTCATATTGCATATGCAAAAAACCTGTATTTATTACTAAGTGTGTAATAAAAACTGATTCTTGTATATTATAAATACTGTTTCGATAATTTTTTGTTTAAAATGCCTCATTAGTTCACATTTCGAAGAATATTGGCTTAGTCCGATCATATAAGTGACAACACACAAAAATAAAACCAAAGTCCAATCAGCACGACAAAACTACCACTCATTTATCAAATAGGACAAACATGTATATATATTGACTAGATCATACTAGCTTTGCAACTATCAAGTAACAACTAAAATCCAGATAGACTAGTCTGGATTATTCTTAAAAATGTAGAAGATGCGTAATAACCTTAAAACTATCGAGTCCAGAAATAAATGATAGTTATAAAAATAAAATAATTTAAGGATATCCGATCCTCAGCCAGGAAGAATAACTCCAAAAATTAATATTTAATTTGAAATGCATCAAAATGAAGCTTGAAAATGAAAATTTTCAAGATTCAAGGTCTTTGGAGGTCTTAGAAAAATTCTTATAAAAGTTGAAATTTGTACCCTATAAATGAGAAAAAATGAATACAGTTTTAGAGAAATAATATTTTCTTGAATCCAGCCTTGGATACCAATGCTTATTAGCATGATATGAAAGGAGAAGTGATTTGTAGTGTCTTGCAAAAATAGCAAAAGCCTTTTACACTATGTATAATCATAGATTACATGACAGAAACAGAAGTCAAAAAATACCAAATAAGTATACATGACAATTTCTCTGAATGCCTGGATACCTATCATTGCTGGTATTCCAATTCGCTTTTTCTGCAAACATATTAGAGATTTGACAATTTTCCCTATATAATATGACTAACCTTAATCTTTAACTTTAAAGAATAGTATAATATTAGTACTATGGATAAATTTACATAACTTTGTGGAATCAGAGATACTTTTATGAGTATTTTTAATTACTTAACTGATGATTTTATAAATTTGAGGATCAGACGATCTTAAATGGTCGAATTTCATTCATAAAACAAAAACTTTTTTTTAAGTGATAAATGAAAAGCTTGATATGAAAAATGATAAATACAAACAGCTTACAAATTCCTCATCCTGATCTTTTTTGTATACAGAAATGTCTGAGTTTGTACCATTCACTTCAGGAAAAAAAAAGCTTTTTTGTAAAGTACGAAAAATAGGCTTTATTTGAGAATACAAGCTTCCATGATTGCCTTTTTTGATTAGCAAAGTAATACATGTAATATACAATGCGAATTATTAGTCAGAATCATTATAATTATTATTATAAATAGTCAATTTATTACTTTTTTTACAATCATAGAGTATGTATATACGTTTATTTCATTAAGACAGGCTTATTTTTTAACGCATGGGTAAATATATATCCTATTTAATAATATTTAAAATGGCTTAAAGAAAACAAAATATCATACTATGAAAACAAGACTCAGAGCTCTGTCCCTCTTGATAATTTAAACTTTATTTCGAGAACACTCCTTAATTGTTTTGTACATAAATGTCATTTTCTCTGTGAACGGGTTTGTTGCTTTTGGATTTAGACTTGCATTTATATCCGAACAAAAATGGATTAGGAAATTGTTACTGTGAAATCCCAAATTTTTGTGGGGTTTAATTTTCGGTGTTTTCGAGGTATGAAGAGACCCACGAAATCATGTCCACCACGAAAGGTAAAATGTTACATACATAACTACTCAACAATTCTTCCTCCACGAATTTAAATCCACGCGAACCAAGAGTTTTTACCTGAACAACGAAATTTTGAGCCCACGAAAATATGTGATTTTACGGTATTGTCTAAATACTAAAGAATAATCTAATGAGTTAAAAATGAAATAAGAAGATAATAATCAGAATTCAAGCTCGAATGTTCATTAAAACAATACATACATGTATTTAAAGCAGCGCAATAACAAACCCTTAAAAAAATCAGAGATGGGATTAATTACAAGTGACATGGAGGAGTGAAAATCTTCATCGGAAATTATAATGGGTAAAAACATTGTGATTTGACTTTATTGATTTGATGACTTGATCAAACGAACAATTTCTGTTATTTGCTACTGGTTGTACCTCGATATCTCTTGTCCTCATTGTTGAATTTTTTTTCACTTCTAACATTAGTTTTTAAGTGCAGATTCAATAGCATGAACTTCAAACCTACAGAGTTAATAATTAAGCATTTATCTAAATATGTAATCGGTTCAAGTATGTTCGTTTAAAAACTACTTTTTAAAAAATCGAATTCCCATGTTCATAACGTTAACATTTTCATAGCTCATACAAAGTCTTCACATTATGTATATAATCAATTTATATTTTTTTCACTTCAGTGATACCCTGTTTTATGTTTTTATTTTTTCAAGTTGAAAATTAAAAGATTCTTAAAATATGAATTAATATGAGCAATAATCTAAGCAACCTCAACGATCCTCATTTAACAACACATTTATATGTTTTCGGTGTCAAGGTTATTTCATTGTTTATATGACATTAAATTAAAAATATAAGGGCCTAATATACATTATATTATTTTTAACATGTAGTGTTGTTTATAGTGAAGATAATTGGATGTAATTTTATTTATGAACATTCAAAACAATAAATTTATAGTAAGTTTTTATGTATCTGCCAAATAATCCTTCAGCTCATTTCATCACCATTTATACACGCCTAACACGGTTTCCGTCTGAATTATTTTTTCTTCATACTTTTTAATCTTTCATTTGAATTGATTGCAATATTTGGATAAAAGAAATATTTTTTCCCCGCATATAAGTCTTTGTGCTTGTAGTCTGAATTTAGTACCCAGTCGTTAGGCAAATTTTAAGGCCATTATTTTTATTTTGACTACTGATTACCCCGTTTACCCCATTAACTCATATGGCTCAAGACAGGTGTGAAAGATCGACAGGGGATGCTTACTCCTCCCAGGCATATGATCTCTTTTCTTGACTTCTGGAGTCTCCAGAGGCCCTTGCATTTGTCTAACTTGAATTTTCATATTAATAGAGATTTTTTACTGTTTGTTATCTTTACCTGTAAAACGTGATTTTTAAGGCTGTGACGTCATTTAATTAAAATCATGCACGTTTCTTTTAGACAGCTTCATGAAGTTTGTTGAAAATTCGTATACAAAATGTTTTCTTTTTATTTTACTTATTAATTTCTTTTAAAAGTTATTATAATACATGATGTTTTGAAGAAATTGATATGTTGTTTCTTGTTTGTTAGTAGTTTCTTTGAATAATGTTCAATTTTAATTGTTTTATTTCACGGTACGTGTACGGTGCATGTGTCCGGTTAAGAGTGATGCTCACTCCTCCATGGTACCTGATCCCAGGTACTTCTCATCCTTTAGAGGTTCGCTTTGTGTGCTTTGTTCCAACAAATTGTATTGTTTAATGGAATTCTGATGCAAATCATCTTGGCAAATTCAAGTCATTTTTGAACTTATGCAATTTATAGGGGAGGGTCCCAAAAGAGATGCGTCGGCCGGAAATTGAACCCGGATCGACTGCTTGGAAGGCAACCATGCTGACCATTACACCACCGACGCTCTTAATATTTGTATTTTTCTTCAGGTAAATACATGATATCATTTTAATTAGAACTTCCTGTTGACTGACATTAAAAGGTTTATATCAATTTAAAAAAATAAATATATGACGAGTCTCTTTCACCTGCAGGCTAAACATTATCACTTTATACTTGAGAATTATTTATATAATTTTTTTTCATATGATGATAGTATCAAGGGTTTGTGTATCATCCTTTAAGTTCAATGATGGTACCCCAGCAATCTGTCGGAATGCCATTGGTACCACCTGCGTTCCAAGAATATAATTTTTGTTATTCATATGCTTCAGAGGCAGAATTTATTTAAAATCTTATACACGAGAAGAAATTACCTCTAGGGTTCAACTTGACATTTAGATACCGGTTTAAAACATAACACAAATTCTGAAACAGCTGTTTAATTTGGTTTATGAAAAATAATTCTAAAGTTATATACGAATGAACAGTATTGAAAGTATAAATTCTATTTTGAACCTTACTAAAACAACTTGGAATTTATTATTGATTAATACATAGTTACTGTTTTCATTAAACACGTTTTGTTTGATATTTGTTTCTGACACGCAACTTAAGTTCATTGTTTGTGGTCGTGTCAGTAAATTTTTTGTAATTTTTTTTTTCTTTCTCTGTGTTAGTGTTTGCGAGTGTGGTGTATGTATAAAGTTTTCGTGTTGTTTTTTGTTTTTTTATTTATTTGTTTCATCTGTAAAATAAATTTATTTTTGTTTAATTGATTCTACAGTACTAGTGTTTCGTTTTCTTCCGGACTAACACAAAATCCAAAAGAGTTCATTACAATCTCTTACTACAAAAAGACATTATTAAATGGTTACCTAACGATAAATTTTCATGATAAACCTTATGACTTCAACTTTTTAATCGCCAACTTCCCTTATGTAGCAATATACCCTTGTCACCTGCATGCCGTGTATATGTGATCTTTCCGTTGATTCGAAGCGCAAGTGCATTCTCTACGTACAAGGAAAACAGTGTAAGTTATTGTCAAACAATAAGATCAATACTAAATCAATACTAAATCAGAGGAGCACGTCACCCTAAATGATGAAAAAATAGAAGAATTTGTCTATCTAGGTAACAAGATCACCACAGATGGGAGGTAGATGTGCTAGCTCGGATTCTAAAGCCACAGTAGCGTATGTTGCACCTAAAAAACAAGTGGAGGTCAGCAAAGATCAGCATAAACACTAGAATAAGAATCTTCAAGAGCAACGTGCTTGGGGTCCTCGTATATGGTGCTCGTACATGGAAAGTTACAAAAACCATTTCAAACAAGCTAGATGCATTCCCGACACGTTGCCTTCGCAGAATATTACGTATCTTCTGGCTTAATACCATCTCAAATGAAGAGCTGTACAAAAAGACCAACACCACCCCTCTATCTCAAGTTATAACGAAAAGAAAATGGCTGTGGATAGGACATGTATGTAGAATGCACCCAGCTTCCATCCTAAGGGTTGCAATGAGATGGACACCATCTGGCAAGAGAAAGAGAGGGAGACCAGAGGAAACATGGAGAAGATATGTGGAGAAAAGATGGGACAGATCCAGAGATGGACACAGGACAGGCCAGCACGGAAGTCTCTGGTGATAGCCTCATGTGCTAACTAGCATGAAGAGGAGTAAGTAAGTAAGTAAACTGATGAAACAAAAATATCATCAATCTCATTTAAAGACATCATTTCGTAAGTTTTACAGTCGATACAATATGGCTGTTTGCCAATACAATCTACCATTAAGTCAACTGCTGAGAAGTTGGTTTTTTTTTCAAACTAATTTTTGTGTCATTATTTACACACTGAAATAATTGTCTGTGGATATTTCCGTTATTTTCCCGGTCAACAACAAAAACAAGCATACGGCGGTCAACAAGGAATGTTCACTCCTCTGTGACACCTGATCCCACCTCTGATGTTTAAAAGGTCCATGCTTCTCTGCTGTTGATTTGAATTGTTTGAATGACCTTTTGAGCTTGAATAATGTTCGTTATCTCCATATATTTTATTTTAATCGTATGCTAAAGAGACAACAATTTGGTACATAACCTAAAAATACAAAAATGTAACCTGAATGTTTGAATTTTTTTCTCGTGAAAATGTTATTTGGGATAAATTTTAACCTTATATTGTAAACGGAAATCTTTCGTGAGTTTATTTGAAAAATTAAGTAATACGAAGTACTATGTTATTATTATAGTCTATAATATAATAACGTTGTGTGTTTTTTAACAAAAAGAATTAAAAAAAACGTCCAAAAAGATGCGTCGGCCGGGAATTGAACCCGGATCGACTGCTTGGAAGGCAACCATGCTGACCATTACACCACCGACGCTATGTTAGTCTTATATGCTATTTGTTTTTAATTGGATAAGTTTTCATTCTCATTTTGTGGTCCCACTTCCTTGTACTTGAAAAAGGAAAGAATATAAATCACTAAAAACACATTAAGAATTATCGCTTCATATTGAAATCAAATCAAACACATAGCCTATTTTTTTCTAGAAGAAAACAGCATTTACTGGAAATATAAAATAAAATAATATAGTCATTTTTTTTTTTTAGATTAAAGGTCTTGATGAGAACCATACCGGATCTAGTGTCATAAAAGTGAATATCCATTTTAACCTTTAGCTTTATTTTAAAAAATATCCTGTCATATTTAATATTCTTTGGGGAGATCGCAGATCTGCTTTGACTTTGGTTTTTATCACTTTTCAGCCATCACAAGATTGTTCTCACATAATTACTGAGTATATGAAGGACATTGTTTTATTTAAGTTTTAAAGTATCATATTATTTAAAACATTTCTGTGACGTCATCTTTTGTTAAACCTGGTTCAATAAATTTGTTATTGTCCTGCACCCCGTCCAATAAGTTACCTGTAGGTGTCCAATAAGTTTCAACTTATTGGACAGGTACAGGTAACGTTAAAATGAGAACAAAGAGCGAGGCAAATAAGTAAACAGCATTTAAAAGGCAATGACAAATCTAACAATTTAATATGAACAACGTAGGAAAATAGTAGGCTAGCGTTAAATGTTAGTATTTCACAAAAAATCCTATTGAAAATGGCACAAAAAATCCAGTGAATTGAATGTCTCAGATTATTGTAGACGCATCCGTGGCTCCGATCATAAAGTTCCTGAATTCACCGTTCATTGCTATATAATAGATTCATTTCCCAATGCTTGATTCACGGAACATAATATAGAATCCAATGGACACAAAGAATTAATGAGAAGAATTGCGATTTCTTAAACACAACCTTGGGCTTTTTGTTTATTGAAATATCCATTTTTCCGCATTTAGCACAAAATTTTGCTCACGAAATTCCAACAGAATCTGTAATTTCGTTCAGTGATTTATTACCATTTGTCCACCTAGTCCTGCATCGTTTGAGCGAGTCTGTCGTTGTTTTAAGGAGTGGCTGGGGTAAAATCCTCCCGAGTTCGAAACCTGCACACAAAAGAGAAAGTGTTGCATTTAAAAAAAA
>PRKT01000075.1:247008-272326 GCA_003671525.1 Saccostrea glomerata
AATGCGATTTGTAACGAACGCAACAATCCTACAGTATATTCTTTTTCTTTGTTTTTCAATAAATTAGTCAAGAAAATATTTATTTGCGGAGGAGTGAAACGAGGGAGAAAATAAATTTATTTCTTTACGTTTTTACTTCGGTATTCTCCGTGAAACTTCGTATCTTAAGAAACTGGTTTTTCATGCACGAGCGATTTAGCGCTCACTATAAATACTTTTACCAGGGAATGTTCGATTAATGCGACGTTCGTTACAAAGAATCGCAGGTTGTTTTGTGTCTTTGGTTTTCCCTGCCCTCCCAGCCCTTGCATTGTTTATCGTGTAAAATTTATTACATGTAGTTTGATTTGTATGTTTTGAATAAAAATGCGATTTGTAACGAACGCAACAATCCTACAGTATATTCTTTTTCTTTGTTTTTCAATAAATTAGTCAAGAAAATATTTATTTGCGGAGGAGTGAAACGAGGGAGAAAATAATAGACTCTCCTCGGCGCTAACGCGCCTCGGGTCGTCTAATATCTGACATAATGGACAGTTTTCGTCTTATAGCCATTACATAAATACGATTAATGCAAAACTTGAAACTTACAAAATTATTCACAGAAAAATTTCGAATTTGTCAAAATCACCAGTTACTCATAGACAGTTTGAATCCACTTTGCCTGTGGGATCTTTTTAGTTTTGAATGTATGTAAAAACAACGTAAATCTGGAGTGACCGAACGACAGGAGACGCTTACTCTTCTACGGCACCTGATCCTGTGTTTGTTTTCAGAGATCCCTATTGGCCATTACCTGAGGTTTATTTCATCGAATGCAACTTCACACATTGACAAAATAAACAGTGTTACATATGAAAAATTTTTTATACTAATTTTCATGAAAATAATAGAGGAACACTGTTTACTTATATCTTCATCTGCGTATTGATTATTTTTTTTTTTGGCTTAACATTGCGAATGAATTATAGTATGCTGTCTTAGTGAATCGAAAAGGATCGATGTACACCATGAACTGCAGACATATATCAAAGTTTTTAAAACCATTAAATGTAAAAAAAAAAAAAAAAAAGATATCTTTAAAATACTAGGTAAAGGTGATATTTTTTACCTTATCCTGAAACCGGAAAATGTATATAAAAATCAAAGTTTGGAAAATCTGGTTTTATGTGCAATATTAAAATTCTAAAATTTGACATTATGTTGTATAAATTACAACGCCCATGTATGCACAAATTGGTATAGAAAGATGTTTTCCCAAACATAATTAACAAGCAGAGAATCAGTTGGATTTTTTCAATTATAAGAAATATTCAAATCGAGATCGTTGGAAATTAATACTGGTCGCTGAAACAACCATATAAAGTGGTCGTGTGTGGGAGGCGAGATGGGAGGAGATAGAGTCCTCAAGTTTACAGCCATATACCTGGCTGATTAGAGTTTCGTCAAATACACCGAATAATTTTTTTTTTGACATTAATTTAAAATCTTAATTGACATACATGTGCTGAACTTTCTCCCACAACATTCTTCATTTGATACTTTTAACTTATGTGAAAAACTCGACAGAACTATGCTCTGAAATTGTATAATAGTAAACAAACTGTATAGATTAATCACAAAGCGAGGAGACCGAGAAGGTGTATTTCCTGGTCTATATGCAGTGTTGCATGGCAGAAATAACACCGTGTATAACTATAGAACAGGTAGACACGTAATATCTGCATTAGGAAACCGATTAAAGTTTTTTTTTTTAAGTTACTCCATGTATAGATATTAATAAGTAATGTAGAGGAGATATAAGTTTAATTCCAAAGTTTCATAAACGTTTTGACTTTACATATTTTATATGTCTGGTTCTGGAAAAAGAAATGAAATATATGCACATTGTAGATAACGAAGAGTATTCGAGCTTAAAAGTCCATGTAACAATACAAATCAGGGGCAGAGAAAACAATTACATCGAAAACATCAGAGATTGGATCAGGTGCCATCGATGAGTGAGCTTCCTCTGCCGACCAATCAGACCAGTCGTGTGCTCTTTCCCATAATCCGGAAAAAATCCGTCGATAATTCGGTGTGTAATGATCTAACCATTCGTATGAAAGCTTCAGTAAGTATTTAATGTAATGATAGAGTGTAGGCCTATTTGCTGACAAGGTCATTGAATCCACGTGCTATAGAACTTATGAAATGATGACTTAAGGTCTTCAATCCCTAATAGGAAGAAATTCAATGAAATTGAAAACATAAAAGATATGTAGGCATTCAATACTCAGTTTATTTAGACATTGTTCCCATTTATTACTATAAGTATGTTTAGTGAGATGTGTCCTAATTCATGACCTTGAATTTTGATAGAGTTATCTCCCCTTTTTAATTAATAAAAAAAATCAATTAAAAAAAATTAGCTGGTAAAAAAATTGTTTTCAATTATCAATCTATTTTAAATATTTCAATGCATCTTTCCACCAAAGGATTTATTGATATTCAAATTATTTGAATTTTTATTTTGAAAAAACGCTTTTCCCCATAGACTTCAATGCAATCTTTGTTAATTAACTACTCCTTAGTTAATGAACTTTTTGAAAATTTCTCGTGGGCAATCCTTTTCCACTATAAAATGCTTTAATATAATATCAGACTATTGTGTACTTGACGGACATTTAAGGGTAGAGAATTTGGTCCCATTAGGGATTGAAATCCTTAAACGAGACTTTTGATATTCTTGGTTCATCAACTTTGTCAATAAATTACCTCTTTTTAGAAACTGTTCATACTTAGGACATACTCTTGCGTATCGAACCAATTGAGATATACAATTTTGTATAAAGGTAATAAAGGTATATTGCTGCATAAGTAAGGATCAAATGAAAAAGGTAGAGATAACGAAAAATTATCGATCTAAAAAAATTATACTACCGGTATAACAGTAAAATTATGTAAATAGAAGACAGGGGGATATGAAAGACGGTAATGCTACCTTTAAATTTTCTAATCAGATACATGCACAATTAGATTCCTCTCTATTCACAGTAAGATTTTTTTTCGATGTTTAGGAGCCTAATATCATCACGTTTAATTTTGAAACGGCACAAGCACTGTTAAACCCAGTGACAATTCGATCGTAAGAACGTAAAGAATACTTGCATATGTTTACATAATTTCTCACTTCCGTTTTAGAGTTAGTAAGAGATTATATGCACTCCGTGAAAAGGGGTCTATTTTGGTTATAATCACCATCGTTCTTTTAATTTTTGAATGGCTGACTGGATTCCTTTCGTTTCCCAAGCCAAGTCAGTGTTTCAGTTGATTTCTGGGGACAAAAATGGAGCAAAAAATACACAGGAAAACTTCACAAGACAGTGCCCCGGTGTCTCGCAACTAAGATCTGCTGTTGAGTGTATTGCTGGTGACCAAGTGGCTGCACTAGAAACTCAAAAGGAGTTTTTTCGTAATACCAGCAGTATCATTGACAGTGTTCCTCTGGTTGGACATGTTAAAGGTACGGTTCATTATGCTGTAGGCGACAAGGAGGGAGGAGATAATGCTATGAAATCAGCCTCGCGAACAGTTGGAACTATCGTCGGGGGTACTGCTGGAATGCTTGCTGGGGGTCCTGTGGGGGCTATGGTCGGGGGAATTTCTGGAGGGTTGGCTATGGATTCTGTAACGACCGCTGTTGATTCTGAGATTCACGGAGAAGAAAAATTAAGTGGCATGTTTAGACAAATAGATGATCTACAAAAGAACCCCAAGGATTCTGGGAAGTGGTTTGATACTTTAATTTGGTTTGCAGGAGACGCTGCCGCTGGGTATTCGGCTGGGATGCAGGCCAATAATAGCGACACACAAAAGAACCTTGAGACCAGTAAAAATAAACTAGTCAAGAATGTTGGACAAGATGCTGCAAAAGAGGGAATATCACACGTATCCCTTGTTCCCGAATTTGACCCTTTTAAGATTTCAAAAGTTCGAAATAAGCAAGTTAAAGATTCATTGAGCAATCCTGGCCTTGATACCTCGCTGGATTCTAAGAGACATTTCCAAAATCTCAATAAAGATAGTGATGATTTATTTCTGGTTGATGATTTTACAAGAAAAAATACATTCGAAGACGATGCTTTATCTAAACCAATTTCAAATTCCAATTTACCTGATAATAATAAAGTTGATCCTCAGTATGAAGAAACATCAGAAGAAAGTATGATGGATGGAGATGAACCTTTCATGTTAATGGAGTACAGAAATCAGGAATTTGTTATTGTAACTGTTAATGCACAGAGAATGTTGAAATGAATATTTAATAAAGATTCCAAAACCTTATTGTACATTTACAGGATAAGTTTATTATTTTTAAGTTGGTTGGGCTACTGCGTAAAATGAAGTATTGTAGGATATGTTCTTGAAAAAAAAAATGGGGTTTTTTTTGGCCCCATGTTGGTCCTTGATTTTTAACGGAAAATCCAAAACATATACACATTTAAAAAAAAAAACTCATACTCCTATACTATTTTATATTTGAACCGCTATCAACATAGGTATCTCTAGATCTACCTAAGTATCGTTAGATAAATAGTTCTATCTGAAAATCAATGTTTTTAGTTTTCGATAAATCGGCTGAAACACAAGAGGTAAGGGGCAACAATGCTTATTATTATACTTTCATGTTAAATACTAAAATCTGATTGGTTTAGTTGCAGTTAACAATCCGTTCGATTACCCTGAGCCTTAGCAACACACGTGACAACGGGTTACACAACGGTAATGCCACATGCGTGGAAATTATGCGCGTACGGTTCACCGTAGTATTCTCAAAACGTCAGTTGCGCGTTTGAAAGAAGCGGAAATAACTTGACGTCAATAAAAGCTTGCGTCCGATATAGCTTACTTGAAAACAACAAACGACAGACGATACATGCTTTCGAGTGTAGGAAACATGCTTGCGAGCCAGAAATAACGAAACTTTATATGATAAATGACTCTAATTCGAGTATCAAACAAACAATAAGGAGATTAGTGAACCGGTGAGTGTGAAAGCTTTCTATTCATGAACGTAAAGACGATCGACGGTTTTTTTTTGCTGACGTCTTAAATCAATAAGACATTCAGTATAATAAAATAAATGGTGCCTGTTTTGAAGGGTAACATTTGAAATGGACACCCCTCGGAAAACCATTGTCAACCTCCGCTGACGCGTCGGTTGACAATGGTTTTCCTTGGGGTGTCAATTTCAAATGTTACCCTCCAAAACAGGCACCATTTATATAATAACAGTAACGGCAGGTTGTTCTCACTCCTTCCGCAAGTCCAATGTTTGTTGTTATGATTTTCAAAAACAATTGATAGGTCACAATTTACACACTAAATTGTCTACGGATTTTTTTGTTTTAGCCGATTACGGAGCACACAGGGGATGTGACTGATCTACAGGGGGTACTTCTCCTGCATGACACATGATCCCACCTTTGTTTTTAAAGGTCCGTGTTCGCTTTGTTCCGAGTTTGTTTTGTTTGATTACCATTCGTTTTGTCCATCTTTCATCCAACACTCTTTATAGATCAAGAGTGTATACGTATCTTGTGGCATACATTGTCAACAATGTGTTTTGGTTTCTCTGATGATAATAGAAAGATGTTTGCTGTTTAAATGGCCTACTGCTTCGTTAATTATAGAAAAAAGAATTAAAGGGACAAAGCTCGTCAGACAACAAATTAGAACTGCATAATATAAGACATAAATGAATGTTATCGAGATTTTATCATGAATTATATTAAAATGATGCCGTTGATGTATCTTATTGACAACATCTGTAATTTTTTAAAGGCCAGAACTTCCAGCAATCTGTTGTGATTTAAATTGAACGTCGTCGGAAACTCGATCACTATCATAGAGGCCCAACTTTGTTTTCCGACAATAAAAACGAGATTACTACAACTTTTTCATCGTCAACTCTCTCCCTCTCTCTCTAAAAGATCGTTAACATATAATAATGAAAAGCTTGCAGCAATTTATCATTCAATTTAACAAAAGTCCTTTATTCATGCATTACCGCTTTATTTCCTCGATTAATTACACAATTTCTTGCTTTCCTTGTGAATTATTTCAATAACACCAAGCTAGTTAAGAGAATTTGTGTTCTCTGCTGAAGAAAAAAAGGAAGATGTTTAGATTGAAGGGTCGACACACACTCCCTCTCTCACCATTCTCTTTCTCTCTCCTTTCTCAATCTCTCCCTTTCTCCCAACACACTCCCTCCTCTTTCCACATTCTTTCCTCTCTCTCTCTCCCCACATACACTCTCTTTCTCCACCTCTCTCTCCACACTCTCTCTCCCTCCACACTCTTTCCCCCAACACTCACTCACGTCTCTCCCCACACTCACTCGTCTCTCTCTCCCCACACACACTCTCTCCTTTCTCTCTCCCCATCTCTCTATCTCTCTCTCCTCTCTCTATACACTCTCTCCCCCCACACTCTCTCTCTCTTCCAACACACAATCTCTCTCTTCTCTCTCCTCACACACTCTCTCTCTCTCCTCACACTCTGTCTTTCCTCTCTCCTCACACTCTCCCTCTCTCCTCACACTCTCTCTCTCTTCCAACACACAATCTCTCTCTTCTCTCTCCTCACACTCTCTCTCTCTCCTCACACTCTCTCTCCTCACACTCTCTCTCTCTCCTCACACTCTCTCTGTATTTCCACTCTCCCCACATTCTCTCTCCTCTCTCCCCACACTGAAGAGTGGAGGATAAGAGTTATCTTCTCTCCACTCCAACCAGGAGTAGGGAGTCGAGAAGACATTGGTATAGGGCAGGTAAAAAGACAGGCATATATCCCTTCTTTTTTCCCTAACCTATGTCTCCCTCTCTCTTCGTATTTTCACACCACTTTCTCCCTCTTGCATACCTCTCTTTCTTTTTTATTTTTTTTATTTTTCTGTTTTTCTGCTTTACACCATTTCTCCACTACGCGTTGTTGAAAACTACATATACGGAAAAATTATTGAAAATTAATAGTGTTTTAAGTCTGGCATTACTATTATCGCCAAAAATTTACAATACTGGTTAGTTAGATTCAAACTAAATCACAACCAATTATTTCTAATTATGATTTTGAACATTCTTGAAAAATAATTTTCCAAAGAAACATATCTGTTCATTTATAATCACGAAATAAACCATAGAAATTTGCAACGCATACAAAGGGAGAGAGACACTCATACAAAAACGTTAACGCTAGAATAAAACAAAAGAATGAACAACTAAAAGTGCCATGTGTGATTCCCATTCTTACTTAAACATTGTATGTGTAAGTCAAATTTTCAGTTTAAAATTGTTTTGCAACTTTTATTGGTAATTAAAAAGACTTTGTACATGATATAAACCTTCATGATTATTCACGTATAGATTGCAAATTTTATTTTAATGTATTTTATTCAATTGATATGGCAATGAATTTTAAACTAGATTAAAAGACTTATAAATATCGATAGTGAACATGTCACTAAATGATTCTAATTCCTTTTATCGTTGATGTGCATATTTCTGGCCATGAATTAAAGGATTCGCTATATATACAGTATACATATTACTATAGTATTTGGTTTACTCTACTGACGAGTTGGTGTTCACTAAATCCCCTCTGGTTTAACACTGCCACCTTTGCGGGATCTTTCTGAATGGGGTGTCAATTGGTTGGTTATTGGACCAATCAATTATAGAGGTTTTTTTTCTTAAATTCCGAGTCACTCTGTTAAGGAAAGATGATACAAGCAAACTTTTGTCTTAAAAATTGAAAATAACAAAATAAGTCATGTTTTAATGAATAAAATGAACAAGTTTCACCGCATAGTTTTTTTTAACAAAGAGTGTGCTAAAATTTCAAGCAACTGCGATGAGGAGTTGCTGAGAAACTGCGACCGAAAATTTGTTACTGACAGATAGAAAACTGGACTGCTAGACAGACAGACAGACGGACAGACAAACAAGGCTAAAACAAAATACCTCCATTCCTTCGGAACGGGGGAATAAATAATAATTCACAAGGAATACTTCATATAATACATGTATCAACGATTAATTTCGAATATTTGCTGATTTGACAACATCGGGCAAGTTTTTGGTTTGTTTCTCGGGTGTCTTGTCTTTGTGTGATATCAGTGAAAGGTAAAGTCGTTCCCACAACCATTTACGAGCATTAATATTATAAAGCTCTAATTTTGAAATCTGTTGAAGATAACTTGGAACTTCACATCTGTTCAGGCAAATGGGAAGAATCAGTCTCTCTTTAAAACCTGAAAGAAAATCAAAAATAAATGTTATAAAGGTAGAAAAATAAATTTTATAAAGTTACTCTATTTTCTCTAATTAAAAGAGTTAACTGTTGGTTTTATTTTATTTCTCGGTATTTTATTTACTAAATAATACATCTGTATATCGATAACTAACTTTGCTAGCGTAAATCGAAGTTCGTTAACATTCATGTCCAATCCAACAAGCTTGCGATATATTGTTTTACTAAATGAGAGAAAGGTTTTAGCTCTCGAATTAACTGGCTGAGATCCAACAAAGTGGAAATAAAGCAGTTATGTTTACCTGCGCGAAATCTTGCAGGTGAACATTAAATTTTTATTTTTTTCTATATTTGTTCAAAAATGAATGTTCATCTCGCACTTCTTATGAAAATACTAGGCTCTGGTAGCTAAATTATCGTAGTAAATGTAATATTTTTAAACGATACAATTACCAACTTTTCAGTTTCATTAGGCAGCTATATGTGGCACACTGTCACACTGAAGAAGAAAATGCAAACTTAAAAAAAATTATATACGAGATTAATATCAAACATACATAAAAAAAATCTTACCTGGTGACAAACTATAAGCAAATTCGAGTTGAGAGACCGCTTCCTCGCTTTTGTAGAAGTTGCTTGACAATATCACAATACATCGTTTGCATCTGCATCTCAAAAGATAATTGATCATAATGAAAATATTTTTTTCTGTATTGAAAAGTATTTTTTTTATAACAACCAAAGTGCTATAGTTTGCTTAGTCTTTATAAGTGTCCATTTTCGCAATAAATATAACAGCAATGCATGTTTATTTTAATAACAGTTATTTATTCCGTCCTTGAAGCAAATTGATTTTTTTCAAAAAGCCAAGATTCGGGGGTAAATAGTTTTTGCCCTGTCTGTCTGTCTGCCAATCTGATTTTCCCTGCTCATCATTTTGAGTTGGGTTGAGGTCAAAAGGTCAAAATCGACAGTATCAAAAGGTAGATCTTGTCACCTGTGAAATATGAAAGTCCTAGAGCTAACTGTTCAAAGTTGCCAAGGTTATTTTTATTTAAGTCAAAAATAATAAAAGATCTATACCCATATAAAGGTCTTGTCACAATAAATACACGTGTGAGGTATGAAATTCCTTGCACAAACTGTTCAAATTGGCTAAGGTTAAAGTTTGGTAATTTTTTGTAAAAGTGGGTCATAAAACAAGGTCAAGTTTGGTGATACCCAAAGAAAGGTCTTGTCACAATAAATATACATGTATCGGTGAAATATGTCACAGCCCCACCCACTCAAAAGTTATGGACAAGGTTAAAGTTTTTGCGGACAAACAAACAAACAGATATACAGACGGACAGGGCAAAAAATATACACCCAAATCTTCGATTATGGGGTCATAAAATGCATCACGTACCTTTCTTTGATACAGTCCCTAGCATTACAACGTCCGTCAGTGACCCTCCAAGGCACACAGATTCTCAGGTTATATGGGGAATCTTGCATTGTGTCCACTAACTGATCTGCGAACTCTCTATCCTCTCCGTTTGGATTGCAAATCAAAAAGGCATCAAAATCGGCCTTCATTGCGCTACATTATCATGGAAGGAAAACATATCTCTCTCTCTAAAAGTCTCTAACTGAAAACAGCTTTCTTCAAACTGGTTCTTTAATCCAGTGAAAAGTTTTTAAAGGATGAAAATATGTAATTAATGACATCTTTTCCCTTTAAACACTGCATAATATCATGTTACAGGAGGGAACTTAATTCCACATGAGAATTAGATTATCTTTAAACATATATCGAACTTCGGGATTATTATTTGATGAATAAACACAGTAAATTTAAATCATGGTAGGCTGCGAATCATTGGCCAGCAACAAACCAATGAAAACTGAAAGAGATTCAAACGGATTGGAGAGAAATATTCAATGAAATACGATAAATGAGTCTGTTTTGCAGATACAATTCTGTTTGATTAAAATTGTGAATACCCAAGCTTATTATTCTCTTATTATGATTATGTTCACCAATATTGTGTATCACAATTGCACAAAAGTGCAAATCTCCACTTCCGCAATAAAAATCATTATAATGATGTTTTTGACGTATATGGACTCTGACTGCATGCTTGCAATGAATGTAGATTGTCATTTGTTGATATAACAGTAATAGAATATTGATTCTCACAGGACAGCATGAGAAATTATTACAATTCATTTACAGGGGAATTTTTAAAACCGAGGATTTTTTACTATAATCCATCATGGATTGATGCTTGTTAATCCCCTCCCCCCTTTTTGAAATTTTGCGGATATATAAAATATAAATGCTTGGTAAAGGAACTAAAAACGGCATTGGATTCCCTAGAAAATGGTCCTTGTTCCACTGGTAGGAAGAGCCAAACATTTGAAGTTTGTTAATCACTGAAGGCCCCCTCCAACCCCTCCCCAAATATACCTTCTATCAACACCAGGATTTTTTTTACATTTAATTGGGAAAGAAGATTGATTTTTTTTCATTTTCTTTGTTAACAAATTTCTTGGTTGAGCTTTTTATTTTTAATAGTGTGGACTCTCCCAGGAAAAAAAATTCTGTGTTCCGTAATGGCCTAATCATTATTTACTACATATAAAATAACATGTATTAATTTTTAAAAATTCCAGGAACATATATTAATTTTTTAAAATTCCAGGATTGAAAAAATATACCGAAAAGTGAGAGAGAGGTTCATCTTCTTCCCCAGGGAAATAAGTTTCTGGAGATTGAACAGTTTACTTTTTTTTTCTTTTTTTTTTTTTTTTTTGCTTGTCAGACTTTTTTGGGACACGCTCTCTTAAAACCGTTGCTACGTGCATGGAAACTATCATTTTCGTTGTTTGTAAAGAGTAAAGAAATAATTAAGTGGGGTCTTAATCACTTGTTCGTATTGATTCGTTGCACTTGGAGTCTTTAACTTTTATTTTACATTTTCTTTATGTCCCCGTAATAGAAGGTTCGGGGGTACATAGTTTTTGTCCTGTCCGTTTGTCTGTCTGTTTGGCCGTTACTTTGACCATACATGCAATGTGACTTTTGATTGGTCAAAGCTATGCTTTTCATATTTCACAAAATTAATACTTTCCATTTAACAACACATTTTTTGGGTACCATGATTGACCTTGACCTCGAAGTTTCACCCCCTTTTACAAAAATTCCCTAACTTTTACCGTGTCCATAACTTTTGAACAGTTGGTACAAGGGCTTTCATACTTTCCTTTGGGCCTAACACTTTTTACCCTGACTTTGGAGTTAGACGTATTTGTCATAAACTTTTCGACAGTTGGAGTTAGGGCCTTTTCAAATTCGTATTTCTTATTATAAGACCTCCCTGGGTATCAATACTTTTGAACATTTGTCCTTAACCTAGCAGTTTGACGAAACCCTGTCTTAGGTAACGAAAAAAATTAGGTACGACTTGTTTTGTATCTTTGCGCCGAAATTTTTTTTCTGATCGAGAGACCTTGACAGTTGAAAATGGCTAGCGGCCTGACGACTAGTGTCGTACGCTTTGGTCGTAAGTATCATTTAAAATGACTGATAATGAAATTCTTAATTGTATTTGATTTGCCTTGTCCCCTTGGATTTTGAAGTTTAAATAAGTACAAAATCTGTTATTTCGAATTTCCTCCATAATCCAAGTCAATGACATGGTTAGGGTTAGGGCTAGGGCTAGGGCTAGGGTTAGGGTTACGACTAGGACTGGCTGCACGGACGGCGAGCCACCGAGAGCTCCGAGCGCAGAGCTCTGTGGTATCCTGAGACAGTGTATCTACCTGTGCATAATATTAGACCTAGGAAAAATGCAGTGTATTCTCTGCAAAGAGAAATTTATAAATAAAGCATCCATTAAAGGCATTAATTGTCATGCATATATTGAGATTTGTTCATATATTTCAATCTGTATCCAAAAAGCAGACAGCAGTGTGTTTTGGAAAATATCATGATATTAAAGTTTTTTGGGGAAAATATTGTTCCAATTGATTATCATGTTTATTACAAATATACAATCATTGGTACCGCTGGGTCTTGACTCTTGGGACACCTACTGTAGCTCTCCGAAAAAATATTTTGACAGACCGGAGAGCTATACAGTGCCACCCATTGAAAAAACTGTATATTTAAAAAAAGTGCACTGCTTTTTTATTTTTATACTGTCTACTCAAAATATTACTAACCGTGTGTTCCTAACATATTCTTTCACTGTTTCAACAACAAAAAATTCCATATAATTGTTGTTCATAGCCCTCCTGGCCCTGAAATCGAGATCATCGAAAATATGAGGTAAAAATTTTGTGTATTTATACTGCCATTTTGATTTGCAAGATAATTTGGTCCAACGCATTTTGTGCAGATGTCAACTACGAAAGTACTTCATAGAGGAGTATAAGGAATATTTTTAAAGCTATCTTTTACGCGATTGAAGTAAGAATTTGGAAGAATTAATTCAGAACTATGCGCAATAAATATACAGTTTTTACAATGGGTTGCACTGTAGTTCTCCGGTCTGTCAAAATATTTTTTTTCCGGAGAGCTACAGTTCTGCAGCTACAAGAAGGGTAGAGACTAAAATTTTGGTCTGACGTCTTCTACCCCTCTCAGACAGATCCCCCACAACGTAATTGGTTTTTATGGCATCGGGCTTGCCCGATCGTCATCTAGCGATCAGTCAGGTTTACGCGACCGCACGTGTCAGTGGATGCATCCGCAATAGAAAATAGCAACAGCCGTAAACGAATTTCTTTTAAAACGTTCACAATGAATAATAGCTTGAATTTAAAATTAAATCAATTGTATCTTCAATTAATACTACTACAAAACAACGATATTATGTTTAATTTTTACGCAAGAAAAACGTTATGGTTGTTGCGGATGAATTTCTACAGAGAGGGTGCGTCGAATGACATGAATCACATTTTGGGACCGATTACTGTATGTACAAACAACCTTAAATACGGTAAAATAATTACAAAATAAACACGAATACAACAAGACTAGAAAGATTGAATTTCTTAATCTGAGCTTTAATTTTACGATCTTTAATCCAATTTTATCCGAACAACCGACGATATTGACCAGTAATGCCAGTATTACTGTATTTATCCATTTCCTCCATTTGTTTACCTCGCCCTATCGTAAGTCGATCGTACTTGTAACATTAGAGTCATGGTTGTAGTTAAGATGCAATCACTATACAAAAGAACAACGCTCTGACAATGGCAATTTATTAAAATAATTTATGAAACCCTTCATATGTCTTCGATTGACTGAAAAGAAATTAGATTGATATAGAGGATGGACATTTCTGACGATGTCTGGTCAATTCTTATGAAATTGTTTTTCTTGTTCGACGCCATTGAAGCCTTTCAGGCTTTTGATTTTTTTTTTGCCCCGACTTCAACCGTTCATTTCAATCAGTACGGGCTGAAATGCATTAGCTGCCTGCTTCAACTTTTGCCTTGGAACACCCCTTTAAGTCTCTATCATACATGATGATACATGTGATATGTACCTGCGGTACACAAAATGTCACGTATTTTCTACCCCATTCACGGCCTCACGGCGGTAAACCAAAATTCACAGGAAATGAAAATTTGTACCGTATTTTGAAATGTTTACCAGAAACCACCATTTTTCTTTCATTCCCGCTCTCGCAACACCGGAAATCTCCAACTATGTGTGACTTACTGCTGTTGATCAATGCAAACAAAACATCATGACAGAGGTGTGAAATATTCCTGTGATAATTACACCGTAATTAAGAAATATCAAAGCGTTGTGTTAGGCTGATTGTTTCCAATAGTCCCCTTATTAAGGATTTTTTTTTACTGTTATCTTTGTTAAAATTAAAGACTATTCAAAGAGTAAACGCCACTCATAAGTCAGAGTAACTTTGTGACAGCAACACGAAATTTAGTCCATAAATTATTTGTTTAGGCATACGTATATTGTCTATTCAAACATAGATTGAGAGAAATGATTTTTTAATACCATTTAAAAAATGCAGCTGAACGGAGACGACCAGACTCTTAATATTAAACACCATACTTTTTACTTAGTTCAGCATTTACCACAGTGATTGCAGAAAATCAAAATTCTTCAAGAGTTTCTTGAAATGAGTAATATATCATAAAATATGTTATGCAGTGGTGCACCTGTACATTGATTTGAAATTTATTATTAAAAATGAACACTTTACATTTAATTTTTGGTCTATATTTTGTACAGTTTTTTGATTAGCAATGTACAGTATTGTCACCAAAATTCCAGTATTTTGAAGACTGCTGTACAGTATTTGGGTCCAGAAATTATCACATGTATGCTATATCACTATAAAACTTTCCTTTCTTAACTTTAAAAGGTTTAAATCCAGCAAAATATAAAGTTGTTTATTTTTCATGGCCGCATGATGGCTGTTTGCTATTCATTTAAAACTCTGGTGCTAAAGAGTTCCACAACAGTCTGCTTCGAATAATTCGTTATAATACTATTTCTTATAAGAATGATGATGATCTATGGTAAGAATTATTTGAAGCAGATTTTATTTGATTCATTTTTAGATTAATTTCTCCAAATTCTTACCTCAACTCTACAAGAGCTCAATTTTAAAATATTCCTTTGACCCCTTAAGGCTTTGAACTAAACTCTCATCTGCATGAAGTGCTTTGGACCACATTATCTTGCCGTCCAAAATGACAGTGTACATAGGCAAAATTACAATTTATAATTTCCATTTTAGGCCCAGGAGAGCTATTTACAGGGTTATAGGGAATGTTGATGTGTTATTTTGGAAAGCAGAGAGTTACTGATATTTTGAGATGGTGATTTGATAAACATGGAAAATGAATTGAAAAAAAGATTAGCCTTAGTACACTTTTTGTTTGCAGTTACACTCTTTTCAATGGATGGCACTGTAGCTCTATGGTCTGACAATATATTTTTTCGGAGAGATAGAGTTCTGCAGCTAGTTAATGATATGTATTATGGGCATTGGCCATGAAATTGTTATTACTTACTAAATTTTAACAAAAAGTTATCCACTATTCAGAATATTGGACATTGCTGGTTCAGAAAGAATATTAATTTTAATGTTTAGGTCAGAAGTTGCCAGCCGCTGTGAATACAGTTTACCTCCAGAAACGAAATGCGGGCAGTGATTTGGCAGCATGTAAGAGGGGACAGGGTGGCAGGTCCTCATTCAGCGGGGTGGTGGCCACTGTCTTTGGAGCCTCAGGATTTATGGGAAGACATATTGTAAACAGATTAGGTATCTATAAGATAAATTTGTATACATTGAGAGTTGTGTCTTTATTCATCGAATTGAAATACTGTATCAGAGAAATTTTCGCCCGTTTTATTTTCACCCCTTTTGCCCTTGTCACTAGTGGGCAAATTTAAAAGAGGGCAAATTCAAAGGAATACAGAATAACTTCTTAAACAGAACTGTGAATGGGCGAATTTAAATTGGGGCAAAGTTGTTAACAAGTGTAAAAGGTCGAAAATAACATAGGGTAAAAATAACTCTGTTTATAGTATTACACAACATGTGATTTACATTGAGATTCTGCTTTACAGGTAAAATTGGCTCTCAGGTGATTATTCCCTACAGAGGAGACACCTACAGGATCGCTAGAATGAAGCTGGCTGGAGATCTTGGACAAATCTTATTTACAGTATGTCATCAGTGACTCAATATTCTTATGTCCACTATTCAGTTAAACATTCTTATAACTTAGTGCCAGAAATGGATGATTTTGCTTTGTTATATTGAAATTGAAACCAAATTTTATTTCTGTGCGAGAAATATCCATGAGTATTGCAAGCTCCTTTACCTCACCAATATTATAATCAAAGTGAACCATTAATTTTGCTTTGTATTTGAAGAATGTTTCCTCAGTTGCAAATATTAATCATATCAGATTGATGTCAAATGTAAAAGAATCTTGAATAAAAGATATGACTAGAATAATTACTGTAAACAACTTTTACTCGCGATGACTTGATTTTGCGATTTACCTTGGATAAAGTAGTTAGCAACGATAAATTTTCGCGATCAAGCCTACTTTGGATATGTTGTTATGAGGCACATAGACTTTAAAGACTGGTTCGCAGCCAGAAATATTCGCGATGACGGGGTTCTTGTGAACCTCACGAAAATTTCTCGCACGCGAATAAAAGGTGGTTTACAGTTATACATGCATTTGGTTTAAAGTATACTGTATACAGGGAAATTTTCACCCCCATTTAATTGTTACCCCTTTCGCCCTACACTTGGTTGGGCAAATTTAAAAAGGGTCGATTTCAAAAAATAGAATATACCCCGGTAATGTCTTAAACAAAACTGTGACCTTGCAAATTTAAGACAGGGCAAAATTGTTTGCATGTGTGAAAGGGCAAAAATAACCATGTATTTAGTATGAAAATCACTTTGCTCTAAGAGCAATTCATTCACCATCAAAATGTTGCAGAATATGTTTATTAAAGATAAATCTCACAGATATCATTACCATAACCAACCAACTCCTCTTTTTGGGGGGCAAGTTTACCTGTAAATTAATTAAGTTTAATATTTTAGTTCAGTAAAGTTAAATAATGTTTTGATTTTTAGCCCTTTGACAGTATTTACCATGAAGATCAGCTAAGAAAAGCAATGATGCACTCCAACGTTGTAATTAACCTGATTGGAAAAGAGTTTGAAACCAAGTAAGCTAAATACAATAAAGAATAGAGATTATCTCATATACATGTACTGCAGAAATTTAAGAAATATCTGGGGTCAAACAACTTCCATATTTTAAACAAAATTTTTTTTTAACTTGAAGAGCTATATAGCATTGGCTATTTTTTTAGGGGTGCTCATGAAAGAACAATGAATTTTGCAAAGCTTAAGCTTGATGCATTGTATTTGTAATGACCATATCTTCATTTTAATAAGTATGTTAAGAGAAGGTGACAGATTGAATAATAGAGACTTTTTATATTTCAGGGCATATGATTATCATGATCTGTTTGTTGATGCTCCAACCCAGATTGCTAAGATTGCCAAGGAAATGGGTGTTGAACGATTAATTCATTTTTCACATCTTAATGCAGACCCCATTCGCAATGATCTGATCTATTTTGGGGAAAATATCAATAAGGGAAATTCCATGTTACAGAAAAAGGTAAGGACAAAGTCAGCAAAGTTGAAGATTTCATAGTTTGAAAAAAGTCAAATAATCTTGCCTTTGATTTCACATCTGCTAGAAAAAAAACTAATACATGTATGCATATACAGTCCCGTCATGTGTTTTCGTGGTATATACGTTTTCGTGGTATTTTTTATTTTAGGAATTATTATTAGGATTATTAGGAATAATCGCACAATGCAAGATAAAAATGACGTCATATTTGCTATAAATAAAAAGGAAACCTGTGCATGTTTTATTAGGCGTAACAAAAAATTATGTTTGTTTACGGTTACCCGACCGACCCTAATTTTCAACGCCGATCCAAACTTTTTTTTCATCATAAAAATCCGGAAGTTACTGGCCGGTCAGTTTAACTTTTACATTCATCTTTGAAATCAAAATTGACCAACGAGTTCGTTGCAATTTGCTTACCATTGCGTTGCAGTTGCAGGGGTGTGCAACTAGCATCGCCTGATGCCCAGTGCTACCGTTTTTGGGGTAGTAAAAATTAAAATTATGCATATAATACATGAGAAATACAAGCGGTATTTTCACTCAATGTTTTGCTATTTAATTTCCAACTAACGAAAATTTTCCAGGCAGCATGCTCCAGCTGTTCTTAAGTTACTTCAACCGTATCCATTTTGAAGTAATACCTGACTTATTTACTTAAAAAAAACGATCGTTTTTTCCTAATCCGAATTTCCTCCATTCCTCTGTTAATGGTAAATACATGCAGACATCTCTTTCCACTATTTACGGTCCCATAATCAACTAATACCTAAGTGTTATGTGGTTAAACTTTAATATATATCAATTGTATTTAATGGTTTGAAATGAAAATAAAATGATTTTGCTTCATTTTAGATAAGCTACACTAGTACAATATTTTCAGAAAAGAAAAGATTGATAATATAATTTCTAAAAATTTTTAAACTTCAACTTTAAAAGGGATGGCTTAGGACCCTAATTTTCTCAACAATGAACTTTTTACAATATTTGTTTTTACAATTTTTTGCCCCTATATTTGGACTGCTCACTTTTAACTTCAGGCCAGTAACTTTATTGCTTTTACAAGCCTGTGGGCTAGTACTTGTTTTTTTTAATTGCACACCCCTGAGTTGTAAGGCAGTTGGCAAGAAAGCACCCATTTTTCAAGCCAAACAAACCATACAATGGTAAAACTGTTTTGTAATTCAACCAATTCATGTAAATTTGTGTATAAAAAAATTCAATAAAATAAAAAAAAATTCCTACCTACCGACCCTATTTTATTTCAGCATGTAACAGTAAACAAAGATATTTTTTTGTTTGGCCTTATATAAATTTTGCATGTAGTTGAGTGTAACATTGAAAATTTTCACCCCAAGAAAACCATTGTCAACCGAGGCGCAGCCAAGGTTGACAATGGTTTTCGAGGGGTGAAAATTTTCAATGTTACACTCAACTACATACAATATTTATTATATTATACTGAATGTTTTATACAAATACATATTACAGTGAACCGTGCGTGCATAAATTCCTCGCAGTCGCTATTTTTTGTAATACCACCGGTCGTCAAGCAATGTTGACTGTTGCTACGCAGTTGGGCGTGGCTTCATTATTCAGCGGGTAGAAGTGTTTTTTATCAAATGTTTCTCGACGAATCAGACTCAAGTAATTTACATGAAAGTATAATATGACCAAATGTTAAACCTTTTTGCCTTTGCCAAAATAAAATATAGCAAGAGAGTTATGCATAGTTCGCAAATTTGAAAATTTGCATAATATACGCTTATTTGTCGTGTTTTGAACTAGAATACCAAACTTACAAACTTATAGCCGGCGATCCTGCATATCATCGTCTGTTAACTATCCATACAGCTACCAGTCATGTGACAATAATTTTGAATTTCCCACTTTTGATATTTTTTCTACGGTGATCTAGTAACGTCATTTTTTATATAATTTTCAAAAAAAATATCGGAGGTCTTAGAAAGTTACATGCTAAAAAAAATATTATGTCATTGATAATTAATTGAATTAAACATTTAATCTCTTTAAGTATGCATGGAATTTAAATTTTAAAACATGAAACATTAAAATAAAGCTTTACAAATTATTTCTAAGCCACTCTTGAGAAAGAGAAAATTTTTACATTAATTATTTAGCAATACAGCTAAGATAGATGTAGTCCTAATTAACAACAAATAAATTTCCATGTCAAATAATGTAATCATTTTGTCAATTAGCTAGTATTTATGACACTGTAAAATTTAAAAAAGATTTTGCACGACTAGATTTCCATAGTTTACTTGTTTTATATATACCATGAAAACATATGATGTCAGCAAAAAAATCAAAAGAGCAACTATGCAAGAATTCAATGACCTTCTGAACAAATAACAAATGATATGCCAGTGAAAATCATTTTAAAATAAGGAGAATTATTGTTTGTATATGTGATAAATAGCAAACATCTCAATTATTCAGTCTTAAAGCACTTTATTACAAATTAATCTTAATGCCACAAAAACTCATGATTCGAGGGTACTTTTAAAAAGGGGGGCATTCCAGAAAAAAAAAACACTGTTGAATTTTATTTATTGTGATAATAAATCTGTGCACTTTGTTTTTCAGTGGGAAGGTGATCAGGCATTAAGAGAAATTTTCCCAGAGGCCACTATTTTTAGACCAGCAGATATTTATGGAATCCGAGATAAATATTTATGGAAATATGTTCACAAGAGTAAGTTTGAAATTAGAAGGAATTTGTATAAAGTAGCTGTTGATCACTCAAAAAAAAATAATAACATGTGTCAAGGTTTGGTAAATTTTCATGTCTAGTTCTACTGTGAGAAGACTGAATATGTTTATTGAAATATATTACTGTAAAAATTAAACAAATACAAAATGAAAAAAACTTTTTAAAGAATTTTTTTGGCATTACATGTTTGTGTTTAATGGAAGAGTTTAAGTATTTTCACTAGTATATACATTATAAGATAAGAAAATTCAGTTTTTGTTGTACATTGACAGCTCGGTATGGTTACCTGAGCAACAAGATTCCAATCTGGAGAGAGGGACATGACACCGTAAAACAACCCGTGTTTGTAAGTTTCGGAATCCTTAGATTCACTGACTGGACTCTATAAAATACAGTTCATATGTAGATAAGTTAAACCTAGGCTAATTAAAAAATAATTAATTATTGAAAATAACTGAGTTATGATTGAAAATATGAAACACTTGAATTTTAATTGTTTTTAGGCAGGTGATGTTGCCACAGGAGTGACTAATGCCATTTTTGACTCGGATGCTCAAGGAAGCACCTATTATTGCATAGGGTGAGTAGTATTAAATTCTCAAATTCATTTGCACATATTTCTACATCTTATATTATCATAAGAATATTAAAGAGGAAATTAAGAAAAAGTCATTATTTAAAATGCAATTGTTTGATTTTAAGATTTATATTCATTTAGCTAGCTACTGCACATGTAATTCTGAAATCCATTATATCCATATGATCAAGAATCTGTCAGTGTGAATGTCCTCATTAATAAGATTTGTCTGAGCCAAAAAGGGAAATTTATACCATCAAAATGTTTTTTTCATTCCCACATGTACTTTTATTATACTATACACATAGTGCAATAAAACTTTTTCTTTATATCAGACCAGAGAGGTATAACTTGAACAACTTGGTTAACCACATCACACGACTGAGTCACAGGGACTACTGGGATATTACAGATATAGATGTCGCCTTCATGTGAGTCACTTTAAACATTAATCATCTGAGTTAAACATACTGGATAATCCTATTACTGTATCTGCAAATCCGATTTGCCCTCATGCCCCAGTCACACATTCACGGATCAACTCCACGGTTCTACTACGGAATATTTTCCACGGTTGACACCGGAAAATCTAATTATCGTTAATTGATACGGAGTTAGTACGGATGCACTACGGAATGGATACGGATTGTTACGTACTTACAAGAATAGGGTAGAAAAAAAATAAATTTAGTGCCTGTTTGAAACGGTTTGCTTCGGTAAAATACGGTTTTAATACGGAAACAATACGACTTAATACGGAGTGACAAGTGCCAAGTCGACTGCGCTACGGATGAATACAGTTTGCTACGGTGTAGGTAAGGATTAATACGGATAAAATCGGTCTTTTACGGGACGCCACGATTCACTACGGGGCTTCTCGGACAATCACGATTATTACACAGTCCGTGGAATCCGTGCACCAGTTCAGTTCTTTTCCAAACGCAAAATTCGATAGAGTTTGGAAAAAAAGAGAAAAACTTTATTAGCCGCATCTAATAAAAAATCCCTTTGCTTAATCAACTCTATCGAATAAAGATGCCACCCAAAAAAAGATCTTGTAAACGAGTAATTGCAAAAAGTAAAAACCAGGCGGTGGATGAAACTTGTATAACACTAGTATTTTCTTTATTTGCGCTCTTCTTATTTTTTGTCATATCTGGCTCTTTACACGTTACTGAGGACGAGGAAAGCGATATAGAGTCAACCCTATCATCTTCATGCTCTTCTTGGTTTCTTGTTTTTTTTTTTATTGTTTGTTATGTCTTTTAGTTTAGTTATTTGCCTGTTTCCGCAAAATTTTTTAGTAAATTACTCCAAATTGTATGAGGCTGTATACACAAATACATGATGTAATATTCAAAAATATGAAACCTGGGTCGTTCTGGTAAAATTGTCTGTACATGTTAATATGTAAAAGATTTGAGATTCGGCATATGAGTAAATAGATTGGTCTTGGTTTTGTAGTTTCCTATACACTTCATGTTCTTATTTACTTTCACCTATCAATTTTTAGCTAGAGCGTCATTGATGTCTCTAAAATACATTGTTGTAAGAACGAAAGAGTAAAAGGGGCATTCAAATCTCAAAGTCCATTTTTGATTTGTTTTAATAACTTCAATTTTAAGAATGCAAAGCGTGCTATTGACAAATATTTACTATTTCTACACTCAAATTAATAAGCAAGCAATGACCAAATTATGTTTTAATGATAAGAAAGTTGTAATAATCCATTGATTATTTCTGACTTTTTAACAATACTTTAGAACAGTCATTATATCATCTTGTCCTGCCATGGAACAGACCCGACTGGGGAATTAAGGTAATGTTTCATATAAAGCCTCTGCTGTTTAGCGTCAAATGTGTCCATATTTCCACCCCTGGTAATCTGTAAATCATCCATGTTAACACCATCTCTCCATGCCCCAGGAATTACCTGGTGTCTTTCGTCTTCCTGGTCAAGTAGAAGGTTCTGGTCCCCAGGGTATCTCATTCTCATGATGTTATGAAGGCACACGCAGGCTGAAACTATGACGTGCACAGTTTCGGGCTCCTGATTCATGACTGATAGTAAACATCTGAATCGATTTGCAAGAATACCAAACGCATTTTCAACAACTCTTCTACTTCTAGATAACCGATAGTTGAAAATCCTCTCGTCATAAGAAAGACCTCGTCTAGAGAAAGGTTTCATAAGCCAGGTCCTCATACCAAAAGCATCGTCTGCGATAATATAGTAGCCAATGGGTTTATCATCACCGGGAAAAGGGGTCGCTGTTGGCAGTCCCATTAATCCTCTTTCAATCGCTTGTTTAAGATCACTCTGGTTCCAAATCTGGGCGTCCGAAAATCCACCTTGAGCGCCAATATTAACCCATCGGAACTTGTAGTCAGCGTCAACTAGAGCCATCAGTACAATAGAGTGGTAACCTTTATAGTTATAATACAACGATCCTCCATTTTTTGGACACCTAATGGGTACATGTTTTCCGTCGAGAGCACCTAGTGTGTGGGGGAACTGCCACTTAGCCTCAAACTGTTCTGCTATAGCTTTCCACTGTTCAGGTTCCATGGGTGTCAAGAGAACGTCTTCTGAATAAACAGACACTATGGCCTCGCATACCTCTCTTACTATACCACAGATTGTATTGTGGGCAACTCTGAAACCATACATCAGTGTGTGGTAGCTGTCCCCCGTAGCTAGGTACCTCAGAGTAATTGCTAGTCTCAAACCAGGGTCAATAGATTTCCTGTACCAAGTGTTGCGCTTGTTAATCTTTGGAGTAACCATGTGTAACAGTTCTTGAAACATAAGAGGGTCCACTCGTACAAAATTCCTATATGCAGATGGATCTTCTGCATACATCTCGGACATTAAGGCTTCATACTGGCCATGGATAGGTCTTCGGAGAAGCCAATCTCTCGTCCACCATCTCCGCTGCCTTCGATCACGTCTCTGGTCTTGGATGGCCTGAATCATTGCCCTGGGATTTTGTGAAATGTCAATGTCTAGTTCTAGCATTTCCAAAGCAAGCATCAGTTGTTGATTATTCATGTTTGATAAAAAATTTTGCTACTGATGATCAGACACACAGTATTATAGGGATTATAAAATAAGCATGGCAAGCATGGCAACGCTTTATCCTAGAATTTTGCCTTGTGCCTTCGTACTCCGTACAGTGTCGCTATAAAACGTATAAAAACGTAATAAATCTTAAGATTCCTTTGTTATTCGTAATAAAACGTAATTGGCCCGTGTCGCACCGTAAAAAGATCTTAGCAAACTCTTCTTATCCGTAGTAAATACGTACTAGAACCGTATAATCACGTAGCTCTCCGTATCAAATCGAAACAATCCTTGACAAATTGATACATACGAATTACTACGGATTTATACGGAGTTAAAACGGACTTCTACGTTCTAAAACGGTTTAGTAAGTTTTACAAAGGAAGTACTACGGTGGTTTCATCCGTAGTTGAACATGTTCAAAAATTGTCGCAGCTATACAAGTATTGCTACGTTTGGATACGATAACAGACGGAAAAGCCACGGGTCAATACATATACGGATCGCTTCCGTAGCTAATCCGGCATTTAATCCGTGAATGTGTGACTGGGGCATCAAGCCCTTTAATTTAATTTTTAACTTATTATATTGTAAATTTCAAAATTTAAAATAATGCATCTTAATTGATTTTTTTTAGTCGAAAGCTAAAGAGACAGAGAGACAACAGAATATTTAATTTTGATTCCTTACAAAGAGTGAGTACATTACATTTTTACAGCTTAATATCTTTCCTCTGCCTGGTGATTTTCCTGATTATTATGAGCAAATGTACTTCAAAGCTTGCTACATGTATTAAATACAATTATGGTTTTGGACTACATATACTGTATGTTGAAAAAAAAAGGCTGTGTGATACTCAACTGTCCATTACAGCCTTTGGATATCTTTATCTGTTTATTTGAAATGTCTTTACTTGGAAATTCTTGTCAGAATAGTTGAATCCACACTTTTCAAAAGTTATGACCCTTGGCCGCCATCTTAGGAGAAAAACCCATAGAATCCTTACAGTAGCCCTCATAGTTTTCTGGTTTGCAACTTTGTCCTCTGACTGAAAAGCAATCTGTGTATCTTGTATATTGATTGCCCCAGACAGGGGCTACCCATATATCGAAAGAAAAATTTAAACACAGTGGATTAAACACAGCATGCTTAAATGTTTGGTAGCATAAAGAGGAGAAATGTCATTTCTTTCCCTTTTGACATTTTGGTTGATCCGGCAAAGTGACACAACTTTTGCAAAGTGTGGATTGGACTACTCACTGGATTGAGCAGTACATGTTATATACATGTAACTTTCAAAATTATTTTTGACGTTCCTGTTTTAACCTTGAAATAAAAATGCTTAGTTGTTTTCTTATGCACCCTGCCAGTCATATAAAGTGTCATTAATTTTAAGCCCCCCCCCCCTTTAACATGTTTAAAATGAATATAT